>CM031244.1:209153893-209753893 GCA_018340775.1 Taxus wallichiana var. yunnanensis | reverse complement strand
CATATTTTTGAGTTGAGGATTTTTATAGAATTTTTGAAGTATTTATCTAAGTCGCATCTAACCAAAAGGTATCACATCCTCTGTAGATGCAAGGATGAAAATTTGACTGGAAGAAAATGCCCATCAAACCGTAAAATATAGAAACATGAGCATTTGAGCCTGAAAATGAAGTTCTCTTCAATGACAGAGAGTTTAGACTATTGCAAGGCTCAAACATGATCCTTAGGGACACATCAACTCATTCTTCTTCAAGTATTTCAAGGCAAAATGTCAAGAACACAAATTACATGTGGCAATAGAGGGAACAGGAAAATGTGAGTTTTTGAAAGGACAGAGCCCGGGAACTCAAAATACAGACCTTTCCAGAGGAACAAAGAAACTAGGAGACAAATATGGACCCATACATGATCTTTGACCAGGGGCAGACTAAAAATGGCAACAAAGACCAGCCAAGCACAACATGGGGAAGGATAAAATGACAGAGGCCATAAATCAATAAATTTCCAAGGGCACAAATGGGGTGAGACAATTTTGAGCACCAACACATTCATGGGTATTGCCTCTTCCTCCTAATAAGGATATTGAAGCTGGTATAGTCCAAGCATTTGATTTACCTAATCATGATTTTGAATATCTAAGGGATTTAATGATCAAGAAGTATGATGGATAAATTCCTTCTGAGGAAGACAAGAAATTACTTATGAATGCATTTGTTGCTCAAGAAAATGAGTATAATATCAAAAGTCGATTTGTTAAAGGAGGAGGAATATAGCCCAAGCCTAAAAGGCTATTTCTTACCAATATACCAAACAATTTTCTTAAGAAGGATACACCAACTAAGGGTCTGGTTATCCCAAGTATAACTTGTACACGGTTTTATGCTCAAAATGTAAAGAGTCATATACTACTAAAAGGAACCATTACTCATCCTCCTAACACTATCTTACCCAAATATGTCCCATGTGATATTGCCCATATTTTGAGTTAGATAAAAGTCACAGTTCCTATTATTGAATTACTTGAATCCTTGAACATAGAAAAAGAGCATTTGAGTACTTGGGATTCAAAGAGGATGCACTACCCTCATGTAAAAATATGAATCATATGGATACTCCCCTGTCATTGTAAAATTGGAAGTACCTCAAGTATTAAAGGATTTGGGAGAACTGTCTTGAGGTATATTTGGGAACTTCTCTTATTGAATCCCAACTTGATGTTGACCCTTTTTATACTACTTTAATCATAAAAGATAGGTTAGTACACAATTACATGTTTGACTCAGGGGCCTCTTGTAATGTGATTCCCCTTGAGGTTATGAATGAATTGAATATCAAAGTGACAATAAAATTTTGAAATTGCATTGCTATGGATTCAAGATAAGTACCAGTGATTGGGTATGTCAAAGGATTGGTAGTGCAGTTAGCAACTTATCTAGGAACATGTGTAACCATGAATGTAGTCATTGTGGATTGTCTTGCTAAATGGGGAATGTTGTTGTCAAGGAAATGGGCTGCTAGTGTTGGGGAAGTTTCAGATGAATTTTTCATATGCAACTATACCAATAGACTGAATCCTTGTTAAACTATGTGGAGAAAAAAGAATGTTGCATCTCATTGAGGATCCGAAGAACACATCTTATGAGGTATTGTATTGACGTAGATGTTGATAATTTTGTGGGTAGATTTTAAAGAGAACAGTATTGAAAAACATCAATTTGCTTAGAAAATTGGTCCCCTTGGATTTTGATGTTTGATGGATCCTGCCTAAATTCAAGAACGATCTTTGGGGTTGTCTTAATATCTCGAAACATGAGGTTTTTAGTTTTTCTTTCAAAATCAGATTCAACTACACTAAAAATATTACAGATTATGAAGCAATGCTTTTACATTTAAGGATTTCTTAGAGGTATCGTATCAAGGAAATTATAATTAAGGGAGACTCGAGTTGGTGGTTAAACAAGTTAGGAAGCTCTATGTAACTAAGAATCAAAGGATGAAACAATATAAGCACACAATATGGGAATTTATTGAGTTGTTTGATTCCTTCAACATATTGTATCACAAAAAGACAAAAATGTTGTTGTAGATAGGTTGAGTATTAGGATCCATATTTGAAAATTGTATTATGTCCCCACTTGTGAATATGATATAGAGTGTTGACAAGACCATCTATCCCTGACAATGTCAAACACTAGAAAGTCTTTGAAGATGATGCCCAGATCCATAGGTTTATAAAGAGTAAAGGATAATTTATAAATTAAAATATGGACTAGGAACCAATGATTTCTATGTGTGATGGTAAGGAGACTCTTTTCATCCAGGAGGTTATTCAACTAAAAAAATACAATTCCAAGGGGTTAGTTTCTTTGGAATCAAATTTTGACAATGTTGATAGGGTTTTTCACAGACACGTACATGTTTTGAGAGATGTAGAAGAACACAACTTGGGGACTATTGATAAACCTAGAAAAATATGGTTGGGCAGTAACTTGAGTAAAGAAGAAAAGTAGTCATATGTCCAGTTGTTAAAAAAGTACCAGGATTGCTTGGCATGGTCATATTCAAAATTAAAGGCATATAGGGAGGATCTTTTCCAACATGAAATACCTTTAGTACCTAATGCCAAGCCATTAAGATAAAAACAAAGTATGATTAATCCTCTCTTATCCCTGAAAATGCAAGAAGAACTCAAGAAACTTAGGGATGGAGGTATTATACAACCTATAAGATATTCTTCTTGGGTGGAAAATCTAGTACCAGTTAGAAAAAATAATGGGGATATAAGACTCTGTGTAGATTTTATAAATCTAAATAAGGCCTCAATGAAATATAACTACCTATTTCCCAACATGGACAACATGTTGCCACTAATCACTATGTCAGAGCTATTGTATATGTTAGATGTTCTCGTAATACAACCAAGTGGTTATGAAGTAATCAGAATGAATCAAAACTAATCTTAACACTCCTTGGGGTACTTATGTGTACGCTAGAATTCCATTTGGTTTGATGAATGTTGGTACCACCTTTTAATGAGCTATGAATGTGGCATTCACTGGGTATATAGGTAATTTTATAGCTTTATATCAAGATGACGTGAAATTATTTTCCAAAGAAGAGGGATGATCATTTCGCAGCATTTAGAAAAGATGCTAAAAAGGTGTAGGGAGTACATTATCTCATTGGATCCTAACAATGTCATTTTGGGGTTCATTAAACCAAGTTTCTTGGGCATATCATATTAAAGGAAGGGGTCATGATTGACCTTGAAAGAGTGGAAGCTGTTGGGAAAGTTCCCATCCTTAAGAAAAAGAAAGGCATTCAGTATTTTATTGACCATATCAATTTCATAAGAAGATTCATTTCTAATTTTACAGAGATGACTATCCCCATCATGAAGATGTTAAAGAAAGATCAAATTGTTAAATGAGAGGATGAAGCCATACAAGCTTTCTTTGGAATTAAAGAGGCATTACAAAATTCCCCTATCTTAGTGGCCTGTGATTTTAAGAAGGTTTTCAAAATTTCTCTTTTGCATTTGAAAACACCATCACATCTGTATTATTGCAAAAAAATGAGGAAGGAAATGAAAGACCAATTGATTTTTCAGTACAACATTGCAAGGGCTGAGTTGAAATACACCATTATGGAAAAACAAGCTTTTTCCTTAGTTAGAGCAATAAAATCTTTTAGGCCATATATTCTAAGCTCAAAGATCATAGCTTATGTTCCTCATACAATGGTCAAAGAAATTTTATTAGAGATGGAGGTTTCCAACAAAATATGTTGGTGGGTGAACAAATTGTAAGAATATGATATGGATGTTTAGACCACTAAATTGGTTAGGGGTTTAGGCTTAACAAAGCTGATGGTAGAAATCAACTTACAAGTGATGGAAGTAAATGAGGTAGAAGGAGGAGATGTGGAGGTACATGAGAAGTTAATTAATTCTATATGGTACAAAAATATCATACTCTACCATAGAAATTTGGAATGTCCAAGGCATTTAGATAAAAATCAAATAAGGACACTCAAGTTGGCCTCCTAAAAATATATCATCACTGATTATGGGTTGGCTTAGAAAAATATTAAAGGGGTTCTTCTCAGATGTGTAATGGAGAATGAAGTCCCTAGGTTAATCTAAAAATTTCATAGGGGAATGTGTGGGGGGAATTTTTTTCAGAAGAGTATCTGCTCATAAGATATTGAGGGTGGGCTATTGGTGGCCCATACTTTTTAAGGATATGATTTTATTAGTAAGGAGGTGGGAAAGGTGTTAGAGATTTTTAGGAAAAATGAAGGATAGACAAGTGATTATGGAATATGGATTTTATTTCATTCAGTACAAGAAATTCCCATACATAAGGGTTAGTGGTTTTGAAGGTAAGCCATGTAAGTTTCCTAGGTACTTAGATGATAAAATAGATTTTTACGAATTGTGAGGTAATTAACATTGGTTCATAAATTGATTGTTGGGAAACATAAGACAAATATTAAGTTCCCCATCAGAATTGGAAGGTACTCATGCCCTTCAATTATAAAGTCTAGATTAATTGAAGATGAATTGAAAAGGTTTGAGATGGAAAAGTTTGAGGCAAGAGCTAACTATGATATCAGGTGGGTGTTCAATAATATTGTAAACAATTTTGAACATGAGCCTCATTTTGAGGACTATTAGATGAATTGTAGAGATGAGGAAGAGGTCAGGCTGAGATATTTCTCTAGAATGACCCTTACAAAAATCATAGACTTCAAGATTGCAGTTATCCCTAAGGGAATTGTGGAACATGTTGCACCAGTACCACAGGTGGAACAATTAGTTCCTTTTTCCTCATCTTTTCCTTTGGAAGAAGTGATAATGAGAAGCACTCAGGAGAAAATGACCCAAGGCAATATTTCATCTAATCTAGTAGACAACAAAATTTTAAGTCCAGGTATGAAAACATCTGAAACCTTACCTACTAAGGATGTGAATATACCTTTGTTTGAAACATTACAGGAGTTTGCAAAGGCTCATGCTAGATGTGATATATGTTGACACTGGTGAAGAATTCTCCACATTAGATGCACTTGATGTATCTATTGATGAAAAAATAGCAAAACTAGTAGATAATCTTCAAATAAATAAATAATTGGAAGAGATCACTCATGTGTCAACCGGTGAAATCAAGATCCAAACATTAAAAACTTCTTCTATAGGTCAAATGAATTCAAAGTCAAACAAACCAGATTTTCTCAATGGAGAGGATATAAATGTAGAGTTATTGGTGGAATAAGTTTCTTCCCATTATGTCAAAACCACCAAGGATGATGAGCCTTGTCAAACAGGGAAATCTATCTTTGAAAAGACAATAGAAGTTACACAAGATGTAATTGCTAGAGAGGAAATTATTGTTGATATAGATATGTAGTCTCTAGATGGGAATAGGGAGTTGGCATCAGGTGAGCAATATACTATGACACAAACTGAGACATCATAATAAAATGAGGGAAATAAGGTGTCAAGTTAGAAATCTTCAAGGAAGGTAGAACTATGTGATGGGAAGGAGGAATCTGTAAGCCAATTATTGGTTCAAGAAAACCTCAGAGGAGAAATGAATCTAATGTGGCATCAATTGGAGAGATAAGGAAATAATATATCCCAACTATTGGTATAAATCAGAAGGAGGCTGATCAATCCCAAGATCTAGACCAAGGAGAAAGACAATTGAAGGAAATTCTAGTACAGGATGAAATCAGGAAATGGCTATTGAAATAGATGGTGAAAAATAGGTAAAATCATTAGCCCAAGATGAACAAGGAATATTCAAGCAATTGGTGGTTTTCCCCAAGAAACCCCAACAAGAATTATAAGAAGCAAAAGTTGGGACAAGTCTTGCAAAGGGATGGATTGGTGAATTGATTTCAAATGAGGAAAGATAAGTTCTTCCTGTTCAGGCCATAGATCTTACTACATTATCCTTTCCAAATATGGTAAGAACATCCAAAAGGGCTAGGGTTATTACCAAGACTCATATTGATTCATTGGGGTCCAAAACTCTAGAAATAGTAATCCCTTATGAAGGAAAAACTAGAGACAATGTAACAACTAATGACTACAGTGTTCAAATCATTCCTTTAGGAAAACCTTCAAGAGATCAATTAAAATAGGGAGTATCAGAGGCAGTAAATGACTTGTTGCAAAAGGTGGATGAAGATAGGGTAACAAAAAGTAGTTGAAGGAACAGGTCAAAGCCTTGAGTTCTAGTCTACAACAGTTAATTGGGCAACCTAGTCATACTCAAGAAAATACCTCTGTAAATACCCCTGAAGGATTGGAAAAGATTGATAAAGCTGTCAAGAAGGTTCAAGTTGTAGACACATGGATTGAAAAGTTAACAAAAAGGGGAAAATAAGAAATTGAAGAAGCTAGAGAAAAGTATGAAGAACTCAAGAATAGGCTTAATGAGATTGATGAGATAAGTGATCAATGTGATAATGAAATTTAATACTTTGAAGGAATTTTTCCCAATTTTGATAGAATAACTCGGCAGTGATGAACGGTTGAGCATCAAGGGTTTGTGCCAATATAATTCAGAGGAATTCAACATGCCATGGAGGAACTAGCAAAAATCAGAGGAAACTTTGAATGGGATCAAAGAAAATCTCAAAGTTAAAAGAAATTGGGTTGATGATACTCTTGATGCCATCGATTTGAAACTAGAAGACATGGTGTCTGAAAAATTCAAAAAGAGTTATGGTGATTTGAATATTGATTTCTTGTTCAAATATTTTGAGAAGAATATTTAGAAAGATGATTTCTCTTATGAAGTCATTAAAACAATGAGAAAAATTGAAAACATAATTACAGAGTTGAAAGCTAGGCCACTAGAATACAAATGAAGATGGGTCATTGTATGGATGCAATAGCTAGACAGACATTAATCTTTCAACACCACACTAGACCAGATGAAGATGAAATAAATGATATTTTCCAGAGATATGATGCATATGTGGAAATATTGCTAGAAGAACATGATGTAGGAGTGGAAACTAAAGAAGAAAAGGGTGCAAACATAAGAAATGATGAACAAGCTTAAGCTTGTTGTTCTTAAAGTTGTACTTTCTTTCCATACTTCCTTTCTAAGATGATGTTTTAATTGATATTTTTATTTCATTGAGGATAATTGTTACTCTAAAATTCATTTTCCTTTATATCAATTGTGAAATGGTACAATGCATTAGTTTTATATGACTTAGATAAAATTCTATATACATTTGTACAAGCATATAAACTATTGAAATACTTGTTCTTTATGTATGTTGAAAAAGGAACAAAATGGGGTTCTATAGGGACACTACCCATGAAAAAAAGGTTGTATACCTTTCGATAGTAAAGGATACGAAATAACAACAATGTTTAGACATATTTCAGTCCCTCTTCAAATTTTTACCTAGTGGGGGAAGTTTGTTCAACAGTGTGTTCTTTCTCAACATGAATTAGCTAGAGCCCTATACCATCTAGATAAATATAATATACCTTTCTAAATCCCATGACATCCCCATATTAATTAATGACTCAAGAGACATTCTTGGTTCATGCATGATTTTCTCCAGCTCAATTTTCTTCTGGTAGGAAGACACCCATTCTAGAAGATCCAGGCCACCTGTGAAGAATGTTGTTTTCCCCTTCCCCTTATGAAGGGTAGAATTACTAAGAATATAATGAGAGAGAATGGTTGGAGTAGTTGAAATACCAAGGACTACATCACGAGGGCTAGAAGTAACAAGATATTTTGGGCTCGTTTCAATTTTCCATCTCCTTGTAAAGGGAGGATGCTCTCTTGCGTAAGGGATTGGCCGAGGACCTAAAAAGCCATGTCTTGATGAAGGAGAATAATTCCCTGAATGCATGGGAAAATGAAATGTAAATCTACCTCTATTTTCTCGAGCATAGGAGATTACTACTCTTAAATGACGAGAAGATATGGACAACTCCTCTTCTCCATCTGAGATAATGATTGGGGGCTAAGGACTTGATTCACCCCTTCTCTTTCCGAAGATGATGTTGGCATTGAACTTGGTTGTGAGGGTATAATTTTTATTTGTCCTTTCTCCAGAGAAATGATCCTCCTCTCTAATTCATCCACCTTGTGAGAGATGATAGGCACAATGTCAATGGAGGATTTTTGTATAACACATATGATTCCTTGGGAATATCCTTTAATAAAAACTCTTCATCACATAAGAATGGACACTAAAATTTGGTTTTCCTAGAAACTTGGGGCCTCCTCTTAATCCAAAATTTCTGTAAGTATTCAGGAGCCTTCAAATGTTCCCATCAAAAGAGATGAAAGTACATGAATTAAAAGGCTACAAATACAAGATTGATCCTAATCAGCCTTGTAAGAAGTGTTGGCAAGAATTTTCAAAAATTCAAGGGTCCTCTCTCTCTCTCTGTACATTATATATCAAACAGGATCCTAAAGATAGCCTCATCAAGACCACTTAGGTTGAAGATTTGATTCAAATATTTTGAATAATTTATTTCAAACTATTTTCCATAAGTACTCTCACCATGTCACTGGTAGGAGGTTGTGAAAAGTTTCCCCACTTACAGGATAAGAAAAGTAATGCATCCTTGGTGATGGAATAAAACTAAGTTTTATAGTGAAAGGGGTGTATATTGGTCTGATTAAGAGAAATATTTCCCATGAGATGAAAGAATATTTTTCTCATCTCACACAAAGAAGATTTAAGAGTTGGAAGGGATTAGGAATAAGAAGAACTGGTGAATCAATATGATTTGACAAGAACCATGTGTGGTAATTAAGCCAATAAGACATGAAATGGAGTGCACAACACCCAAGATGGATTCTTGGGAAGTAGATGAGGATATATGTCATATTAGAATCATCTGGAAGTGCTCAGAGGTCATCAAAAGTGATTATCCAATCAATATGTGGAAATAATGATTAAAATAATCTACCAAAAGTGATGACCTGATATCCCAATCAAGCACAAATGGAACCAATTGAAAATAAGACTCACATTTTGTACACCTAGCAATATGAAGTGAAGCATTTTCAAAAGAATAGCATGGTTTGAAATGAGTATTGTAAAGGGGAATATTCATACTTTTGGGGGGAAACTTTGAAGGTTAGTGAGTGAGTTGAATGGTATACAAGCGTAAGAGTTAATCATGTGTAAGGGGGTTTAAAGTTTTTGAGAATTATTCGAAGAAAATAAAGAGAGGAAATTGAGAAAATCCATTTTAGCAAAAGACTTTATCCGAGGAAACTGTTAATTTCTTGAGCCTTCAAAATGAATCATGTCAAGATGGTTGCAAGTGTACAACCATTGACAAGGATTGATATTGTAAATGAAACTTTTCTTTGTTGATAAATTTGATGATCCCTGAGTTAATTATGTTAATCATGAGCATCGTTGTGTCTAATTTCATTTTGAGATGTTTTCAAGTAGTTATTCATGTCCTTGTTGTAATATTATGTTAGGAATTCCTCTGAATCACACAATATCTTATCCTTGTGGTAGTATTGTGGTATTTTCAATTACATTGTGAGAAGAGCTTTCATTTCATGGTGCAATAAACAATTTAAATTCACTATATTTCCACTTTGTTTATACAGATTAATTGTTATTCTATGAGTGTATCTTGGGCATGATGAATCAGGTATTTATTATGTTTAATTGAGTCTTTGCCATGAGCTTTTTTGTTAAATTCTCAAAGAATGTGTGAAACCGTGTATCTTTGGGCCTCCATGGGTCCAAATATTCTGGTTGAAGGTTCATTGTTGACTATTTGAAGTGTTTTTTCATCTTTCTTGGATGATTTTCCAACATTTGTTAAAATTTCCTAGGAATATAGTATAATCAACTTTATCCTTCTTAATTCCCCAACAAAAATTCACATATAAAATTATAAATCCTACAAGAACTACCCTGCAGACTTTGTGTATCCATAAATTCTAAAGAATTTCATTGAGTTTACCCATCCTTTACCCAAAATATGCAGGAGAAATTAGGTTTTGTTGTTTTCTTTTGTAACATGAACCTTGTTTAGGGACATATTCATTCTCTAGAGTAAAAACTCGTGAGAGTTATATTGTGTAACATTGACCATGTATTCTCAAGGATTCCTTTTAATATCATAGATGGAGAGTCAAGTATTTTTGATGCATTGATATCCTTCATGAGATAAAGGTTACTGAGGATGGGTCCTCTCACCTTGGTTGAAGGCACAACCTAATGTAGTAAGGGTAGGTCAAACCCTTAGCATGGTGCTATCTAAATTTTCCAAGCATGAATGAAAAGAGTCAGTTATATCCTTACCCGAGATACAAAATGACTCACATTATGATCTATTTGTCTCAAAGAATCTTCTCAACATGTTGATGTTGCTCTACTTCAAAGGGAGAATCAATTTGGGTACAAACACTGATTTTGTAGCATTGTCGGGGACTATATGTATAAATACATATTCATATTGACCTCTAGTAATGATCCTTACATGTTTAAATGCCAATAAGTTGTTTAAATATTATCCTTTTTTAATATTTGTAAATATTGTGTGAGATCAGAAGTTCATTATGCAATATTTCTTGGTTTTAGCAAATGTTGCACTAGATTTGTATTACTAGTGATAAATATTGACAAAGGATGATCAAATCTTTTGAGCTTTGTAGAAATTGAGTATTGATAGAAATTTTACAAGTTATTTACAGTGTTTGAGCACATCTAAGGTGAAAATCCTTGGTGGTGACTCTGTGTTGGTTTGAAATTTTTGGTAAATACCAGTGTCTTAATCTTTGTCAAGTGAAATTTGTTGTTAATATTTGTAAATCTAGAAGGAAGAAGGTATTTCTTTAATAAGGATCCTACTAGAAGATTATTTCCAGAACTTGGGAAAAAAATTCAAAAAGGAGACAAGTTTGTAAAGAACTAGGAGATCAAGAGTTAGAAGAAAAAGTAAAACCAGTTATGGAAAGTGATCAACCTATAGTTGAGGATTATCTTACATATCTAGATAGTCCTTGTTGAAATTTGAATACCCCAACTGGTGAAGGGACATCATTTGTATCTGGAATAAGTGTCCCTTATTTTTGTCCTTTTTCATTCAAGACTGATAGGTTTGTTTTTGGCCCGAGTCATTGAAGGATATCTACTTTGAATATCATACACCTGTATCCCAAGGACCCCTAGTCCCACATTTTTTTCATCCTCTTGTAGGATCACCTCCTCAAAGTAACATGGCTCAGCCTCCACCTAGACCTCCTTTTTTGTTAATACATTTGGAAAAATAAATTTTAGAGGCATGGTTGGGAATCCTAATGTTGTACCACAAGATGTGAGAAATAGGTTGCCCAAATTTCAAGGAAATAATGCCATCACTAGTGATTAGCATCTGAGGATCTTCGTTAATATGATGGAAGATTTTGAAATTGAATATGAAGATGTATATATAAATCTATTCATTCATACTCTTGAAGAAGATACATGTGATTGGTACAAATATTTACCAAATAACTCAATAGATTCATGGATTGAGATGAAAAATGATTTCAGATTACAATATGGTGATAAGATTGACTCAAGGTTCCTCTTATATGAGTTTGAGAATATAAAAAATAATCGATGAGTCTTTCCATGACTTCAATACCAGATTCAATAAGAATTTGAATAGATTACCCATAATTTTGAAGTCTAGTGACGAGTCTTGCTTAATTAAATATTTTGATGCTTTTGATAAGAAATTTGATTATTATTTGATAGATAAAGACCCTAGAACTTTAAGGAAGGATTTCAAAATAGCCTTACAAATCAAAAATAATATCAAGGTAGTTAGTAAACCCCCTAAGAGGGAGGTTGTGAAAACTTTGGTTGGGGTAGTTAAAGAAACATCCTATAAGATGGCTAGAGTAGAGAAGTGGATAGGATGTATTTATCAAGGTAAAAATAAATAATAGGGCCAAGATAGATTTGGAAATCATCCTAGGGGTGATCACATAATAGATGAAAGAGGAAAGGGGCCCATGGGATCAAGAAATAAACAACCACAACCTAGAGAAAATAGACTGGTCCCTGATCCTTTGATGCCTGTTAGGGTTACTATAGTGGAAGAAGCCCATGTTATTGATTGGTGTGACAAGTGTTTCTTACCACATTCCCCTTGTGATCTAAGTAAGGAAGTTGAAGAAAAAAATGATGATGAAGCTTATGGTGATGTATGTATGATGGAATGCCTTGAAAATCCACAACAAGGAGCCACTTCAACTAAGTTGATAAGTTCCAAAACTATAGAAAGTTTCAGGATTGCATTCATTGGGTATTACCTCTTCCTCCTAATGATGATGTTGAAATTGATATGGTGTAGGCATTTGATTTACCTAATCATGAATTTGAATATTTGAGGGATTTAATGATTAAGAAATATGATGGGGAATTCCTTCTGAGGAAGATATGAAACTTTTGATGAATGCAGTAGTTTCTCAGGAAAAGGAATATAATACCGAAGTAGAGTTGTCAAAGGGGAGGGCCACAAGCCAAGCCAAAAACTTCACTCCTCACTAATATCCCAAAATAACCTCCTAAAAAGAATACACTCAACAAAGGCTTGGTCACTCCTAGTAAAAAGTGTACCCTAGCTCATGCCCAAACCTGCAGTAATCTCATACCACTATAAGGATCCATAAATCTCCCTCCCAACACAGTTCTACCCAAATATGTTCCCTATGATATAGCCCATATTTTAAGCCGGATCAAATTTATTGTTCCTATTTTTGAATTTCTCAGAATCCCTAAGCATAAAAAAGGGTATTTGAATATTTGGGATTTAAAGAGGAGGTGATAACCCAAGGAAAAATGTGAATAGTGTGGATGTTCCCCTATCATTGTAGAGCTGGAAGTACCAAAAGCACTGGAAGAATTGGGAGAATCACCTAAGGTATATTTGGGTACTTCTCTTGTTGAGTCTCAGCTTGATGTTGATCCTTTTTATACTACTTTAATCATCAAAGATAGGCTAGTGCACAATTACATGTTCGATTCAGGAGCCTCATGTAATGTGATGCCTCTTGAGGTAATGAATGAATTAAATATCAAAGTGACAACAAATTTTGGAAAGTGCACTACTATGGATTCAAGGGAAGTGCTGGTGATTGGATATGTTAAAGGATTGATAGTGCAATTGGAAGCTTACCCAGAAAGTGCTTAACCATGAATGTAGTTATTGTGGATTGCCCGACCAAATGGGGAATGTTGTTGTCAAGAAAATGGGTTGCTAGTGTGGGAGGAAGTGTACATATGGATATTTCATATGTAACCATACCAGTAGAAGGAAGCCTTGTGAAATTGTATGGTGAGAAAAAGATGTTACATCTGATTGAAGACCCTAACAATGCTTCTTATGAAGTATTATATACAGATGTAGATGTTGATAATTTTGTGGGCTATGCAGATTTTAAAGAGCATGGTATTGAAAAATGTAAATGTCCTGAGAAAGTTGGTTCCCCTTGGATTTTGATGTTTGATGGAGCTTTTTCTAAATTTGGGAATGGTGTTGGTGTTGTCCTAATATCTCCAAATCAAGAAGAATTCAATTTTTCTTTTAAACTCAAATTTGAGTGTACTAATAATATTGTAGAATATTACTCCTCTGATCTTGATCTGCCCTATATAGAGATATGGGGGATCTTGCGATTCCGAAACCGAGAGGTAGGGAGAAGTCGAATTGATCCACATCCAGCACTGATTCCGATTCCTCGATCCAACGCGAATCACCGTAGTGGAAGATAATGCGTATATGGAGGGCCCAAATATAGATAGAGAGATAGAGATATAGAGAGAGACTTGTCATATCCAGAATCTTTCCGCGGTGTGCTCTGTTTACTATTCTCCCGCACCCTTCTCCTACCATACTCGAATGGGCGGTTAGCGATTGGGCCCCACCACCAGCTATATAGAGTAGGGGTCGTCGATCGCTACCGGAAAGCTCCAATGGATATGAATCTTTCGCATGGAGGAGTTCGCATTTTCATTATAGGTGTTATCTTGTCCAGCACGAGAAAGACACAGTTTACTCAACGATTGCCTTTGGGTTCCGAACTCCATATGGGGAAGGAGCGTTGTTGCTTGCGGGGTCTCGATTCTCTGCATGGACCCACTTTTCATTCCATTTGTGGGAATTTGATGATCTATAAACCGAAACCGGGTTCGCTCTCGCGATTACATATGAATGGGCATGATGAATCACTTCGTGCCATGATCGATATGTTGCCAAAACCGGATCCCGGATCATTTTATGCTATGAGATCGTGGTGGGCCTATCCATATATAGGGAATCGCGGACATAAGAGTTTCTGGTTGACAATGTTCCCGGAAAAGAGATACTCTCTCTCCATTCGAGAAACGACGAGCACAACTAAAGCGGCTATACATACAAATCCATTGACGGATCCATATGCTCCGATTGGAACTGGAGGTTTCGAAACAGGCGGCTGGTATACCACCATGATGAAACTGCCTTTTATTCCTCGCATTCGGATAGGATTTCTGTTGGCTCCCCCGGGAGGCTTGCGCAGTTTGTTACGTCAGCTCCAGAAGGATAAGTTGCATCGGAATCGAATTCCGGTTCATAATCGCATAAATCAAATCATCAATCCGCAGCCCCCCTATCTATAGATGTTCACCATCCCCCCGGGGAGGGACCCTAAATAGAAATATATAGATGGCGATAGATCGAGGACCCACCCTATATATCTTATCTTATCTTGTCGTCCCCATCGTCCCGAAAGATAGAGGGCTGCAGCACACACACATGTGTTTATTGTTTATGTCATCGACCACGGTTGATCGACTATCTCTCCTCGCCACGAGAAGTTGACCCTAGATATAGATAGGGGGGCGTTTGTTCGTCGAATTCACCTCCTCGCTCTAAGAAGCCGCTATATAGGATATGGCAGGTGAGTCCGACCATATCCTATATAGATCTAGATCTCCGGGTGGGCCCAGATCCGAGGTCCAGCGATGGGACCAGCTTTATTGATATACGACCGAAGGGTTGACCACTGCCTCACACGAACGCCTCAAGCTCAAGTCTTTATTACTATAGAGAGTCCACTCCCCCATTCTCGACCCCCCCCTCTACATATATGGGATATAGAAAACCCCGGACCTCCCCCTCCCCCCCTCCCTATTCTTATCTATATGGCCCGTCCCCCGATCATCCCCGGGTCTGAACTTGGCTTCTATTTGATCTTGATCAAGAAAACCCCTGTCTCGCTCTTTAAATGATTCTGGCCCACCGGAACCGGAATCTACTCTATATATAGAATTTCTATCCCCTAGATCGGGATCGGGACTTTCATCGACCATAGGGATATGGGAGTCTTCTTTACTCGTGTTCTCTCCGCTCGATTCTCCGCTCGAAGAAGGTGGGACTTGTGATGTGATCCACGCCCGATTCACAAGTGATATCTACACTGTGTCACTCGGCCTTCCCGCTTCCGTGCAACATCCATCTCCATCTTTAGATACGTATACGCTGTTCGGGTGCTCGCGGCAAGCCAAGCGCCAAGCAAGATATATATATATATATATAGACAGGGCCAGGGCCACGCTCTTTTTGCCTCCTTCTGCCGCCACATCTATATCACATGCCTTATCTCCATTGCCATCGGGGAGGGCAGGTACGATTCTCATCGGCTCTTATATCCAGTACTCTCGCTTCCCCCAACCCCTGATGCTTCGCTCTTATGGAGATATATCTGAACTCTCTCTCTCTATCTCTCGATCTCTCTATATCTCTCTCTATCTCTCGATCTATCTATATCTCTCTTCTCTCTCTATCTATATCTATATCTCTCTATATCTATATCTATATCTCTCTCTCTATCTGAACTCTATATCTCTCTCTCTATCTGAACTCTGAATGAGAGGGGGGCTACCGTATTGGATATGGTAATAGTACCTGTATCAATACGCGACCCGGACCTCCATGATCTATACCTTCGGGGACTGGCCCCCTATCTACCCTATATTGGATATTCGGGTCTTTTCGGCTCTATTGAATACTGGGCCTCCGCCTCCACCGGTAGGGGAAGAGATATATCTCCCGGTACAGATAGATCACTTTCACTTTCTTCCGATTACTTCGGGTGATGGCGCGGGGTGATGGCCCCATTATCCAGACCAGAACTTCCGCTTCCGCCACCCGGGCCCACCGAGCCAATCGAACGGGAAACCCTATATACAGATAGGCAGGGGGGCTGCAGCCCCTAGGCCTAGATATAGAGGGTCCGGTCCCCCCCGCACCTCGCCACCCGTGAGTCACACTGTTCGACATGTGCTCGATACTCGGGATTAGATCTGGAGAACTATTAATATTAACTGGGACTGGGAGATGCTGGCTCTCCCTGCAGCAACGCGCCCTACCGAATCTATGCTCGCATGGATGAGTTGCAGCACAAGCAGCAAACCATGAACGGCTATATAGAGAGAGGGAGCCTTACCGAATCTATGCGCCTGCCTCACTCCTCGGAATCGGCCGTCTTCCGCGCCCCCTTTTCATTTCATTTTCATTACTTATGGGCGCCTATTCTCGCATTGTCCAGTGTCTAGTGCCCAGTGTCTAGTGTCCGGCTAGACAACAATTCTCTGGATATAGGGCCCATATAGAGATAGGGGGGGGGCTGGGATCCGGCATTAATGTCCATTGCCCATTGTCCAGTGCCGAGAACCCGAGAACGAGAACTAATATATGGGTATGGGTATGGGGCCCATTGTCTATTGCCCATTGCCCCTTGTCCACTGCCCGACGAGAGAATCTATCCACCGATCTGGGATCTGGGATATGGCATCTGGCGCTAATCCCACCAGCCTATCCGATCCTATCGCCCCTCTCTCTATATGGCGTGGCGAGGGGAGAGTAGTCTTTTCCCTTGTCCTTGTCCGGCTCCCCATCGGGCCCAATCCAATCTATCCGGCTCAAATGCATGCAGCCGGGTAATGCCTATATCTATACGGTCTCGAGTCCCGGGCGGTCAGGTCTGGTCAGGTTAGAAACTATAGGCCCCCCTAGATATATGGGTGGTCGGGTAACTGTCCACTGTCCGGCGCCTATATCTATCTGGGCCTATCTCTATCTCGATCTGGGCTAGACCACAATTTTCTAGATATAGGGGCTAGACAACCTATATCTATTTCTATCTCAAAGATCCCATTGACCTATCCAATCCTCCTTTTGGTTTAAGGATTTCTTATAGGTATGGTGTTAGGGAAATTATTGTTAAAGGAGATTCATAACTGGTAGTCAAGCAAGTTAGGAAATTTTATGCAACCAAAAATCAAAGAATGAAACAATATAAGCATGCAGTTTGGGATTTTATTGAAATGTTTGATTCTTTCAACATAATATACCATGATAGAAAGCATGATACCTGTAAAGCAGACAGGTTGGCGGTATTGGGATCTAGATTTGAAAATTGTACAATGTATCCTTATTGTGAGTATGATATAGAAGTGTTGACAAGACCATATGTCCCTAATAATGTCAAACATTGGCAAGTTTTGAAGATGATGCCCAAGTTCCAGAGGTTTTTACAAAATGAAGGAGAATTTACAAATCAGAATATGGACTGGGAACCAATGGTCTGTGTTTATGAAGGTAAAGAGACTCTATTTGGCAAGGATATTATTCAATTAAAAACCAATACTATTCCAAGAGGTTTGGTTGCATTAGAGTCAAACTTTGATAATGTTGACTACATTGTTAATAGACATATGTCAGCTTCAAGAGATGTAGAGGAAAACAACTTGGGGATTGATGGTAAACCTAGAAAAATATGGCTAGGTAGTAACCTGAGTAAAGAAGAAAAGAAATCATATGTCCAGTTGTTAAAAAAGTACCAGGATTGCTTAGCATGGTCATATTCAGATTGAAGGCATATAGGGAGGATATTTTCCAACATGAGATACCATTAGAAACTAATGCCAAACCATTTAGGAAAAGTAAAGGCCAATCAATCCACTTATTTCCCTCAAAATGTAAGAAGAATTAAATAAATTAAGGGATGGAGGCATCATACAACCCACAAGGTATTCTTCATGGGTGGAAAATCTAGTACCAGTTTGAAATAAAAATGGAGATATAAGGTTATGTGTAGATTTTAGGAATTTGAATAAGGCATCAATCAAAGACAATTATCCCTTGCCTAATATGGATAACATGTTGTAGTTGGTTATTGGCTCTGAGCTGTTGTCTACCCTAGATGGATTCTCGGGATATAACCAAGTGGTAGTAAAGAAATCAAAAAGGATTAAAACCACTTTCACTACTCCATGGGGTACCTATGTGTATGTGAGAATGTCATTTGGATTGATGAATGTTGGGGATAAATTTCAAAGAGTGATGGATGTAGCATTTTTAGGGTACATAAATGATTTCATTGTTGTATATCAGGATTATGTGACAATGTTTTCAAGGAAAAAGAGTGATCATTTACAACATTTGGAGAAGATGTTGTTAAGATGTAGAGAGTATGGAATTTCATTGAACCTTAAAAATTCCACTTTGGGGTTCAAAAAGAAAATTTGTTGGGACATATTGTATCTAAGGAAAGGATCATGATTGACCTTGAAAGAGTGGAAGCTATTGACAAGGTTCCTATTCCCAAAACTACGAAAGGAATTCAATCCTTCTTTGGACAGATAAATTTCATTAGGAGGTTAATTTATAAATTTACTGAAATGACTATCCCTATCACAAGTATGCTAAAAAAGGATCATATTATTAAATGGGAGGAGGAAGTTATCCAAGCTTTTACTGAAAATAAGTAAGTGCTGAAGAATGTTCCTATTTTGGAAACTCCAAATTACAAAAATGATTTTCAAAATTTTTCTTTCACCTCCGAAAACACCATTACATCTGTATTTTATTGTAAAAAGGTGAGGAGGGAAGTGAAAGGTCAATTTATTTCTTTAATCAAGCATTACAGGGGTAATCTGAGTTGAAATATACTATCATTGAAAAATAGGCTTTCTCCTTAGTTAGAGAAACAAAAAATTTCCAACCACACATCTTGAGCTCCAAGATCACAACTTATGTTCCCCATACCGTGGTCAAGGATATCTTATCGAAATGGAAAACTCAAGTAAAAGATGTCGATGGGTGAATAAATTACAAAAATATGACATGGATATTTAGACTAATAAGCTAGTTAGAGGTCTAGGCTTGGAAAAGCTAATGGTAGAGAGCAATTTGCAAGTGATGGAGATAAATGAAGTTGAGGAAGGAGATATGAATGTTCATGAAATATTAGTCAATTCTGCATGGTACAAGGACATCATATTTTATCTTAAACATTTGGAATGTCCTAGACATTTAAGTAAAAACCAAAAGAGGGCACCCAAGCTAGATTCCTAGAATTACATCATCATTGATTATGGATTGGTATGGAATAATCATGAAGGGGTCCTCCTAAGATGTATTCTTGAAGATGAAGCTCCTAAATTAATTGCATATTTTCATGGAGGAGTTTGTGGGGGAAATTTTGTTGGAAGGGTAACTGCCCACAAGATCTTAAGGGATGGTTATTGGTGGCCCACACTTTTAAAGATACAACTTTGTTAGTAAGGAAATGTGAAATTTGTCAACAATTTTCAGGAAGAATGAAAGCTTTAGGTGCTTTCCCTTTACAACTAGTATCAATTGAATCCCCTTTTAAGTAATGGGGTATGGATTATGTTGGAGAAATTTTGGAACCATAAAGTGCAAGCCACAAATGGATACTTGTAGCCACCGATTACTTCACCAAATGGGTTAAGGCTATCCCTACTAAGAAAGTAACCCATCAGATTGTTATGGATTTTATCTTAGATCATATAATTTGTAGGTTAAGAGTGTCTCGCCAAAATAGTTATTGATAATGCTATGAGATTTCAAGCTAAACAATTAGTGGTCATGTGTCAAGAGTATGGGTTAAACATGGCATATGCATATAATTACAACCCTCATGTAAATGGATAGGATGAATCCAAAAACAAAAATCTACTGAAGATAATCAGGTGGACATTGGAGATAAATAAACGAAGATGGGGTGAACAATTGAAGTTTGTTGTTTGGGCTAGATAGGATCACTACTAAAAGAGCTACTAGAAAAATCCCATTTGAATTAGTATATGGAGCTCAGGCCCTTCTTCCCCTACACATGCAATTATCTTCTTACCAATTTATTTGGCAACTTGAGGATCAAGAAGTCAGCCCTTATGATGCAAGAATAAATCAAATTATTGAATTGGATGAAGAAATAATAGAGTCCCACCAGAGACATTTGAAGTTTAGGGAAAAGATAAAAATGTTATTTCACAAAAAGGTGACTCCTAGAATTTTCAGTGTGGGAGATCTTGTGTTATTATGGGATAACAAACATGAAGAAAATGGAAAGCATGGAAAATTTGATGCATTATGGATGGGCCCTTATTCCATTGATAGCAGAATTGGTGAACATACATTCTTCTTCAAGGATCTAGATGGAGATTTATTTGAGTTTCCTGTCAATGGCAGGCACCTCAAACATTTTCTTGACTAATTCTAAAATCAAGGTATGTATCAAAGTGTATAGTGTACAGTCATTTTGTTTTGTTTTGTGTTTGTTGTGTGTGTTTTTAGTTTTAGTTTTTGTTTTTTCTGAGTCCTGGGTGACGGTGTTTTTGGTTTCTTGGTTTGTTCTTTAGAGGATGGGTTATTGTCACTTGAATTGGTATGTTTGTTATTTAACTCCATATCCCAATGTATTTTGGCACATGGTATGTTGTATTTGTATTTTGATTAGTTCTTGTGGCACTCGCTGGGAGTGCCCATCCCTGAAGTCGAGTTGGTGTTGTTACTCGAATTAATCTTGCCCCTTTTTGTTTGAAATTTACCTTTGAGGTTGGTTATATTTTCTATCTTCTCATGAGAGGTACAAGTTAAAAAGGTTCCAGTCATTAATTAAATTATTTTTATTCTCTTGTGTGTTAATTTGGTTTTTTATCTTTTGGGTCAAGGATCATATTTGATATGTATTATTTTTAAGACCCTTGCAGAAACCGATCATGAGTAGGGTATAAATATCAAAAACGTTACCGTGTGAAGTATTCCTTGATCATGTCGATAGTTTTTTATTCATTACCACCGCCCATTGGTATGTGGAACTTCCCAATTGGATGTAGTATGGCGGGTTTAAGTTGCAAACTTATAACTTTCTATAACATTCACAATATGCAAATTAGGTCCCACGGCCCGATGAATATTCTTTCGAATATTTATAATCAAAAAGTGCACAGTAAAAAATTCACTCTACCTTCGAAGGTGTACACTTGTCACAAATAGGGTGAATGTGGGAAATTGGGGCATATTTGTATTTTCACAAACCAAGGTGATAATGTATAAAAGCTCAAAAAATCTCTTGAGGTCCGCAAAAGACAAGTGGATCTTTCTTATGTGAGGAGAAGGGAAGTAGATCATTAGAGAAAATTGATACTTTTGGTTTAAATTGAAAAAGGAAAAAAATTAGAAAGGGCTCGTAGCTCCATTATCTTTTAGGTGTGACCATGTGTCAAGCTCAGATTGAAAGTCAAAAGCGAGACAATCGGGTCAAATGACTAAAAGTGTATGTGTTTTAACACATGAAAAAAATGTAAAGAATCTCCCAAGCCGCGTTGACATAAGACTTTTCCATGTGGATGGCTCACTTTTAAAATTTGGAAAAGAAAAATGAATGGCCACGATGCAATGCATTAATTTCTACCACCATCAATGCATTTTACACAAATCAAGGACAATTTTTTAAGTTTTTAAGCACTTTGATCCTTTTACTATTGAATTGTTGAGATCTTGTTGTCACTATTAGTATTTTTCATTGAGGGGTAATATGAAATTGATCATGGAGCTTGAATTTGGAACTAGAGACCAAAAGGCTTTCAAATTGAGGTTGAATTTCTTAGACATTCACGGGAAAATTGGTAAGAACTAAGGAACTCTGTGCTTTTATTTTATTGGCAAGAAATTTGAAGTAAAGCTAGGTTTTTAAAGATGAAAACCATGTCATCCTTATTCTCGATTGCATCTGGAATCACGAGTGATTTAGATAAAATTACAGACATAGACTTAATGAATGCCAACTTAAAATATTTTCTTCAGAGATTGAGTAGCCCTAATAAGAGTGAGTCTATGAAAGCAATTCAAGATAGCCGCATTGCTTTAGCTGGTGTTATTCCACCATCAGTTCATTTCCCAAAATTGGTATGGAATTACGCTATGAACTATGACCCAAAAAAAGGGAAGTGTTAGACAAAAGTGGTGATGTAGTGTTGACATTGATGCCTACAACTATTAGGATAATGCTCAAGTTACCTGTAATAACAAATCCAATAACCTTGGGTATCAAGTTAGCCTTATGAGATTATGAGGAAAATAAAAAATATTATGCTAAGCTCATAAATACAAAATGGCTCCTAGTAGAGAAAAAGGAAACAACTCGAATCCCTAAAAGACTGGTTAGGGAATAATTTATTGAAGAAGTTGAGGATGTTATTGTATTATTAAGTGAATGGCTAGATTAGAGACTAAAAATGAGTTCAAGGAATGGATGTGCACCTACATGTGGATAATTTTGGAAAGGAAGGGAGCATTTTTGGGCTAATTTTATTGTGGAAGCACTTCATAGTCACATGGTTACCTTGGAAGCAAAAATAGAGATGGGTGATACCTTAGAGTTGGATTTTACATGATGACTTACCTAATTTACAATGTCATAGGACAGACATTTCCTGGCATTTTTCTATGTGCTTATTTTTAAAAATGCCAAATGCATGATATTTTTCCCCAGTTGCAGTTGGTTAATTGGAGTGGGAATGTAAGATTGGTTAATGACTTCTTTGCACCAATTATATGTCTTTTCAAACCAAAATGGGGGCAATATAGGATTTCTGAGCTAGGATAGACAAGTGATTATGGAATATGGGTGTTATTTCATTTAGTACAAGAAATTCACATATATAAGGGTTAGTGGTTTTGAAGGTAAGCCATGTAAGTTTCCCAGTACTTAGATGATAAAATGGATTTGTGTGAATTGATAAGGCAATTAACACCTGGTTCAAAAATTAATTCTGGGAAACATACAAAAATATTAAGTTACCTAGGTGGCCCTTGGAGGAAAAAAAGGGTACATGGGTTAGTGGGTCTCGAGTTCCCTAGGGGGCTCACTTTTTACATTTCACTAATGGAAGGTCGGGATCATTATTGCGAAGGTGAATCAGAAAATCAGTCCCCAAAGGAGTAGGGGTCATGGGGATGTGTATTCCCCGCAGATGTAAAGTGGTCAATGCGGTTGGAGGGAGATTTATGGGACCAAAGGGTTGGGGTGGAATCAAGGTGTTTGGGTGAAGAGGACGGTGTGGCCAAAGTGATGCTTTGCAGAGCACGGGGAAGTGTGGGGAACTTGTTCCATGTGGGAACAAGTTACCCATGAAGTATTGGATCCTACAATACAAAGGGTGGATAGTGTACTACGGAGATGAAAAAGTTTGGAGGCCCTCATGACATTGTTCCCCATGTTCCCTCAAA
The DNA here is from genome assembly GCA_018340775.1 of Taxus wallichiana var. yunnanensis. Taxonomy (NCBI): domain Eukaryota; kingdom Viridiplantae; phylum Streptophyta; class Pinopsida; order Cupressales; family Taxaceae; genus Taxus; species Taxus wallichiana. The sequence continues at coordinate 209,730,292 of CM031244.1, read as the reverse complement.
GCCCAAATCACCTTAAATATCCATGAGGCATAAAAACTAAGGGAAAAATGAAGGCTAGACCATTGCCAACTGTGGATGAGATAGTGGAATAGGACCCAAACTTTCGTAAAATGAGCCAAAATGACCTCCCGATCCACATAGTCATAACTTGAGCTAAAATGGTTGGTTTTTAATAAAATTTATATCCCTAGAATTTTAATTTGATGCTCTTCAACATGGGAACAATAAATAAGAGATTTGATAGGGATAGGTGACTCAAAAACAAGGAAAAATATATTAGATACAAATGATCATCTACATGCAGTTCTAAAACACATTCAATGAAGGTATGGAGCCATATTTCTTATCCCATAAGGAAAATTACATGGAAATATAGGTTTTGTAAGATTCCCCATCCATATTATAGGTTTTTTTGACAATTTTTGTTAGTGGTTGAAGAAATTTTTGGGTTTCTCTCCCTCTCTCATTCATTCTTCCAATATATTGTAAAAGAGAGCATTTTTGTAAAGAAGTTGGACATTTTTCTCAATTCTCTGTGTTCTTCTCAATTGTTGGATGGTTGTAGAAGCTCCAAGCCTTCATTTTCTGAGCATTGTAATGGGAATCTACATTTTTACTCTATAATAATGTATTTATGCATACTATTGGAGAAATAAAATTAGTGTCTTGTGATAATCTCTCTATCCTTGCTTGGTTTTTTTATATCTTACCTTTCTTCATGTTACATGTATCTTGTGCATTCTCTTGTTCTCATTGCAAATTTTAAATGATGTTGTGTTTCTGGAAATTGTGTATGAAGTGATGTTGTGGTATGTGATGCTTGTCCATCCTCTCCACCATCATTTTCCTTCATTTTCATGCATTTTGAAGTGGCCAACACCCCCTTTTTCTAGTGTTATCACCTCTCTACTATAGGATTTATCTCTTTCACCCTTTCTCCTTCTCCCTAGTACCTTACAATTCATAGATTAGGATTAGATAGTTGTATTTCCTTCCTTAGGAGTATTTTAGTACTAGGACTAGGTAGTAGAACCAACCTTATCTATAGGTCCATCTCAAGTTCACAAGTCCCACAACTTGAGAGATGGTCCAATGTTAGAAAATTTCATTTCGATTTCCTCACACAAATGACAACAAATCAAATGGTGTTGTAATTTTGACATAAAAGAGGCCACACATATTATATAGCTTAGAAAATGACATGGAAGAGCTGGGAGGAGTTGAGATATAACATTATATTTTTGGTAGCTGACATATATCATTGAGTGTATAGACCTAATAGCGTCATGTGACAACTCTAAGTGGTATAGACTATTCCATAGGGAGATTAGTGGTATTTGTGTGTTGCATGAGAGAGCATTTATTTTGGGCCATGCATTAGGTTTAATGTAATGAGAGATAGTTTTTAGGAGTGTTAGAATAGTTATGGAATGCATCAGTAAACATCATGGACCATGGTGTATCATCGGGTATGCAACATGGTACATAGTTATAATACCTATTCGTTTAACCATCCCTTAGGTAGTTATGGAAGTAGGGATAACAAAAAAGTTAGGGTTGTGTTATGGTGGAGATGTAAGAAAGGGAGAGGAAAAAATGGTAGGGAGGAAGAGTGTGAGTTATATAGGGACATACTATTATTCATATGATTCCTAAGTGAGAAAACTAGTAATTGAAAACTATCTTTGGCCTTTTGTCTATGTTAATTATTTTCCATTTTTTCTTACACACCCTACAACCCAGTATGAACTTTAATTTATCATATTTTATAACCTCGGACACCAGTTCCCATCCGGAGACACCGACACTCGTTTTTGACATCCCTTGTGGGCACTCAAGACCTCTTTCTACCTCACTCTTTCTTTTTGGGCCTATTTTATTTTTTGGGTATCTTATTTTCTTATGGGTTGGAATTCTATTTTTAAATTATGAAATTAAACCAAGGGAATCATATAAATACATAGCTATGTGATAAAAATAAATGACCAAGCTCTATGAATTACTATCTATCACCTAAGCTTGCATCCAAAGGCATCCGTATAATATCTATTCAAGGGAAAAGGGAATGCATTTTTTGCATACACTGCATATGAAGGGGAAGTTCATTATTTCATCCACAAATTCTATACATTATTACATTCTAGATCTAGCCCACTATCAAGTGCAACTTACACTAAGGAATCCTAGGGCACGATTCTATCACACACTCAAAAAACTACATGGAGTCTGAGATGTAGTGTAATAATTGGTCTAAAGTTCACTCTGTTGAGTGACCGTCGGCGTCAATCTGAATCCCCATAATGCATCTTTATTTTTTTGATTTAATTCAAATTTCTAGGTTTTATAGGTGAACATATATTTCACAGTTATAAATATATTCAGTGATCAAGGTGTGACATATAAACGAACAAAAATATTATTATCGAAACTCGTGCAACACCAAAAATGTGATTCCAACCATTTGCAGTCCACAAGAACCCAGAGAGGTATTTAGCACCTACAATCCCTCACCCCTATTTATACATCCTAGTAAAACTCCATCCAATAGTTTTATAATTTATCCCGAGTGATTATGATATAGTTATCTTCTTGTTCAATAACTTTCCCAGTCTGCATCAATCCTAGATCAAACACAAATTAGCTAAGTCCTTTTCTCTCTCTCTCTCTCTTACACTTAGGGTTTCATATTTTATTAGCTTATTGCTTGTGTCAAATTATATCTAATATGTACCTTATTGTTTCTATCAGTTACTCTACAACTAGGGTTTTACAAATTTATATTTTTGGTAAAGCATTAGGAGAAGTCATATTCTAATACTCTTGGATCCTAATTTTCATTCTCTCATGGATCATAAAATTCCTCAAATTTATTTGAATTATTTGCTTTAAATACATCCTAATTTCAAGTTTGTTCTCCAAAAATCCCTAGACACTATGTATCTCCCTCACAATATGCCACCCTCTCAAGTAAGTTCCATTTTTGATCGTCTCTGTCATATGTATCTATTTATTCTAATCCTCTATATAATCAACCTATCCTAGAATCCATTCATTCAAGCTTTACATTATTTATTTCAAGATAAAATTCATACTATGGAATCCATTATTATATCTCTTAAATATAAAATTTAACATCTCAAGAAGGATTCTCAAGATCATGTTAGTTCTTCTTCTACATCTCATCCCAATTTTATGTCTTCTACATGTTCTCATATCAATGAAATTCAAGTTTTATCACTCCCCGCACCTCCTAAGTTTGATCACAATGCTAAGGAAAATGATCTTATTCCTCAACTCCTCACTCATCAATTGATCAACTTGCTATCAAATCATTGATATCCTCCTTATCAACTTGTAAAATATCAAACTCATCTATATTTCCATTATCATCGAATCAACGGACATAATGAGAATGATTGTTATGCTCCAAAATTACAAATTTTCCACCTTAAGAATTATGGTCTCATTTCATTTTCTACACAAAATCTGTCTCTAATTACTACATACCACTAGGTTCCTAAATTTGATTTATCTATGTCTAATGAACATCATGCCATCACTTCCAATGTTCCTTATTTGGTCAATCAAACATCACCTATCTAACCTATTATAACTAAGCAATCACCTATCAAGGTCCATCTACCATTACCTCCTCCTACTAAGTCATCTACAACATTACCAAGTCAAAATAAAAAAAAATGTTTCTCAAAATCAATCCAAATCATCCTCCTCTCAAGTCTTCTATGGCATTACAAATCACAAATAAGTGACTACTCAATAAGAAAGACCAAATAAATCTATATGACCTCTTTCAACTTCATGCTTTCAACCTAAAATCTAGTCATGATCCTACGCTTTCTCCCATGTACCATTGTTATAACAGTATGCTTTATTATGATACATATAAAAATCCGTCACTACCACAATAACTCTCTTTTATACTCACATAACTCTCCATCATTGACATACTTAGGGGCATTGTACTTCCCCCTTTCTAGCACTATTAATTGTCTATAAAATCTACAATCACACTTGATGCTATGTGCTTCATGTTTCATATTTCTAAACACTTTCAACATTTTTGATACACACTTTGTATCGTTATTACCCTATAATGAAATCTTGTGCTAAGGTTCACACTTGACTGTTGAATCCATATTGCATCCATGAACCTCACCTCATTCACTCTTTAGATCATGATATATCTTTCTAGTGCGCATTCTCATACCATTTTTTGATGAAACACTTTTTTCTATGGTTCATTCTTGATTTTTGAGGTGTATTTTATAAATGAACATAATCTCATACTCATCACAATCCTTTAGGGGGAAAACGTGTCCTATCAAATTCATATTACATACCATTCCTTCCCACTCATGTTATATGGATACTTAATATATCATTATCTTTTTATATACACATGCATGTTCACTTGTTATTTTTAGGTGAATGAATATCTTCTAGAAATATCTACATGAATTAATGATGCTTGGCACAATACTTTTACTAGTCCCACTGAGGCTCTTGGGGGCATCTACTTTCTCACACATCATAGGTGTTATTGTTCCATTCTATACTACTTTCTATTCTTACTAGCACACCACTTTACATTGATACATATATGTCTTAACATAATTTCAATCTTTCTAACATGCTAGTAGGTACTTCATGTTTAACATTTTATTTCCAAGACTATATGCCACCATGGTTGTATGATTTTCCTTACTTCCTATTGTTTTTAATTATATGTTATGTTTTGTAGGCTATACTCCTAATCTTATATACACTATTTTTACGGGCTATTCCCTTAATCTTGTATATGCATTATATGATTTTGACCACTTTTGACCTGATTCTCTTAAGAAATTATGAGTGATGTACCATGTTTAAAACCCAATTTTTGTGGTCTATCTTTTCCTCTTTCTTGTTATACTTTCTTCTATTGCATGTTTTCTATATTTCTCTACTTACACATGAATTTAGCCACTTTTTTTTACATGTTCCTTGGTTTCTACCATGCACATCCCCTCCCCATACAAGGTATATACTTCATATAAGTTTCAGGTCCTCTCCTTTGGACCACATGCACCCTAAATGAGGGGGCATACATTGGGAATATCATTCACCCCATGAAAAATATCATACCTATAATACATGCATGCACATTATAGCAACATAATATAGATACAATCACATAATGACTCGAGAATCTGAATTGGGTCCTCAACATAGCATGAGAAACTTAGAGCCTATTTCATCTTCTTGGTGCTTATGGTTTGGGGAAGTTACAATCATTTTATCAAATCAACACAGTATATAATAGTTATCGATGACAATTTCACAGGATCATGCGTTGGCCTCAAAATACAAAATACAGTCAATCTCCTTCAATTGGAACAATTATGAACAATTTGGTATAACTCGAAACAATATGAAACAAAATGGGATGTACCATCTATAATAGTGGTTATTAGGGAAGAAATCATGGAAGGAGAGTAATACTAGACCTCTCTCTATAATAATCTTCTTCTGTGGTGTGAGATCACCTACAAAACTCACTTTTGGAATGAGATCACCCAAACAAACCACTCTTGGCATAATATCACCCAAATAAATCACTCTCCATAACATTTCAAGACATATTTATGTCATTTGCACTATTCATAAATTAGGTGCAAACATTCCGTTATACATATTTTTAGATATTTTTACATACTTATGTAAAAAAATTCATATACACTTATTTGAATTCTTCTTTGGTCTTATTTTACAAGTTTTTCCTTAATACAAAATAAAAGGTAGCCCTACATCAATCAAAAAATAGGTATAACACATACATTTCACCCCTAGGGTCACTTCCTCTTTCTTTGTTTCCACACTTCATTTTTATCATTTCACGCTTTTACTTGTTCACTTGGAACATTGTTTGCCACATGAATCTATATGGTTATTAGCTATATCTCTCTAACTACTTTATGTTATCAAGTATTCAATCAAAAACATAAATTGAGGGAAAATGTAGACACAAAATCACGTACTTGGGTACATTTCTAGGTCCTAAAAACATACTAGTATTCACATGATTTGTAACCAAGATAACTAGTAATTCACAACTATCTTTGCACTTTTCTCTATTTTTCTTATTTTCTATGTGGTCTTACAAACCCTATATCCGAGTCTAAGATTTAATTTCTCATCATTTATTACCTCGAACACCAGTGCCCAGGTGCCTTCATCCCCTCTAGGCTCCCCTGACCTCTTTCTATCTAACTCAATATTTTTGGGCCTCTTTTATTTTTTGGGCATTTTATTTTCTTATGGGTCAACCTTACAATTGTGAATTATGAAATTCAACCAAGGGAATCATATAAATACATAAATATGTGATCAAAATAAAATACCAAGCTCTAAGCATTATTATCTATCACCTAAGATTGCATCTAAAGGCATCAAAATAACTCAAAGGCATCCATCTAGCATCCATTCAAGGGACAAGGGACTACATTTTATGCATACAATGCATAGGAAGGGGAAGTTCATTATTCCATCCACACATGCTATACATTGTTACATTCTAGATCTAGCCCGTTATCAAGTGCAACTTACACTAGGGAATCCTAGGGCATAATTATTTCACACACTCACAAGAACTACATGGAGTCTAAGATGTAGTGCAACACTCAGTCCTAGATCAAACACAAATCATATAATTCCTTTCCTCTCTATCTTACACTTAGGGTTTCATATTTTATTAGCTTATTGCTTGTGTCAAATGGTATCTAGCAACTACACCTTATTGTTTCTATCAATTACTCTACAATTATGGTTTTACAAAAAGTCTATTTTTGTTAAATAAGATGTCTCGAGTCGTATTCCACTAGTATAACCTCTAGGTCCATAAATAACATGTTTACATGCAACCTATGTACAAAGAGATAGATTAGTGTGATAAAGAGATGATTATATCCTTGTTGTATAGAACATACAAACATAGTTATAAGATAGGACATCTAAGAGAGACTAGTTAGCATTATAGTTGTAACATGTGACATTGGAGAGGGATATGACCCATTGTGTTACCAAGGCTTGTGGGATGGGGATTTATTGACACCGACTCATGATGTGGGTTACTATAAAGGAATGTACAAGGTAAGTGTCCCATAGAGGTAGAGATATCTAGGCTAGATTCACATGATAGGGATGAGGTCGGAGAGGTCACTAAATCACATAGGCCATCTAGATATACTACATCGGTCTCAATGCTACCACTAAAGTGAGAAGGAAATATATTAGTCTTTCCATAATTCTAAGAGATTTATGGATGGCTCTTTGTATATATATATATATATATATATATATATATATATATATATACATACATACATACATATATATACATATATACATACATATACATACATAGTTTTTGTATAGATTTTTACTATAGAAATGTTGTCATATATTGTTGTATATGACACTCTTTTGCATATTATACACAAAAATTTATTTTATTGATGTATATAGATGATGATGTTTTATTGATTTGCACATTGTAACTTGTTTCATGGATGGATAGTTAGTTGATTTCATTATTATGATAAATGATGTGATAGATATGATATTGATGATGATGTAAGAAATTTTCTCATAGCTTGAGCTTTCATTTAGATATTGTACTTTAGAGAAACCTATTTTTCTATTTCAAAACATAGTTTACATCATTATTATTAAAGAACCATGAAGATTAACTCATTATGTGCGTAAAAAAACACACACACAGTGTAAAAAAAATACAAAAAGTAAAATAAACCCAATATACACAATAAATTTATGCAACATGGCTGTAAATGAACCAAGATTATGATAAAATACTTATAATTGGTCGAACGTAAAATAAAAGATAGGAAGAAAAACAAATCCAATATACATAGTAAATGTATGCACCATGGATATAAATTAACTAAGATGATAACACAATAATTATATTTGATCGAAAGTAAAAAAATGATAGGAAGCAAAAAAATACAATATACACGAGTAAATGTATGAACCAAAGATATAAATGAACTAAGATGATAAAAAATACTAGTAGTTAATCAAAAATAGAACAAAAGCTAGGAAGAAAATAAACCCAATATACAAAGTAAATGTATGCACCAAAAAATAAAACAAAAGATAGGAATAAAAACAAACCCAATATACACAATAAATGTATACACCATGGCTATAAATGAACCAAGATGATAAAAAAATAATTTTAATTAATCAAAACTAAAATAAAATATAGGAATGAAAACAAACCCAATACACATAGTAAATGTATGCACCACGACTACAAATGAACCTAGATGATAAAAAAATACTTGTAATTGGTAAAAATTAAAACAAAAGGTAGGAAAAAAACAAACCCATTATACACACGGTAAATGTATGCACCATTGCTATTAATGAACAAAGATTGTAAAAAAATACTTATAATTAGTCAAAAGTAAAATACAATAAAAGACGAAAATTAAACCCAATATACACAGTAAATGTATGTACCATGGCTATAAATAAACCAAGATGATACCAAAATACTTGCAATTGATCAAGAATTAACTAAAAATAGTTAAAATGCAACACAAATTTATATAAAGATAATTAACTATGCCCCTAATGCGGTCCAAAATGATGATTGATTTGATTTAGATTTCCCTTGAGTAAGGACACATGCAAGGGGTAATATTGTATCAGGATGAGGAGTGGGTTAAAGTGACACTCTTGTTGGATCTGCATTGAAGGTTGATTTAAAATTCGATGGGTCATTTCCACCAAGCAACGATACATACAATGGAGAGAATGAGAGATAAGATTACCCTAAGAGAGGATTAATGTAAGAGATAGGATTAATTTTTCTTACCCTCAAGAAATGATATATGCAAGGGGTAAGACATTTTTTTATAGTTGGAATGATCGCTAGGTTAGGAATTAAAATTATGACTTTGTTAAGTGTGTTGATTTTTTTATATTTTTGTAAATGTTTAAAAGTTTTGGTTAATTTGAATGTTGTTCGAGTTTTGAGTATTTGAATTTTTTGAGAGTTTTCATTATTTTTTGAATTTTTGGATTTTTGATTATTTAAATTTTTTGGATTTTGAATTATTGAATGTTTTGAATTTTTGATTATTTGAATGTTTTGATCTAGCTGTTATATCCAGTGAGATTTATTTTGGTTATCCAAGACCCACCCAAGAATTAAAAAGTAAGTAAAATCTTATGAAGATCAAGGGATGGATATGAGTGAAAGTGGATAGTATAAAATATGGTAAGCATCCTACATACAAGAAATAAGTAAAAGAAACCAGTTTGGGATGATACATTAAGATGGATGAAGGAGTTATGTAAGTGGATGTGTGAAAATTCCCCAACACAAAGGGTATATTTATATTAATAAGGAATAGAATATTTTCAAATTATTGTTGTGTAAATTTGCAATAGGGAAATTGGAAGTTTCCAAGCATGACAACTTTACCCATGTGCCGAATTTTTCATGTTTTATCATTCATAGGATCCCAAGGTCAAATCCATCACTTGCGTCACCCCTATTTGATGTTGAATTAGTCCCTAGGTGATTTAGGAAAGTCTATTCATTCCCCTACGTGATTTGAGGGAGTTATGAAAAGATGCTATCTTTTGGTAGTATTGGGAAGGGATATCGCAGGCTTTCCTAAGATGGATCAAACCCTCTAGAGTGAGATAGAAGGGTAAAATTAAATATTGAGGTGAATTGAATACCTTAAAACATCATGGAAATGATTTTGGAAGGTTTTGGGAAGTTTTGAAAGACTTGGGGAAGTTTGAGTAAAAAAAATGGTTCACAAGCTTAGGCAATAAATAGTCCTAAAACAACTGTTGGGCTTCAAAAGAAGATTCTAGGAGCTTTGGATGGAGGTAGGAGTAAAACAAAAACTATCCAGAAATATGATTCCAATAAATACATGATGGTAAAAATCATATTTTTCACAACACCTTGGCACAAAGGATTGGAAGGTAGTTTTTCTCAGGCACAAGTGGAGTCTCAAATAAAAACTCCACTTTTTTAGGGAAAAAATGGTTGAATCAATGCATGAGACCCCCACCGTTGGATTCAAAATTTCATTTAAAATCAGGATCATATAAAATTTTACCAAGAAATTAGACTAGGATCTCAAGTTATCATTGTTCCAAGTTACCCTCGAAAGACAGGTTCAATACTTAGTCATTTTTCAGGAGGACACGTGTTAGCACTAGGAACCTAGTGGGATTTCATGTCCATGACATCCATAAGGTCAGGTACACCAACCCTTGAAAAATGTTCCCAACCCCTATATGACCTCTTGGACCCTTATGTGGCCTTCAGACTTGACAGTTCAGCCCCCAGGTGCATTTTTGAAGCATCCATTCCCTATGGTCAGATCAAGTGCCACGTGTCAGCTCCAAGACCACTGTGGAAACTAATGTCCCTCATGTACCTAAGGTGAGGGAAATAAAACATGGAAAAATTTTCCCATCCCATATGGGGAGTCTTTTGGTCACCCATGTGACTGACTTTCAACCCCAAGGTGCATTTTTGGAGAATCCATTCCCTATCGTCGATCAAGTGCCACATGTCCTGCTCCAGGACAAATTTGGAAACTAATGTCCCTCATGTACCTAAGGTGAGGGAAATTAAACATGGAAAAAGGATCCCAGCCCTCTAGGAGAGTTTTTGGTAACTCATATGACTAGTTTCCAACCCCTTGGTTCTTTAAAGCTGATTTTGGAACACTTATTCCCTCCGTCGAGATCACGGCCACATGTTGTCCTCTTGACCACCATGGAATTTGATGTCCCTCGTGTCCATGAGGTCAGGGATATAAAACATAAAAAAAAATTCCCAACTCCAACCCAAAAATTTGAAAAAAATTGTAACTATTAGCTACTTCTTGCTATTTCTTGTTGCTTCTCCATTATCAAAAGAAAACTATAGAGAACACCAGTCCACCACTCCACCATTGCCAAAGCTTAAACCAGATCCATTACAGCAAATTATCCTTCACTCCATGATGGCACATAGATCTCATAAGAATAATTCATTGAGATAAGAAGAAGAAACAAAGAACAAAGAAGAAGAATAGTGGAAATCCCCATTGCCATGAAATCGAAATTTGAAGAAATCTTCCAAACCAGAGCATAGATTGACAAACCATTTATTGCTGAGTTCTTATCTCTTGAAGGCCATTAAAAATAATATTCAAACCTCAAATTTTCAGCAAGAATTACTCACAGTGAAGAAATCCTCTTCCGGCTCTAAGAAGGAAAAAACTTGATTTCCCATCAAACTGGTCACGGATTAAAGAGAAATTTCACGTGAAGCACCATGATGACAAACCTATCGCAATGGAGTTGATTTCATTTAAAACGGAGAAAAAAAAGCAGACTGTAAATTTCAAGCTTGATCAATGGCCGCCATGACACACTAGTGGAAAAAATTAGCGAGCTACCTCTCCACTTCTTAAGGTTTCGGTTAATAAAATCACCCAAAAATTGGAGGAAATGATGGTGAAAAATCGATTTTTGCACAAACTAGTTTTCGCGCCATGAAGTACGTATTTTTAGGGATATGGATGGTTGTGCTTCTTATTAGCATTCTTCCCTCTTTGAAGAAATTGTCAAATTCTGAAGATCGAGACGGGTGAAATCATCCAAAATTGAAGGAAATGATCGTTGAAAAATCTATTTTCACGTGAACTAGTTTTTATGCCATGAAGCCCCTAATTTTAGGGAAATGGAGGACTGATTTTTTTTCAATATTATTCTCCCTCTAATGAAAACCTCATTTTCCCACTTTTTGAGATGAATGCATTACTCAAAATTCGGAGCGTGGAACCCTAGAATAAAACCCATAATTTCAAGACCCATTTTGTCGCTATTCGACATTTATGGCGGACTTACTAAAAATAGAATGTATCCTTCCATAGGGGTCACATTACTTTAGGTAAGACACCATTTGAATAGGATATGAAGAAGGTGGCAAACATAGAGGGAGCATCGTAGGTAAGGTCAGCTCAGCTCGTAATTCACACTTAATAACAATACTAAGTTACACTCAAAGAGTAGTTTCAGCATAATGGGTCGTACAAGGATAATCATTTAGGGGGACATCATTATTGAGGAGCATCCTAGTCATTTTTCAAAGGGAATTCAAGATCCATCTTAGTTCATTCAACTTGGTGAGTGTTTGTGAGCTAATTGGAAAGATTTTCACATGTGTGTAGGAGTTCAAGATTCGAGTTTCACTACATTTGGAGCTTTCCATTGATGAGGATCAACAAACTTCATCAAGAACGACATATCCTCTTCTTCTTCTTCTTCTCTCTCTCTCTCTCTCTCTCTCTCTTTCTCTTTGCTCTCCTTAACTTTCTCTCTCTTCAAATGTTCTAATTCTTTGTTGGGGTTTGCACTTTTTGATATGCCTTTAAGTCACTTAAAAGTTACTTTAGAAACATAATGTAAATTAAGTCACAATGATTTTATAAAAGGGACTTAAACATTTGATAGGAATACGGATAGCATAAATTTATAATTAAGGCATATGGAGGGTCATGAGGAAGATGATAAGTCACCTCTCATTCTATAAATTGTAACGCCATTCCCATTTCAAAGGGTTGGTAATTGATCTTGTAAACTCAAGAGTGCATTGTACCTAGAGAAAGAAAAGGAGATAGCCATTTTTCTTCTACTTTCCTCCACTCTCAAATTTCTTCCATTCTCACACTATGTACAACTTTTGTTTAAGCATCAATATAAGAAGAAGGATTTTCTATCTTTCTTTGACCAAGGGATTTCATGATACTTTGTGTTCATCAAATTCTATTTGGTCTTGTTTCCATTCGCATGGTTGTTTCCTCTTAATTTAATGCATGTGGTGAAGTTTCTAACTAGTGTATGTGTAGGAATCTGATTTTCTACCTGCAACATTAGTTCTCCTACCTCTTTTTCAATCCCTTTTCCCACTCTTCATATGAAGTATTCCCTAGCAAGAGATCGATAGATTTTCCACAAGGTCAGTGGAGTGCCCCTATTGGATCCCCGGTCGAAAGGGAACCATAGAAATCCAAATTTTCTTGTGCATGCATATACGGATCTAGGAAGTCTCTCATGATTTTTTTCCATGCCTACCCAATCCATAACTTGTTAGGATGACATCAAGATTTCCTTCAAGGAAATATTTAAATCAACTGAATATTGTCAAGACCTCTTGGTGAAGTTGGATAAAATGAGGAAAGGAGAAAATAAAACCATGAGAGAATTCATGGTTTGTTTTGAATAGTTACTTCACAGGATACCTAAAGAGTATTTTCCATCATAAAATAATGTCTAGAGATTCTTCATCAATGCTCAATCATCAGAAGTAGGATTTTTGTTGTGAAGATCCCAACCAAGGAGCATTGTAGAAGTACAAAGGATGGCCATTGAACTCGATGATGATCTCATCCTCTCTGGGAAGATCAACAATCCATCAAAGGGTAAGGCCCAACATCTTGGAGATGAGAGAACCAATCCATCGCTGAAAAATTTAGTGAATGAGATGGCCTCTTTGAAGAGGGAAATATTTGAACAATTATCTTCTCAAAGAAGCAAAAAAAGATAGATTGCGAAGCACCCCAAAGGCTCACCTTGGAGGCCCCACCCGTGAACATAAATTGTAGATTTCAAGAAGGTGAAGAAGAGATTGAACAAGAAAGTGAAGGTGGTGATTTCCTAGAAAATGACGAGTTTGAGAACGATACACAAATCATATTTTGTGAGTATTCTAGATGTGATGAAGAAGATGAAGAATATGCACCTAGTTTCTCATGTGTAGTATTCACTCATTCTTAGTCTGAGAAAGGAAAATCTCCTTCCATTGTTGTAAAGAAAAAGAAGACTGAAGATCCTCTGTGGCGACTCCACAATATAAAATAATTAGTCAAGGATCCCCACTTCCATTTTCCATGAAGTTTGCATTCATGGAGCCTGATCCCATAACAAGTAAGAAATCTCCCACAATCCTAAGTGGGTATTCTGATGTCTCTTTCAAGTCTAAATCTAAATCTGCTCCTACAAAATCTAATACCTTAAAATATCCTAGTGTTTCGTTCAAAATATCGTCCATCCCTCAAACATAAAATCATGCTCCCAAGCCTATCCAGACTCCAAAATTAGTCCCTTCACCCCCCTTGTTCACATCTGCTCCTTTTGACTTCATATAATATGCAAACAAATCCAAAGTGTAGATTACCAAAACTGATTTTTATGGACTCGCCTAAACAATTTGAAAGGTTTGTTCAATACATCAGGAGTAGTAGTTTAACACCCAATGATGCAGCTCCTCATTCTAAAGGAATACCATCAAACCTACCTACACCTCCCTCATAGAACATGATTTCTCTGAGTGCATCGAAGACTGATAAAGTTGAACCTTTCTATGTCTCCCTCCTTGTTGGAGAATATGTAGTGAACAATTACATAATAGATTTTGGTTCCTCAAATAATGTGATGGCTTTAAAGGTCACGAAGGCTCTAAAATTTACCATGATTACACACAGTAGATATTGTTACTCTTTGGAGTCAAGAGAGGTCCCACTTGTAGGGAAGGTCAAAGATGCACAGGTGGCTCTTTCCATGTTTCCAGATAAGAAATTTTCCACAATGATTTTGGTAGTAGACGTCCTAACCTCGTTCGAAATGTTGCTTTGAGTAGAAATTTCTGCCAAGACTTAGGAGGTAAAATTTAGATGAATTGGTCTTATGCAACCATACCAGTGAAGGGAGACATGGATAAATTTCTTCCCGAAAAGAAGATGAGGTACACGAGTATGAAATTCTAGAATCCCAGAAGCTAACATTTTGTACCAGGGTAGTAGGTGGATGAATCGGTTTTGGCAACCGAGGAGGAGGAGGATATCCCCATCTTGATAGGTCTAGACATGCCTTCTTGGAGATATTTTGAATTTGAAGAAGCATTGAGGAGATTCAAGTTACAAGATGGCATCTTTGAATTACCAGATGATGCAAACCATGAAGAAGAGAAAATGGTTCTTAATGATTTTTAGATAGGAAAATCAGCTTATGTGCTTATCCATGATGAAGAATTTTTTTCTTTCCCATTCGAAGATGAGGACTCCCTTGATCTTGTCATCCATGAAGAGACCAAGCTAGTTTGCAATGAACCCTCCAATAGTGGGGAAGAACCATCTCGTATAAGAATTGTTGAGAGCCACAAAAGAAATAAAGGACCCCGAGATCAGTCTCAAACTCCTGATGCAAGCCACGAATCTATAAGACAAGTGTGAAGATGATTTGGAAGCCTTAACCAATGTGAAGGTTGGCCATATCGAGATAAGGAAAGATGAAAAATATGATGCCACTCTTGAGCTAATGGTTGATGGATGTAATAAAAAAATGGAGATATTTTCTTTCCCATTTGAAGATGAAGACTCTTTCCATGACGAAGAAATCAAAGCAAGGAGTTTTGAGACCTTCGAAGATGAAGCTCTTTTTGATGAAGGATCGGTAGATTTCAGTGACTCCCAAGATGATGAGGTAATCCCTCAAGATAGTTTCCTTGAGTTGCAAAATAAATATTCTTCAAAGGCATACAAAGAGGAGCTGCAGGAAATGACGATGCATAACTCCATGCAATAAATATTGGATGTAGTAGAAGTTGTAGAAGACCCCAATTTTATTCTTGATCTCTTCACTCATGTCATGGGTATACAATAAAATAATGAGGTTGCATCCAATCCTTCCGTCACTACTCAAGCGCCTCAAATTGGAGTAAAGGAAAAGGATAAGTTTGAAGTTTCTCATGGAAAAGAGGTCAACGAGCATAGACTGGGAAGAAAATAATCCAGAATGTTCAAGTAATTTGAATGAAAATCAGATTTGGGGCGGCGATGAGGTGCTCAGTGGAGAATCATGTATGTGGATAAACATGGAATGTAACTGGCACTATGAAACCAATTTCAAAGAGGATAAAGGCAATGGAATTTCTTAGAAAGAACTTGAGCATCAAGAAGCTCACATGGAATCACTCCTAGAAAGTACACAGATAATTGTGAAAGTACCTAGATTTCATAAGCAGCTAAGGAGGGGAGGATACTTTCTGGAACTCGTCAATGACTTCGCAGAACATCATCATTCGGTGTTTCCTCTTTAGGGGTAACTTTTGAGAAATGAAAATTATTTCAGTTAAAATGATTTTTCCCCCACCCTATACCATAGGTGATTAATAGGTGTGTTTCCATTTGTGTGTCATGTGTTTTGTTTCTATCCTATTATGTGTTATGTGTTTCCTTTCTCGTTGTTTTGTGCATGTATCCTTCTTCACTCTGTTTTTCTTTTGTAATAGGTTGTACATGACTCTGCAGAGCCCAATGGATAAGGCACTTTGGTAAATGAACTATATGATCTAAAATTGAGATTCTAGATTCCCATGTCATGTCTTTGCTACACTTAGTCAATGCAATGTCCCCAAGATAGAGCCATCTGTTTTTCGTGCAAATGTGCATCGAGAGAAATTGGAAGTTTCCAAACATGAAAATCATACCCATGTGCTAAAATTTTTATGTTTTATCATTCCTAAGCACCCCAAGTCAAATACATTTGTCTTATCATGCCCTATTGATGTCAAAATTTTCCCTAGGTGATTTATGAAAATCTAGTCATTCCCCTAGGTGATTTTAGGGAGTTTTGAAAAGATGCTATCTTTTAGCAGTATTGGGAAGGGCTATCGCTAGCTTTCCCAGGATGGATCAAACCCCATTGCGTGGAAAAAAGGGAAAAACTAAACATGGAGGTGAATTGAAGACCTTAAAACATCATGGAAATTATTTTTGAAGGTTTGGGAAGTTTTGAAAGACTTGGGGCGGTTTGAGTAAAAACAGGTTCACAAGCCTAGGCGATACATATTCCTAAAAAAGCGATGGGCTTCGAGGAAGAAGATTGCGGGAGCTCCAGATGGATTTAGGAGTAAAACAAAAAATTTCAAGAAATAATATTCAAATACATACATGATGGTAAAATCATATTTTTCACAACACCTTGGCGCATAGGATTGGTAGGTAGTTTTTCTCAGGCACAAGTGGAGTCTCAAATCAAAAATCCAATTTTTTAGGGATCAAATGGTTGAATCAATACATGAGACCCCAATGTTGGATCCAAAATGTAATTTATAGTTAGGGATCATAAAAAATTTTACCAATAAATTCCATCGGACCCTCAAGTTATCATCATTCCAAGTTACCCTCTCAAAGGCAGTTCAGGACTTACTTATTTTTCGGGAGGGCATGTGTCAGCACCAAGAGCCTGATGGGATTTCATGTCCATGAAATCCCTAAGGTTAGGTAAAACAACCCTTGACAATTTTTCCCAGCCCCAATATTATCTCTTGGACCCTCATGTGACCTCTAGACTTGACAATTTAGCCCCCAGGTGCATTTTTAGAGCATCCATTCCCTGTCGTCGGATCAAGCGCCACGTGTTAGCTCCAAGACCACCGTGGAAATTGATTTCCCTCATGTACCTAAGGATAGGGACATAAAACATTGCAAATTTTTCCCATCCCCTATGGGGAGTCTTTTGGTCACCCACGTGACTGACTTTGAGCCCCCAAGTGCATTTTTGGAGCATCCATTCCCTGTCGTCGGATCAAGTGCCACATGTCATCTCCAGGACCACCGTGGAAACTAATGTCCCTCATGTACCTGATTTGAGGGACATAAACCATGTAAAAATGTGCCCATCCCTCTATGATAGTGTTTTGGTCACCCATATGACCAGTTTCCAGCCCCTCGATGCTTTAAAACTGATTTTGAACACTCATTCCCAGCTGTCGGATCGCCGCCACGTGTCGTAGTCTTGACCACCATGTAATTTGATGTCCCTCATGTCCCTGAGGTCAGGTACATCAAACATGAAATTTTTTTCCCAAATCAAACCCAAAAATTTCTAATTGTTAGTTATTTGCTTCTTGTTGCTTCTCCATTATCATAAGAAAACTGCAGAGAACACTAGTCCACCACTCCACCATTGCCAAAGCTTGAACTAGCTCTATTACAGCACATTATCCTTCACTCCATGATGGAACACATGTCTCATAATAATAATTCATCAAGATAAGAAGAATAAATGAAGAATAGAGAAGAAGAACAATGGAAATCCCCATTGCCATGAAATCGAAATTTGAAGAAATCTTCCAAACCGGACTAAAGATTGACAAACCATTTACTACCAAGTTATTCTCTCTTGAAGGCCATTAAAAATTCATATTCAAGCCTAAATTTTTTAAAAAGGAATTATTGCAATGAATAAATCCTCTTTCTGGCTCTACGAAGGAAAAATCTTGATTTCCCATCAAACCAGAGCCGGATTGAAGAGATATTTCACATGAAGCACCATAATGAAAAACCTATAGCAATGGAGTTGATTTTGTTGCAAATGGATACAAAAACCAGACCTCAAAATTTCAAGCTAGATTAATGGCTGCCATGAAACAATAGTGGAAAAAATCAGTGAGCTACCTCTCCACTTCTCAAGGTTCCGGTGGGCGAAATAAGCAAAAATTGGAGAAACGATGGTAAAAAAATCTAGTTTCACGCGAACTAGTTTTTGTGCCATGAAGTCCACATTTTTTAGGGATATGGAGGGCTATGTTTTTATCAAAATTATTCCCTCTTTAAATAAATTTTCAAATTCCCAAATATTTTACGGGAAAAATCATCTAAAAATTAGAGGGAATTATCGTTAAAAAATCTAGTTTCATGTGAACTAGTTTTTGCACCATAAGCCCATATTTTTAGGGATATCGAGGATTGAGTTTTTTTTCATTATTCTACCCATATCAATGAAAACATAATTTCCCACTTGTTCAAATGAAGGGATTACTCAAAATTGGGAGTGTGGAACCCTGGAATAAAACCCATAATTTCAAGACCCGTTTTGTCGCAATTTGACATTCATGGCGCACTTACTAAAAATAACATGTCTCCTTGCATAGGGGTTTGTTACTTTGGGTAAGACACCATTTGAAGAGGATATGAAGAAGGTGGTTAAAAAAGAGGGAGAATCACAGGTAAGGTCATCACAAAGGTCATCTCATCTCTTAATTCACACTTATTAAAAATAGTAAGTTACACTCAAAGAGTAGTTTTGGCACAATGCGTCATATAAGGATAATAATTTAGGGGGACATCATTTTTTTTAGCATCCTAGTCATTTTTTATAGTGCATTCAATATACATTTTAGTTCATTCAACTTGGAGAGCGTTCATGAGCTAATTTGAAGGAGTTTCACAGTGTGCAAGGTGTTCGAAGATTCAGAGTTTCACTTTGCATTTGGAGCTTTTCATCGATAAGGATAAACAGATGTCATCGGGAATGACATATCCTCTTCTTCTTCTCTATCTCTTTCTCTTCCCTCTCCCCTTAATTTATCTCTCTTCAAATTTTCTAATTCTTCATTCAGGTTTGCACTTTTTGATATGCCTTTAAGTCACTTAAAAGTTACTTGAAACATAATGTAAATTAAGTCACCATGATTTTATAAAAGGGACTTAAATATTTGATAGGAATACAAATAGTCTAAGGTTATAATTAAGGCATATGGAGGGTCATGAGGAAAGTCTCCTCTCATTTTATAAATTGTAATGTCATTACCATTTCAAAGGGCGAGTGATTGATCTTGTAAACTCAAGAGTGCATTGTAAGTAGAGAAAGAAAAGGAGATAGCCATTTCCCTTCTACTTTCCTCCACTGTCAAATTTTTCCATTCTCACACTATGTACAACTTTTGTTTAAGCATCAATACAAGAAGGAGTTTCTATCTTTCTTTAACCAAGGGATTTCATGATACTTTGTGTTCATAAAATTCTATTTGGTCTTGTTGTCATTTGCAGGGTTATTTCCTCTTAATTTAATGCATGTGGTGAAGTTTCTAACTAGTGTATGTGCAGGAATCTAATTTTCTACCTACAACATTAGTTCTCCTACCTCTTTTCTCACTCCCCTTTCCCTCTCTTTAGACAAAGTATTCCCTAGAAAGATATTTCTATCTTTTCCACAAGGTTAGTGGAGTGCCCCTATTGAATCCCGATCAAAAGACCACCACATAAATCCACATTTTCTTGCACATGCATATACAACATTTGCATCGTTTAAGTAGAGGGACTTAGATTCCAAGAGCATTGGAAAGATATTCCAATGTGTTTGGCATGCCAAACACTTTTTACAAAATTACATGCATTAGATTTTGTAGTAGGCCAATAAAAACCTACGCATAATATTTTCTTTGTTAAAAGCATTCCACTTATATATGTACCATAAATAAAAACATGTACCTCTTATAGATTTTGGATTAATTTGTCTTAGTTGAGATATCTTAATAGATTCACATCATAACCTATTCGATAAAGGGTGTTTCTAAGTAGGGTGTAGTGTGAAACATGTTTTGATAAGGCTCTTTTATTTAGGGAGTTCATATTTTTAGGATAAGTGTGGTCATGGATGAAGATATAAATATCATGATACTAGGGATTGTTAGGAAAAATATTTCACGAACATGGTTGAATTAGGATAATTTTAGGCTAGAACCAAAAGATATTGAATAAGAAACATAATATGTGTTTGATAGGAATCAAATTCAAGAAGAGATACGATAGTCACCGTTACATCTGTTTATTTATTTTAGAGGTGAGGAACTTGTTCAAAGATGATCAACTGAAAATTAATTTTACGAATATCCACCATGAGTTTATAAGGAATTATCTTGGCATATTTTACTCGATATTCATTTGTGAATTATTTAATGACTAGAATTGAATCACTAAAATTTCTCAACTCCTTGAGATTCTATGATATAGTCAATTTCAATCCAGCTATGATTTATCCATACTTTGTAGTATTGTTTGTCTAAGGGAAGGTGAAGTGAAAATATTTTGGCATAAAATTTCCATCCGAGTGTAATAAGTATAATATCATCTCTGATCCACGAACATTACAATATCCATTAAAATATAGAGTCCAAGAAGGTACTATATAAATATATAAGAGTTATTCATCTAGGAATTCAAAGTGGAGAGGTTCCAATACTAGTAGAGGTGTAAGTAAGCAGTTGATATGCAAATTTTTTATTATTATGGATTTTGAATGATGAACTCTATATAAAATAACCAAAATTGACATTTTTGTGTGAGAATAGGTCTAGATAGTAGATACTTGAGTTGATCTACTTTTGCAATGAGCTTTGTTGTATAGTTGAGTAAGTAATGAATAACTTGTGGAATGTGAATTCCACTATTAAAAATAATTTTTTAACTTGAGAATATTTAAGTTCATGATCAATGAGAGTTCTACTAAGATAATATAATGTATGTTCCTATCCCTTATTGTTGTATTGTGCTAATAATGATCCTATTTTGTACTTTGTGGCATATGTGTAGAGAAGAATTGGTTAATATGAAATTAGTGGCACGAGTACCAGTGGACTTGATAAATATTATTTTAGTTTTGAAAAAGAATACAAAATTTCTTGGTTCCATCGAAACTATACATCCTTTTTCAACAACTGATTGAAATGTTACAACTTGTCGCAAGTTGTGAAATAAACCGTATGATAGATTAGATCTTTCTTAAATTCCTTTTAATTGTCTTAGATTTTGTGGAGGAGAAATTTACATGATATATTTTACCTTTTCAAGATCAAATTATATACCCCTTTGTGAAAAAAGTAATCCTAGAATCTTTCATGGTGTTACACCAAACACACATTTTTTAGGATTAAGTTTGACTTTGTACTCATACAATATTCAAAAGATGTGCCTCAATGTTGTTGGATGATCTATTCATGTTTTTTATTTTTCTATAATGTCATCTAAATAATATTCCATGATGTCTCGTAGTATGCCATGCAATATGATTGTCATTACTCTTTGATATGTAGCACATACGTTTTTAAGTCAAAAGGCATGGCCTTATAACAAAATGTTCCCTATGGTGCTGTAGAAAATGGGTTTTCATCACCCACCTACTCCTTACATGCACATTACCTTATCATTACCTAGCACTATAAACACTACCTTAGTCATTCATTGACCCCATAAAAATCAATTTTTTCCCCTTGTAAATCATAGTGTAGTCACCTAAATTTACCTTAACCTATTTGAAACCACGTAACCATTTGTAAACCATCCCTAACCTATTTTATCCCAACCTCTCAACCTCCCCAACTATTATAAAACATTCATAACCATTTTCCCTTGACCATATACCTAAAATCATGTTTAAGAAGTGGTTTCAACCAATTCTAAATGTTTTCCCCATAATGCTTAGATCACTGCGATTCCGAAAAATTGGCAACAATTATAAATAGAAGTTTCAAGTCCTTTCTCAGGATCTTCAGAAATTCCTTAGACATTTGTGCATCCTTTATTTCAATCTAGATAGTAATACTCATCCACTCTAGTGATCTCTAAGATAAACAATAACATCAAAATCCCTCCAAAAGCCTACAACACATCAAGTATTTGCGATCTTGTCTTTGGAAATCATCCCAAGTAATAAAAAAATAACAATCAACAATCGATAATATAAAATTAAAATCATCATCTATAAGTTTTATGTGTCTTCTCAACACTTTAAGGTACTCTTGTTCACTTTGTTCTGATTTTATCACATTAAATTTTGTAAAATCAATCATTTAAATCTTTGTTTATATCAACTTGTGTTTACAACAATTAAGTATTTTTACATCAATCATCGTGATTCTTTTGAATTACTCTTGATACCATTGAATCACCCATGACTATGCCAAATTTCCAATAATTCATTTTAATAACCTATGATCCCTATCTTTCAACATGGTTTTAATTAATTATAGTGTTTTGTCAACTTTTATAAATACCTTTAGATTTAGCTTGGCTCTTGTAAGTATGTATTTTCTTTAGATGACTGTTCTACAAAAATCACACCACATCACAAGTAGCTATGACCTCTTAATTATCCATAAAACTTTATTTTGGGAAAAATTCAACATCTCGCATGAGCTTATGTTGTGTGCCATCAGATTCACACATGACATCAAAGATATCGAGGAGTATTTTGAGTTACTCCATGAGATCTAACAAGAAATCTGTAGACTATTGGTCCAATTATTTTGACGCAATCAGGATATCCATCAAATTAGCATAGGCCACCTATGAAGCGGAGCAAGAATTTCCTTTCCATCAAAATTTTTAGTTCCACATCTATTATTTATCCATCTTTATCATTGTCTATCATTTAATTGATTCAATTAATTATTTAAAAATGATCTCGGCATCCCGCAAGGAAGTCCCTTTGGATTCTTGGAATCGTCCTTTTCCGAGCAACTCATCTACCCATCTTATCTAATATTTCTTGTTTAGTTTTCTCTAATTGTAGGTCTCTTCACTTGGTTAAAGGAGGATTACTTTTCCATTGATACATCCGACCATCCCAACATTGTGGTTGTCGGTGCATGTATCATTAAACCATTAATTGTTTTGAGTTTTAGGTACTTTCCAAATATAATAGAAAAGAGCCAAAATTTACCTAATACATTTCTCGGCATGCTCAGTGGGACAATATCCCTTTCATTTTCATTAAAATTTAACTTATAGCTATTTTTAGGTTATCTTCTTTCTAATTGCTAGCAATTATGTAGAATGACCTATGATTCCTTCAAATCAACGATGATCTCTCTGGATAACTTTCGATTACTAAGCCAATATACTTTTAAGACTATGTTTTCTTTTTATTTCATATTTTTATATAATCCTTATAGGGTTCTCTCTTATGGGGTATCTGCTCTCGGAAAAATTAAAAATCTAAAAAATTAAAATCAAAATTACAAGTATAATTACTTTGTAATTGTCTTTCCTTCGCATTGCGTTTGTTTGTTGTCTTCATAAAAATCATATTTCTTTTGGGGACTTAAAATGAACCTCTCATATTTTCTTGGTCACCTAGCCTAAATAGTAAGTTAATGAAAATCATTTCACTTAATTTCCCTCACACATAACCAAACCAAATTAAACACAAACTTGCATTAAAACAATCCTACCTAGGTGGAACTATTTGGATTTCATCACCAAAAAGATAAGTCGAATCGGTGTTACGGCCAAGTATAAATAATTGGTGAGAGGTATATTGGCTAAGCACCCGACACCCTTATCATTGTGGGATCGTGAAGTGAGGAGGTAGGCGCTAATAACATGACTTGTACAAACACCAACACAGATTTAGGCCTCACATACCTTCGGCTATGTTGAGGAATCCTACCTTTAACATCACTTGAAATAAACCATAGATTTCCATTTCATGGGACCCATACACCGTTTTTCACATTTCACCTTTTTCTAATTTAATGAAGATAAAAATGTTTTAGTGTGACTTTCTTTCTTGTTTGTAATCAACTCTCTCGATTTATTTTTTATTCCATTGATTGTTTCTTTTATATAATTAACATGAAAACAATACCATAAAAAAGATTTTAAAGTACGGAAAAACATTTCCAATATTCTATCAAAAATATTTAATCTCGTATTGATGACACTACACATCTAATTGATTAACACCGATCATCTTTATCACCATTACAAAACAATCATGAACCCCCACATTCCACTAGTAGTCAATCCGCCTCATGAAATCCCATATCCATAAATTCCTCATTTCTTTAATAGTGGGGTTATGTCTTTACTAAGATTTTGGATTCAAATGCCATTTCCCGTAATGTTTACCTACCTACCCGTGGTTTTTTCCTTCAATCTAGACCCAAACCACAACCCCTATCTCTAACACCACATATAACTTATGCCATCTTGTTGATCATAACCATGATTTGGCCATCCAACAAATACATCTTTATCCCACACTGCTAGTAATTTAGAAACATCCAATTCAGTGTATTTGAATCATATTATCACTTTCGACATTAATGTTGTCTCCTCACATGACACAACTAATAAAAAATTTTCATCTTCACTAGACCCCTCATCTAGATCCACCTCATATAAAAAAAAAAAAAAACACAACTTTTTCCACAACGAGCCCTTTAGTTCCTTCAACATTCCAAACTCGTATAATTCAACACCTATCCCATTAAACATTTCCCATACTATCTCCTCTCAATAAACTACATCAAATATCCAAAATATAGTTATGTCTATCCCAACATCAACACTGTCCATTAACATGAGCTATATCTCTATTGTCCATCCCTACCTTCTCTTAATGAATACCTTAACAATGTATACCTCTCATCCACACCTCTATCCCTTTCCAACATGTACCTTGGAAATCTCAACCAATCATTCACTCCTCTATTCCTTTTCAACACATACGACAACAAACTCAATCTTTCCTTCACACATAAATTCCCTTCCAACACATACCCCACTAATCACAACCTCTATTAAACACATATTTTCCCATCCAATATCAATATATTCAATCTGCAACCAATAGCCTCATAACCTATCTACATTATCCCTATGAGTACCCCATTTCAACACATTATTCCTTCACAATATTAACCATATCAACAATCAATCTCATCTACGTATAATCGTCTTAGTTCCTCCTCATTCAATCCTCAACAACAACCATTACAAAATACCCTTTATAAGAATTAACAAAAATAATATATATATAGTCTTAAAGCCACTTCTATGGGTCTTAAAAACACATTATACTACGAAAAAATTTCTAATGAACCCATTCACCTAGTAGTACGATACAAAGCATATCCTCTACACTAGGAACTTCTTAAGTTCCCAAATTATACTGAAGAAAGAATACCCCCAACAAAACATCTAGGCCTTCTAACATGCCTATTACCTCATTGCACATGACCAGGACCTCATGTTGAGGATGTTACCCATATCTTTAGTTGGATCTACTTTAGACTGGTACAACATAATTCCTTAGTACTCACTTTTCTTAGTCACTCAACTAGTACAACAGTTCTATAACATTTCTTGATGAAAATTATTCGTAAAATAACTATCCCGGACCTATAGGCCATTAAAGAGTTTGAGGAAAAATATATCACCAATTTTTCACCCACTAGAGGGGTGTTATCAATCAATTATCATTTTTCTTGCCAAACTGAGTTAATCAATTTTTTTCTTTCTCCGTGTCAAACACATTTCATCCACATTATAAATCCAATCCTTTTAAACATTCGAAGAATCCTTTACTATGGCTCAAAAAATGAGCTTCACACTCTTGAATATGATAGGGTTAAACTTAGATCAAATAATCCTAAACCTAGCTCTTCGTTCAAGCCATCCTCTAGCCATGAAAAATAAAAAACATCAGCAAATGTGGTGGTTTACAAGAATTCTTCCAAATAACTTTCAACCTCTAAACTCACCCATCCTCAATGAAATTACATACTTATTTGTGAATCTTATAGAAAAATATTCGACAAAATTTTGATAACCAATATGATCACCCTTCCTCCTATCCATCCCATCAACACATCTATCTCAAATCCCTCTTGGTGTAGAGATAATGATTATTATAAATAATATAGGGTCAAGGGCCATGATATTGAGAGGTGTCATTCATTTAATAATTCCCTTCAAGATCTTATTGACAAAGGTGCATTATAACTAGATAACTCAAATGCACCTCCAAATCAAAATCTGGATGTTTTTAAACAACCCTTTCAAAATCACTCCCAATCCACAAGTCAACTGCAGTCCAATATCATCCATTCCCATCACACCATTAACACAGTCAAAGACTAACCACATATATCATTAGCATCTAATCCTTCTACCAAAAATTCACCATCCGAATCATTTTCTAGCAGCTCTATCACAAAAATAAGAAAGAAAACACCCATAAAATCAAGTACACTGTTATCTACATTAATTTCATCCCCTTGAAACCCATCCACAAGATCTTCAAATGTTGCATAAATGAAACACATCTTACAATATGTGAAAATATCTTACGATGACCATGTCACTCAACACTATATACAAAACCTTCAAAAACCTGTCACATGACCATACATCCCTTCATCCAAAAAGGTGGTAATCATATCATGTGATCATACCACTTCCTCAACACAAAACCAAATTCCTTAACATCTATTTTGGGGCCACACCTCTAATCACAATTATCAGTCACTTTCACCCAATAAAAAATCATCCCTCAATAGACACCTAAACACATTACATCCAAACGATTCCTTTAACACATGTCCAATCAAAATAATCACCACTTACCTCAACATCCATCTCAAAAGTACATTATAACTTGATCCTTGAAAGGATTATTCAACAATCCATCATAACAGTAGCTCCTCTTAAGCCATCTAACTCTCAAGGGTGGAATCCTTCTTGGTATAACTTTCAAACCTTTTGTCATTGCCATCACACACCGAGACATCAAAAAGAGGATTGTAAAACCCTTCATGCTATTATGAGGAGCCTTTCTAAAAAAGGTATCCTCCCCTAGATCTAGAGAACAGTAAAAAATATCCCATAAAACATCTATGACCACTAAATCTAAACTATGTAGTGGGAGTGGGAGGGAGCATGATTTGCTAGAAATTTCAAAAGAAGAAAATGAGGGGGAACCTCCAAAGTGGGACAAATGGAGCAACAATATGAGAGGATTCGAACCTAGTTATGGATCACATGATTTTTGAGCCCAAGGAAAATAAGGATAAGGATGGGGTGGTAACGTGGGTGAAACATTTGGTCGGTAAAATTTTGGACAAGGGGATTTTGGAGGGCTTGGAACCATCTAAAGAGAAAGGTAATTTATCCCTTAAAATTCTTGAGATTCTTATGGCTAGAACCAAAGCCTCCATAAAAGGTGCTTTATTTGCAAAGTGCTTGGGCTCTAGACCAAATATTGACTATTTTAGAGGATGGGTCAAGAGGCGTTGGGTGACTAATGGTGTTGTTGAAGTTTCAACATATGCAAATGGTTTTTCTTAGTCAATTTTCCCATGAAGGACCATGTGGCAAATATTTTGGCTGGAGGTCCTTGGTTTATTGGAAAATCTCATGTGGTTGTTTAGAAATGGGAATTGGATTTTAACCCTTATGTGATTACTATTTCTATGCTCCTATCTAGGTCAACCTTCCAGGATTACACTTGGAGTTTTGGGAGCCGTAATTTCTTATTGGCATTACGAAAAGCTTGAGTAAGCCAATTTATCTAGATCCAATTATTAAGGCTAAATCTAGACTTACTCATGCCAGATTTTGTGTCAATATGGGTCAAGATGCTATTATGGAAAGTAATATCAAACTATTGACTTCTAAGGGAGTTTGGGTGTAAATATTTGACTATGATCTATCTCCCTTTGCTTGCAGAAAATGTAAGCTAGTAGGTCATGATCATAGAAATTTTCCTCTTTAGAAGAAAAAGATTGATCCCATTGTTAGACCTTAAAGGACAACTAATAAGGAGGCTAAGGAATGGAGGATGATTGGGAAAAATGGAAGAGTTGTAGAAGCAAAGGATCATCTTATCATCCAAGAGGTCTGTAAAAGAAGTGGAACCCTTGGTTCATCTTAATACCCCTTGTAAGGAATTGGTTGTTTTTGGTTTTCATGAAAATGTTAATGAATATGAAGATGAAAATGAAAATGAAGATATAGTTTTGGAAGAGTTGGTTCTATAAAAAGAGGAAGGGGCTAGCCATGATTCAGAAGGTAATTATTTTGCTCTATAAGTTTCCTATGGACCTTTGCTAGATGAGGTTTCTTCTATTGGTCAGGTTCATGGGGTTGCTAGTTTTAGATTGTGTTTTAAACTGAAGCATATTAAAAGTAACCTTAAAAGATGGAATAAGGAGACTTTTGGAAATATTTTCTAGGAAAAAAGTAGAATTGTTGAGGATTTAAGAAATATTGAGGAACTTATGGAGAATGATGGTCTTAATACAGTTCTCAAGGATCAAGAACAAAAACTCATGTCTGAGTACCATGAGATCCTGGCTAAAGAAGAGGTTTATTGGAGACAAAAATCTAGGGTGAAATGGCTTAAGGAGGGTGATAGGAATACTAAATTATTCCATTTCTCTACCACTTATAGAGATAACCTCCTTAATATTAATGAGATAAGAAGTGAGAATGGTGAGATCTACTCAAAAAGTAAGGATATCAATGTTACTATAATAAATTAATTCAAATATCTTTTAAGCGGGGTAAAGGGCAGAGGAGACTGTTCGAGAATAAAATCTAGGATCTTTTCTAGAATGTTATTAACCCTCTTGAAAATAAATATCTCTTAAGGAGTCCCTCGGAGGAGGAAATTCATTTTGTGGTCTTTGATATGGAACTGGATAAATCTCAGGCCCGGATGGTTTCCCCACCTTTTTCTTTCAAAAATTTTGGGAGGTGATAAAGCATGAGGTCATTGAAATGGTCCAATAATTTTTCAACAATGGTCATCTTCTAAGGCAAATGAATAACACTTTCCTGGTCCTAGTGCCGAAAATTGTTGGAGCTAAAGAAGTTAAGGATTTCAGACCTATAAGTCTTTGTAACACCAGTTATAAATTACTGACTAAAATCATAGCTGGGAGGATTAGAATGGTTCTTCCAAACTTCATTTCTAGAAATCAAGGGGCTTTTGTTCCAGGAAGGAAAATTACTGACAACATTATTGTGATTCAAGAAGCCATACATTCCATTGAAATCTCTGGTAGATCGGAAATGTTTCTTAAGTTGGATATGCATAAAGCCTATGATAGGATTACATGGTCCTTCCTCTAGGATATCTTGTTAAAGGTTGGTTTTGATAACTTTCTGGTAAATATGATAATGACATGCATATCCACTACTAGTTATTCGGTTTTGGTTAATGGTAAACCGGAAGGTTTTTTCCAAGCAGGTAGAGGTTTGAGACAAGGTGATCCTCTTTCGCCCTTCCTTTATGTTATAATGGTTGAATCTTTGAGTAGAATCTGTCAACATGCTATGCTTTCTAATTGTATCTAGGGTATAAAAATATCTAATGGTCTCCCCTCTATCTATCTCAATCAATTTGTGGATGATAATTTTATGATGGGTAAGGCCTCTATCCATGAAGCCTCCAATTTTAAGGTGGCTCTTAATGATTATGAATTGGTTTTGGGACAGATGGTTGATGTCCATAAAATTGACATTTTTTCATTAATGTAGAGAATCAGGTTTAAGCCATATTAGCATGCATCCTAGGGTGTAGGATTAAGTTTTTTCCAGATTCCTATTTGGGTATGCCCCTGATCTAAAAGAAGCCTAGCATTTCAATTTGAAATTCTTGGCCAGAAAGAGTAAATAGTGAAATTTTATCTTGGAAGGGTCTCTTTCTTTCTTAAGCTGGTAAGATTCAATTGCTCCGAGCTCCCTTCAAGGTATTCCTATTTATGTGATGTCACTTTTCAAGCTCCCTGCTAAAATTATTGGGTCCTTGGAGAAAATATAGAAGATATTCCTTTGGATGGGAGCTGTGGAGAAGTTTAAATTCCCTCTTATGGCTTGGGAAAAAGTCACTAAACCAAATCTTTGTGGGGGTTTGGGGTTAAAAACATTTCTCTTATGAATGAGGCCTTGATTGTCAAAGTTGGTTAGAGGATTGCTAGAGAGGAAGGTCTTTGGGTGGAAATCATAAAGATGAAATATTTGCGGAATATAGGCAGAATGGAATCCTTTTTTAATCAAGACAATCTTCTAAGAGGGTCTTCTTTTTGGAACTCTTTTGTGGCCTCTAAAGAAATATTAACCAAAGGTACAATGTGGGAGATAGGCAAAGGTACTAGAATCAATTTCTGGTATGATAGTTGGATCGAGGATTTCCCCTTAGCTAACCTAGAAATATGGAAAAGGGTTGCTCAGTTCTATGAGGAAAAAGGAAAATTCTGGATAAGAGACTTTTGGATCCAAGAGGATACTGTCAGGTGGGAAACCATTGATCCTCCTCCATAATTTGATGGAGATATCCAACCCTTTTGGGCTCTCAACAAGAAATTAAGGGATTTCTATATCCCCATTTTCTAGACCAAGGAGGATTCCATTAAATGGAAAGAGGAAGATTCAGGAATTTTCTCAAGTAAAATCTGCCTATATGTTAAATTTCAAGGATGATCTGCAAAAGGATTATTGGGGTAAGATTTGGGTGAAGGATCTTATCCCTAAGGTTAATATATTTTACTGGTTGGCTGTCCAAAATAGAATTTTGACTATGGATAATCTCAGGAAAAGGGGAATGAAGCTTCCCAATAGATGTTCTCTTTGTAGGAAAGAGGAGGAAAATTTCAACCATCTCCTCCTTCATTTCTCCTTTTCCCATGATGTTTTTCTTCCATTTTGGATCTATTCAATATCCAATGGATTTTTCCCTTGACTATTGAGGATTGTTGTTTTCAATGGGAGAGTCCCTTCTGTTTTCCCATCTTGGTCTGGGCCTGGAATATTTCCCTCCCTCATTTTTTTGGGGTTTATGGAAGGCTAGGAATGATTTTATATTCTAGGACCAGAATATCTTCTCTTGAAAGTTAAAATAAAATTTTTGGCTGCCATCAAGGAAAATATCAAACTCTTTAAAGGAAAGGCAAAGAAACCCTTCCCGAAAAGGGAGCAGAAAGTTCTTGATAAGTTCTCCCTTAGACCGGTGGAATTACATAAACCTAAAAAGAACTCCATTTGGATCAAGCTTGAGGAAAATGTTGTTAAGTTAAATTTTTATGGGGCGTTAAAAGGGAATTTGGGTCTAGTTGGAGGAGGTGGAATTATAAGAAACAATGAAGGTGATTGGTTGTTTGTTTATGGTGGTCCGTTAGGTTAGCAAACAAACAATATGGCAGAAGATAGAGCTCTCCTATGGGGGGGTTTGTTAGAAAAAGAAAAAGGTTTCAATGACATCCATATTGAGGGTGATTCAATCATCATTATTACTACTCTTAAAAATTAGGGTTCCATTAATTGGCCCTTAAGAAATATCCTTAATGATGTTAAGGAAACTTTAAAATATTTTGTAAAGGTTTCTTATAATCATACTTTGCGTCAAGGGAATAAGTGTGCGGATAAGATGGATAATTACAGAGCTCTTAGTAATGATTATAAGATCTAGTGTAAAGGAGATGATTTACCCATGGACATTAATGAAACCATTATTAGAGATAGAGGGCACTAAGTTTGATGATGTTGGCATGAGTGAGCTCTAGGTCTGTGACAACTTACATAATAAGTTGTATTCCTTAGTTTCTATTGGTGTGAAAGGGGGTCTAAATTTGAGAAGTGTTAGCAAATAGGGGAAGTTTGGTTTCATGAAGATGGGTGGTGATAGAATCAGGGTTGAACTAGCTAGCCAGAACATTGAATATTTTAATCAAAATTTGTGGAACAAGATTAAGATTGGGGTTTCAATAATTTCATTGCTAAATTACATGGTCACAACCCTTCCTGTCAAAGGATTTTTGAAAATCTTGGAAAGAGGGAAAGTTCAAGGTCAGAGGAATGGAAATTGATATTTTAGAGTCCACCATTTCCCTTACGAAGAAGATGAAAATGGATAGGCTCAAAATTTTAAGGATAGAACCCATAGAGAGCATGAAATTGAGTTATTTCTTCATGGGTAAGGAAAGGTGCTCTTTCTTTACTGATGGTATTGCTAGGTCATGTATCCCGGGAATATGGAGAGAAGTTTGCCTTAAAATCATGAAGTATATCACTTTAGAAGGAAAATACTGAAAAATATATACTCATCATATGACCCTTCTGAATATGTTTCGCCATAAGGTCATGGTGAGAATTCCTTTCTTTCTATTTATGTCTTTGAAAAATTCTTTGATGGCATTCCAGTAGGAGAAGGCAGATATTCCTTTACATGAAGGGCTCATCCTTCTATTGTTTGAAAATGGGAAACCTATTCTAAATTCTTCTCGAAAGATAAGGTGGAAAATAATTATCTCACTCTTGCAGAATTCCTTACGAATATGAAGGATGGGAAATGAAAAATTTGGGGGAGTATTCTAAAAAAGAAAAGAGTTAGGATGGTTATGGTGACATGAGAACCTCGAGAAAATGGGGTTGGGATGGCAATTTTAAGGGTTTCGAGGAGTGGAGTAGAAAGGTTAATTATTTAGAGGGGATGCTTGTGTGATGGAGGAAACCAATGTTGGTCAAAGGGAAACTATGTTCGATGTCATTAATGTTTCTAGGCAAATTATCTCAGCCTAGGTGAAGTCCAAATGAAGGTTCGGAGCTAGACTATTAGGTTAAAAAGATAAGTGATAGGTTGGAAGGGATGGAAGAAGGCACTAAAAGGAGTAATTTCAATTTGCACATTGGTATCTCTAAGGATGAGTTATAGGAAGAAATGAATGAAAAGGTTGTTGAGATCAAAGGCATTCATGCTAGAAGAAGTAAGTTAATTTTTCCTAAAAATTAGTTGGGTTCTCAATTTGTTGGTTAACTTTTGGTGAACTTCTGATTTTTGGATGGTTTAGGGCCCGTTTCATTTTTCTATTTTCTCTCTTTGGTTAAAGTCCTGATCTTCATTATATGAGTTAAGCATGTTTAACTCCTTTTGTGGAATTTTTTGTTTCTTTCTTGCTCGTTGGTTTTTGTTCCTCCTTTTGTAAGGCCCCTGGGAGCTGATCCCTATTTTTACCTTATCTAATAAAAACTACATCTAAACTATCATCCACTCTCACGACCACCAAACATGGGGATTTTTCCAAGAAAAATCCTCCTTATCAAATTGATGTAGTACATATCATAACTAGAGCACGTACCCAAGATCCTAACAATGCGATAAAAATCCAAAGTCTCTATCTCACTTGCTCCCAAATCATCTAATAAAAATCTCATGCTAAGGTTAAGATATCCATACTTTCCACCCCTCACACACAAGCCACTACCTTAGTACATAACACCGTTATAAGAAAAATTCACCAAGATCCAGTAAGATGTCCATTTATAAGCTTGGGAAAAGTTCACCTCAACATCGATAAGCCATGATCGAATCAAACTAGTCTATATCATTACCCTCAAATGATCCATGACATTTTTTAAACCTAGTCAAGACACTCAAAACTTCCATTTTGTCATCTTGTTTGATAACTTATAAATCCTATCATTAAATGTAGAGGACCATGACCTCCCACTTTTTATCACCACCCAACTAAATGACAACCTTGTTAAAAGGGTCATGATCAATAATGGCGCCAAAATTAATATCATATCATCACGCACCTTTAATTATATTGAGCTACCCAACAACATTATTACCAAGACACAATTTGTGTTGTGAGATTTCAATGACACCTTCAACCCCACACGGGCACCATTATCCTACGAGTCAAATTCCACATTAAAACCATCCCCAAACTTTTCTACCTAGTAAAAGGAAAGTTATAATATAAAATGCTATTAAGTGACCTTGGATACACGATATGTGTTGTATCTCGTCTACACTTCATCAATGTATCAAATATGAGCATGAACAAAGAGAAAACTTCTGTCACGGGGTTCACTTAGTAAAATTATGGTATAGCACATGCGTTCAAAGGGTATTAAAGAATACCCTTAATTCTAGTTTATACCTCTAATTATTCAATTGATAATATCCCCTCCTTTTATATTATTAGAATGAAAATACCCTCTATTTTTCCATGTACCTTACTTACCCATTTTTCAATTACAATTTTATTTACCCCTTTTTATTTCTACCCTAATATATTAAACAAAAAATATATTATATTGCTCATTCAAAATTTTTTAATATGCATTTCCTCTCGAAAGATAGTTTGAAGCCATTGAAGACCTATTATAAATCACCTTATAAATTTCAAGCTTTAATAATTTATCAATAGTTCTTCAAATAATTAAGATGGTGAAATAATATCACTTGTGTTGAAAATCATAATCAATCCTAGTTTTCTACCATCTTATTATTTCTTGGTTAAGAATCCCTTAATTGTTATTTCTTTATTAAAAAAGAGATTATAATTTAATTTATGACCACAATCATTTTTCAATTTTAAGGAATTTACTTTTAAAAACTAGGGTTCAAATGTTTTAGTTTTATATTAAAATTAAACCTCCTTTCCCTTTGGCTCACCTCTTTAACCTACCCCCAATACCTGATTCAAAATATTAATAAATTAAACCCTTTCACCCCCTCATGTCTACCGGTATATTGAATTTAATTTTATTAATTTTAATTACCTCAATATGAACCCACTTGCTAGGATATTACGTAGCTAATGAAACCCCCGTGACTTCCGTGGTCCCCAAAAATCCATATCCTTTAAAATCTTGTCACATGAAATATTGTTTGAATTACATGCTTATTCCCAAATCAAATTATAACTCATCTACTGAAGATTCCACTAGTTCATCCATTCTGTCATTAAAATTCCTATATGACACTTCCTTTGGCAATGTCGTTAAATTCCTTTCACTGGAGAGTATCGTCTCGTTACACTTAATTCACTTCCTACACTAAAAACATAGGGAATACATGACAAAAAACACATTTATGGACCTAAGTCTAGAGATTTCATCTCATATGGCCCATCAAATCTAAAAAAATCTCATCTATGGAGGGATTGACCGCTCCTCGACACGTCCTACTTATAAATTTCATGCCAATCCATTCATATAAGACTTTAAATTATTGTATAAATAAATTTTAGTGTAAATGTATCTCCATAATTGTTCCTAGAAAGGATTCATACTTGGATGTTATGAACAAGTAATCCACAACCTGATCCTTGATTACTCCCACAAACCGTATGAATTTTTTTAGGTTTTGAAAAACCAACCTCCGAGTCTTCAACCAGTGTCATGTCCAAACCCATCATAGAAATGGAACCATCTTTCTCATCTACACACAATGAACCCATGGATACAGATGACATTGTATCCATCCCATATAACTTTTATTAGTCGATACTATTATTACATTAAGACCATTGACTTATCAAACTAATCATGACATTAAAACCCTCCCTCTCATTTGGTCTAAAATTATAGAAGATGATTCAACCACCATTGGCATTCTTAAATGATAATATGACCAATACATCCTCTCGTACATGGGAGAAGAGGTCCATTACCTTTAAAAACCCTACCACCTGACACATCAAAACTTCACAATGAATCCACTATCAAATTTAATATAGGGAATCCGTAAGAACCTCACATATTTAAAGCTGGTCACTCTTTAGATTCACAAGAATTAAAAAAATTTACCACCTTGCTATCCAAATATAGTCAAGCCTTTACATGGTCATATAGTGATATGTCAGGAATTGACCCCAAAATATTCTTCCAAAATATCATCAATTATCCTAACACTAAGCCTATAAAAACTTGTGTAAGATGTGCCCATGTATATATATTCTCATCAAAGAAGAATTGTAATGTCTTCTCTTTGTTAATTTCATCATACCCATTGACTATCCACAATGGGTCTCTAATATCATGCCCATAACTAAATCCTCAGGAAAGTTACACATATACACTTACTTCTAGGATCTCAATCTCATTTTTGGGTAAGTGCGGCCGGTTGGGGACAAAAAGGGGTCATAAGTGGATGTCATATTGAAAATAAGAACATAATATCAACTTGTAGGGATTATTAGCAATACATAAACTTAAAATTTGAAAAAATTATATTAATGTGAATCGTAGCATCCGGAATGTAGTTTCTAAAATACTATTTTTTTAAAAAATGAACAAGATTAGCTATATTAAACACTCAAAATTCAATGACTTTGTATTTTTTTAAAAAATTCCTATAAGATTATAGTCTGTTTGCTCACGATTTGGATGACCAAAAATTGATATATATTTTTATCCTTTAGTGAGAAGTTAGATGCCACTATCTATCTTGGGATAGATTTTATTTTGTATTTTTTGAGCAATATTTTATTTTTTATGATTTTTTCCATGAAAGTGGTATGAAAACATAAAGAAAACATAGCACTTTCTATTTTCCCACCATAACTTCATCAAAAAAATTGAAATCAAATATTTTTTTTTTTTGAACATGTATATAATTTCACCACGGTTGGGATGGTATAAGTTTTATCACATTTTGATAAGTGAAACAAAATTTGTAGTCTTAAACATAGACATAAACATTCACGGGAAAAAGTGTCTTAAAGACCTACTATTAGTAAAAAATTATAAAATGATATTTATCCTATTATATTCACTTTAAAATCAGTATTTCTACAAAGCTAATAGTCTCCCCTATGCAATGGTACCATTTTTATGACATATTTTTACTTTTCGGCATGGTTCAAGTCTACGGAAGACTAAATTTGATGTTTTGTTGTTTTTAATGTAAAATTTAGGATTTGATGTCCACTTAATTGTCCCCCAACTTGGTGCACTTACCCTTTACTAAATATGACTTCCCCTTCCAAAAATTGATCAAATTGTTCACCTAACTATCGCCATGAAATTCTCCGCATGATGGATGGCTTCTCGGCTATAAGAAAATTCTCATTTCCACCGATGATCAAAATAAAAATCCTTCAGTACCCCTTAGGGAAATTTTAGTTACGGGTAATGCCCTTCATACTTAAGAATTTATTTAGTACTTATCAATTCCCTATGATATACATATTCCATGATCTTATCCAAAAATAGTAGAATAATACGATGATGATGTTTATGGAAATTTGAAACAGCATATGGAACATCTCACCTTCTTTGACATAATATTTTCTAATTTTATGCAATATTACTTTCATCTTCACCTAGCCATGTGTGTTTTTCAGTGTTCTCACTAGTAAAATATTATGGTACATCATGTCTGTTTGGGGCATATAAGTAGAAATTGCCACGATCAAAAAAATCATCTAGATTCCCTCTCCATTAAATATCAAACATCTTCACATCCTTCGGGTAAGTTTCAATAAATCTAGTGTTTCATCTCATAGATTTTAGATCTTTTTCAGCCTTTTCATCACCTCCAAAAATATGTAAACTTTATAAGGGATCACAATTGTCAAAAGGCCTTCGATGACCTCAAACAATACCTCCTATCACCACCTATGCTCATACCTCCATGGGAAGGGGATCCCTTCTACCTCTACATATCTACTACTAATCATGCCTAGGGTGTCATGCTCACCCATTGAGACAAGAAAGGTCATGGGTAGGTCATTTACTATATATAAGTCACACTCTCCATGAGTACAAAAATCGTTATAATGAAGTTGAAAAGATATGTTGTGCCTTGTACTTTAAAACATCCAAACTCCACCATTATTTACTTAATCAAAAGAATTTCCTCATTACTAGTTTTAGTCCTCTTAGTACCATTTACTCCAAGCCTTATCATAGTGACCGCATTACTTAGTGGCTTATGCTTATGACTGAGTTTGACCTTGAGTTCATCTCGTAAAAATCTATCAAAGGACAAGCCATCATTGATCATATTACCAAAGATCCTCTTTCTAACAATAAAACACCTCATGAGTACTTCCTAGATGAATCTATCAACATTATCAATCAAAAACATGCTCCTATCAAAATGACCCTCTTCTTTGATGCATCTAAATGCCAGCAATGGGGAGGTTCCAATATTGTTATCATACCTCCATGGGGGATCCCTATCCCTTTATCTTTCAAACTAAACTTTGAATGTACTAATAACATGGCTAAATATGAAGCTTTGATCATGGGTCTCCAAACCACCATCATGTTTAGTGTTCAAATCTTCGACATATTTGGGGATTCATACTTTATCATCAAAAAAATCAAAGAAATTTACCATTGTAAAAACAAAATATTACAAAAATATAAATCCATTATTAAATTCCTATTAGAAAATATTGACCACTATACCATCCAAATAGTTCCAATATATTCTAAAAAAATGGCGGACACCATGGCTTCTCTTGCATCTCTCATCCCTTTATCAATAGATGATTCTAAATTGTTCATTTTTGTGCATAAACTAGATCAACCATCCCAAAATAATTGACTCCCATCTATTAATATCATTTAAAAAAATCAAACAAATATTTGATATACTCAAGCATTTGACTATCTTTTGGAATTGAAAATTCCCCCTGACCTTTCTAAAAATGTTAAGTGATTGCTTCTCCAATGCACCACCGATACATCATCATAGGTAGTTCTCTATTCTTGGTGATTAAATTTGTCGATTGGTAAAATTATGTTTCTCCACCAATGTTCACAGGGCTATGACCCTCTGCATTGAATGGTACCACTCCTATTCTAGAATTTAAACTAATCCTAATCCTATATAAATGTCGCAGTGGAAAAATTGGTCAGGGATAACATAGGGAAACTCCACCGAACCTATGGAAAAGTGCTAGTACAGGGTATAAGGGAGGAATTTACAGTGATGAGGGAAAAGGAGAAAAAATATGAAAGGGATATTACTACTATGAGCAAGATTTCTGATCTCACACCCACTAACCAAAGTAGTTCGACATTAAATATAGAGGAAACACATTGAAGCTATATAGTGATATGGAAAAATTGGTACACTAAGTTCTCATATTCATATATCAAAGATACAAATATCTTACATCACTATTCTTACAAATTTTATAAAAGAGGAAAATATTAGAACCATGTGATTCAGTGTAACAACCATTCTTATCGTGTCAACGATGAGAGGAAACCACACATATAAATATGCACACATTCATACATCTTGGAAAGTAAAAAATCTATTCCTTAATTAACATTTACACTAGTTGTACAAAGTAAGTTAAAAGGAGAAAGTGGAAGAAATTGTAGCTTTTATTATTTGTGCATTGATACAAATCTCAATAACTACAATTATCAATTTCTAGAGAGTGAAATTGTTCAAAATATGGAATCCCTTGGAATGGAGAGGCTATCCTAATTTATAGCCATGTGAATTTACCTTTCACCTCCCTCATATGAATCTTCATTTCCATATTCCACTTGTGACCTTTTGTTTTCCATAATTTAAGTATTTCTCTTATAATTTTGAGAAAATACTTTTACAAATTTAAAATAGGTCACTTAAGTGAATAAGACAAAATAAAATGATTAAGCCCAATGAAGAATTAGAAAGGAGAGAGAAAGAAGAGGGAGAAAGAGATAATGAGGGTGGGTATGTTCTGTAGCATGGATGAAGGACGCTCTGCATATGATGTATATCAAATTTTTGGTGAATTAGTGAAATGATCTAATGTCATGATGAATTGTTCCCTTTGAAAATTAGATAAATCTTCTTGAGAAATCCTTTAAAAGTTACCATTAATTTGAATACATTTGAACATATTTCCCTTTTCCGATGATGATAATAAAATATCCATTGTACATGATGCACATATACTTTGAACCGTCAAATGAGTATTTAAAAACACTATTTGAGATTTAAAGAAGTGAATTCAAGATTCCCTACTGACAATATTTGTGATGATACTTTGTGACACTGTCATTCCTTGCTAATAAATATTGCTCATGGAATGATGTACTTTCTTGTAAGCACCAAGAAGGTAGATGATGATCACCAATGAGTTTACCATGATGAAAGTGAAAAATCCCCAATCCGTAAGCTTAAAACCACCATTCCAGACCATGAAACATCACCATTTCTTTGTGATAGATCACACACATGGAATGAGAAACTAGAAAAACCTATGAACTTGATTTCTATGGATGACACTAGTACTTCCCCATATTTAGAAAGTGAACTTACTTTTTTTAGTAAGTGTCAAAATTCACCTTTTTGATCCTAAATGGTGATGTTATCCTAAATGATTACCCCTCTATGCACTCCTTCTGCAGGAACTATTGTTTTGATATGAATTACTATTAATAGTAAGCACCCGTATAGGTGACTTACTATTTTTTGTAAGTGGTGATTTTGACCATTTTTACCACACTAACGAGATTAGATTTCTCAATTGTCTCGTATTCACTAATTTCTCTTTGATCACTTCTGGAATGACTTACTATTTATATCTAGTAACCATATAGGGAAATTACTATTTTTAGTAAGTGGCTGCTATCACCATTTCTTGCACTGGGATACTACTTTGACCTTTTGAATGTCCTCTATATACACCACTTTTACCGCAACTACTTCTAGTGTTAACTCGTAAAAAATAACCAGTCCATGTGTAGGAAGGATTACTATTTTAGAAATTAGGTCTCTGGTGCTTGGTTTGAAATGAAATAAAATTTCTTGAAATGGATTTTCAATCCTCAGTTCAACTCTTAAATTTCAACTTGATCCGATGCCTAAAATGAGAGATTTTAAAATTCAAATTTTTCATTATGGGGAAATGGGGTTTTCTCACTTTGTAAAAAAATATGGGTCGTGCATAAATTTTTTTATCTATGATCCTCATTGTTCCTAGGAAACTAAACTTTTTCAAAAATGAAGTTTCTATCCTTTTTATATTTGGGATATATGATCGAATTTATCTCCACGTACTTCGAGGTTTTCTAGCAAAAAAATTCATTTCTTATTCATTTGAAATCATTATTTTTTGTTTTTTTCTTATTTTATATCATGGTAATCTTCATGGAATGGTTTGAGGAAAAAAATTTGGATTCGGTCTTTGGAAAAAAATTCAAAGCATTCCAAGCAACATCGGGAAGTGTGGGGGATGAAAAATGGTGAAAATGCCTAAGTCCCCACGTTTAAATAACATGAAAAAGGAGGGAAAGGGGTTGGATCATTTTTTCACCTTACATCCCTTTTCTTAGGTGAAATAGGGACATAAAAATGGACCTTTACCTCATGAGGACAAGTGGCGGATGACAATTCGTTGTGCAAGTGGAGGGGGAGCCAAAATGGAGCACATGGGGGCTTGAAGGTGATTGTATGTGGATCCAGAAAGATAGAAAATGGTGGGGCACATTTTTATGTCCCTCATTTCCCTTTTAAAAATGGAAAAAATGGTGCATGAAAATGTTCCTTTCTCTATATATGCTAAGTTTCGTGCATGCATGGTTAGGTAGGTGTGCAGGTCAAAGTGGTCAAAGGGGCTTAGGTGAGTGTCGATAGGTCATATGGGTGTCCACAGGGATAAATAGGGGTTGGAATTTTTTTTTTTCACCTTATGTCCCTTTTAAAATGTTCAAAGAGGACATGAAAATGTTCCTTCACTTGGTTATGACATACATCCCACTAAACAATTACCTAAGTGTCAAAGAGTGTACCTTGAGAGATGACTTGCAAAGGCCATATCTTGATCTCTTGGATGAGTTTTCAGGTGCTTATTTATATTATTTCACATTAAAATAAAAATTTTAGAATACTAGTGATGGTCCCAAGTATTTATTATGACTGTAACACCTCCAAATGGCTCCTTTTTTATGGATCACCCATTGTGTGTGGGAAGACCGAGATGGCTCGGGAAATCCATGGTACTTGAAAATTTTATATTTTTACACCATGTTGGGGACTAAAATATATTTCCAATGACATATTTTTGGTCCCTAACTCCTTCTAGAGCTCTCGAGATCACTCTTTTAATATCATGTGATTTTTTTGGTGCAATCTCCTTTAGGCCCAAAACCCACTTTCGGTGAATTAGCTCCTAAATGCCCGAAACTTTCCATACTTTTCCTAAATCAGTTCCTTGGTGTTCTTGGATACTATATAAGCATCTACGATGAAAATGATATTCTTTCACCGCTCCAATGATGATGTGTTTGGCTTAGAAAGGTTGATGGGAGCCCTTTCTAAGTTTGTTGCAAACTTGTCTTGAAAACCATTGCTCCAACATACTTGAATGAATTTTATTGTTCCTAAATCACCTAGGAGGATTATGACATCAAAAATAATATACCTAGGGAAAATACTTGACTTAAAACTGATGGGTAGGTTTGTCTGGGGGTGTCTCAAAAGGTATGACATGAAAATTTTGAGACTAGGGTATAGTTGTCATGTTTTATAGTGAATTTTTCCCATGCAATAACACATGACAAAATATATATAAACATGGATCTTATGGTATCTTGATAATATGTCTCAAATCTCATTAATTTGTTAATTCCATTCAAGAATTCCACAACGGTATATATGGTGGAAAATTGAATGATATAATTATCGCTAAACATGTCCTTTAAATGGGCTATTAGGGGCCAAATATCAATCAATATTGTTGTGTGTATGTCAATAAATGTGTTAAATTCCAATACCATTTGAATCTCACTCACATCCCTAGTCATGTCTTATAATCCTCTCAAGACCTATGGCCTTTTATATAATTGGGGTTAGACCTCATAGGTCTCATCAACCCACGTTCATCACAACAACATCACTCTATCATCATAACCATTGAATATTTCACTAAATGGGTAGAGGCCATTCCCTTAACCTCTAATAAA
This sequence comes from Taxus wallichiana var. yunnanensis, assembly GCA_018340775.1. Lineage (NCBI taxonomy): Eukaryota > Viridiplantae > Streptophyta > Pinopsida > Cupressales > Taxaceae > Taxus > Taxus wallichiana. The sequence goes on along the minus strand of CM031244.1, from coordinate 209,686,901 downwards.
GCTAAGAAAATTGTCAATTTCATATACAAGCATATCATATTACACTTCGATATCCCTCATAAGATAATCATTGATAATGGAAAATATTTCAAGAATAAAAAAATTAAGAAATTATTCAACATCAAAATAATATTTTTATCACCATAATCTCTATAAGAAAATGGACAAGTTGAGGATTCAAATAAAACACTTAATAATATTCTTATGAAAATCATCAACCAAGTAGGCAAGAACTGGCATTCCCAAATATTGTTTTCTCTCTAGGATTATCGAACTAGCATTTTTACTCCTACGAGTTCTACTCCCTTTTACATAGTCCATGGATCCAAGGTGTTCTTACCCCTTTTAGTTAAAATACTATCACTTCACATATCAATCAAATATTTTATCCTTGATGAGGATTATTGTCAAGAACCTCTAACAAAACTAGAATTTCTAGATGAGAGATGTCTAAAGAATATTGATTATCATCATGTATATCAAGAGTGCATCAATTTCACGTATAAAAACATGCCAAGGAATGTTAATTTAATATAAGTGATCTCATCCTCAAATAAAATCAAAATGTCACTACTATGGAAAGGAGTAAACGTGTAAATTTTTCCCCTAACTAAATCGGTCCATTTGTTATCACTCACAAATATGGTTTGACAACTTACCGTCAAGCCTCCCTTTATGGTATATATAAAAAGGAACCCTTGAATTCCTCACACTTGAAGCATTTTAACTGTTAACACATCGACCGTCATGACAATAGTCACATCAAAGATCTTATTCCACTATCAACCAATCATTTCATCATCATAATGATTTGAAATTATGTGGTTTTTTCCATCATTATCCTTAAAAACCTTAAGTATGAGCATCACGGATCTTTTCATCACATATTTCTCATGGAAAATTTCCTCTCTGGTAGGAACCCTGAAATTGTTACATCTATCCACCTTTTATACAAACTAAATACATGTTATGGGAAACACATGTGTGGTTTGTGTGCACATCTCTTCCCCTCCTCAAAGTGGTCTATTATGGATTTCCATCAGCATAAAATAAAGTCAAAAATATCTATGGATGCATAGTATGAAAAATAAATAGACCAGTTATCAAAATCATAGTGTCAAAAAGTAGACTAGTCCCTTGAAGAATAGTTTCCTATATAAATCATAGATTGATCCTTGAAACATGACTATCAAAAATCAAAAAGTCAAAAATTATAGACCACTCCCTCGAAGGATGACTACCTATGCAAAAAGGATTCCTACATCGATCAACCTTCAAAAAAGTCAAAATATCAAAAAGCATCATAAGAAATCTTCCCACATTGATCAATTTTCCCATTAAAGCAAACTTCCTGCATCGATTAATTTTCATTAAAATAAAATGCATAGCTAAGGCATCTCTCTATGAAACCATTGAAAAGGAGAACCTACTCTTCCACATAACCTACATATGTCAACCCTTCCCATGTCTTAGGAAGGTATATATTTCGCTTCCATCTATATCAAAGATCCTACGTTCGAATACCAATTTTTATTCATGTGTTAACATTTGTTTTAAGGAAAAGGGTGCAAGTGCCTTCACTATGTTGATTCCCATCACATATGTATCAAATATGGTATAAAATAAATAATGTCACATTTCATTCCTATCCATGATTAATACACATGTTGATATACATTAAAGACATTTTATGATCAAGTAATAAATAACACACCATGTCAAAATTATGGAAGTAACATTTATTAACATCCATATAACATAAACATCCACCCATTATTGTGGTTCAAAGTAAGGAAATGAGTAATGATGAGGGGTATACTGAAGCCAATGTGTTTGTGAGCTTTCTTGCTAATAAAATTGATATTTTGGAGGATGTGGTGAAGCGAATTAAGGTTGAAAATAAAAGCTTAATTCACGGGGCACAACGGCATGGGGCTGAGCTAATGATGCTAAGTAGTAGGGTTGATGTGCTTCAGGAGATGGTGGCAGCAGGAAAAGGGAATAAAATAATGTATGTTGTTAGTAACTCGGAGGATGAAGATAGGGGGTCTAGTCAAGACGTCTCTGTAGGCCCAAGTTCAAGGATATGGGCTAAAAATACCGAGGATATTTTCGGGACTCCTTTGATGACCAATATATTTGGTATTTTGTGGTCTTTGGTCTAGCTAGGTTGGTTCCTTTTTGTTCTATTTCGTAGCTCTGTTGTTGAGTCAATGTCTCCTTGATCAAGTGGGTTTTTCTTTGGTCTTTTTTATAGATGGTTTTGATGTTGATGGGTTGATATTGTAATATATTTTTTTATATGGCCCTTAGAGCCTGTCCAAAACTTTTATCTATGAAAAAAACATCAACATCCATCAATATCCATAAAATCATGATAAAATCTCAATATTACATTACCACATCAAAAACATCACATTAAAATAAAATCAACACATAGATCATCAATCCAAATCATAATCACATATCATGTCAATATGTCATTATAAATCATTTGGAGTCTCAAAGAGCTCCGTATATCAAAAGCACGTAACAAAAATAGGCTTCAGAAACTGTCATATACATCAAACATATCATATCTAGTGGGTAAAATGGGCATCCACAAATAGGATACCTCCTTGAGTGTTGTTCACATGATCATCACCATCTGGTCCTCTTCTAAGACCACCTCTATCTAGACCTTGTGGTGGTTTACCCACACTCATAACAATGACATTGGGTCCCAAACATCTCCATTCCCGATACATAGTAAAATTATGCTCATCAAGAAGCCTCCGTCAAACTATCTCCTCATAATACCTTAACTCCTCGCATAAATATTGGTAGTTATCCAAGCTAAATATACCAAATGGTCCCCTCTTCCCACTAGCCTCGGCTCTAGCTACCTATAGCTCAGTCCACAATCTTGATGTACCTAGAATACCAAGATCCTTTCCCATGGTCTCTTGTTGTTGTCTATATCAATCCAAATTGGCTATGGCCTCCATTATCTCTACCTATACACCTGCTTTATCCATTTTCCTAATTCATCCCGATCACCTATAAAACTATATCTATCTTTGTAGTCAAGGTAACCATCTCATCCACTAGTGTGGCCTTCTCTATCTTTATAAAAGTAATGGTGGCCTTTAAAGATACCCTTTCATCACCACCAACATGCTCACCCCCACCTTCCTCGTTCTCAATGTCACCACTATCAAAACCCCCACTTCCTATGGATATGTCCGTAATGATGCATCACCCCAAACCTACATCCTCTAAATTAAACCAATCATCATACAAAAATAATTCCACACATCCTCCAAGATAAGAGGAATCCTATCTCGATGGTCAAATTGTCCTTTTTATGCATCTAAAAACATTAAACATTCATTAGAACACTCCAAATTACACAAAAATAGAAATCTCTAGTGATTCACCTCAATCACTTGTGTTCCATAAAAAAATTGCACTCAATTTGAAAATATCATCGATGATTCCAGCATCTCAAAAAATGTGCCCTTGAATGGGCACCAAAAACCAAAAACATCAAACAAAAAACAAACATAAACAAAAAAATTGATAAGCCTCCTCTACCTCCTAAATCCTCCTACATCCTCCATAATTTAATTATCCCTCACAAATCACTAGATTAGATATCCAAATATTTCTACTCCTATGGTAAAAATTAATTTAAAATCGTAGATTTGTCTATTTATAGTGCAACATTTCTCCTACCATGGAATCAATGAGGATTCCCATAATCTCCAATGAGTGCATTAAATCTCTTGTGATTTTCCATAATTTACCGTGATTACAATTAATCATGAAAAACCCTTTTACAATAGGAAATATATTTCAAAATACTATCACACTCATCCAAGTGACACATTTATCCAATTTTTGCCTCATTTTAAGGGTCCCAAATCCCTCACAACCCACCAATCAAATTGAAAACTACCTCGATTACATATCAGTCATCTATCATGGATTTGTTTTAGAAACCTTTACCTTTGGTAAGCCATACATCTATAGGACACGAGCCCCTTAGATTCCCTATCACTTGGTTCCCGGTCTCCTTAAAACCACATTTTCCTCCTACAAATCATATTTCTATAGGAAACTAACCTTTTGGTTCCTCTATAACTTGATTCCATGGAGGCCCCCATATTGCTTCTATACCTCATCTTAGGGAAACTAAAAATTAAACACACACGTAAAAATATAAACAAAATCAAGCTGGTGACCCTTGCACTTTGTCGCATCCACCCCGGTTTAAGGGGGATCACCCATCCCAAACATAAACCAAACCTTCTCAAACATATTTTCCGGTAGTTTATCTTACAAACCACTCGGAAAAAGGGGAAAATGTAGACACTCGGTTTTCGTCACCCACCTACTCCTCGCATATAGCCATTACCTTATCCAAATCTACCACTATAAAAACTACATAAGTCTTTCTCTCACCCTATAAAAATAAATTTTAACCCCTTATAAATCATAGTGTACTCACCTAAATTTGCCTTAACCTCTGTAAAACCACCTAACCATTTCTAAACCATCACTAACCCATTTTATCCTAACCTCTCAACCTCCCCAAATCGTATAACCTCTTCATAACCATTTTCCCTTGACCATATACCCAAAAATCCTATTTATGAATTGGTTTTAACCACTTTTAAATGTTTTCCCCATAATTCCTAGATTTCTAGTGATTCTAACAAATCACCAACTATTATAAATAAGAGTTTCAACTCCTTTCTCAGGGATCTTCAAAATTTTCTTATATATTCATTCATCCTTATTTTAAGCCGGATAGCGAGATTTCCCCACTCTAGTGATTTCCAAGACAAACAAAAACATCAAAATCCTTCCAAGACCCTATAACACATTAGTATTTGCGGTCTTATCTCTAGAAATCCTCCCAAGTAATCAACAAACAAAAACAATATACAACCGACCATATCAAAGTAAAATAATCATCTATAGGTGTTTTGTGTCCTCTCAACACTCCAAGGTACTTGTGACAACTTTTTTACTACTTTTATCCCATTAAATTTTTCAAAATAAATCATTTAAATATTTATTTATATCAACTTGTCATATTTAAAAAAATGAAGTATTTTTATAGCAATCATTAACGATTCTTTTGAGTCACCCACAATTCCTTGAATCTCCACGATTCTGTCAAATCACCAAGAATTCCTTTGAATCTCTTGCGATCCTTGTCTTGCAACATCATTTTCTAAAATTTTATTAATACCTTTGAATTTAACTTGTCTCTTGCAAGCATGTCTTTGCATTAGATGATATTTTTAGGCCAATCACACCCCATGAAAACATTTACAACCTCCCAATTATCCAACAACCTTTTTTTGGGAATAATTTTAAATACTACACGAGATTACACTATGTACCATCATATTAGCACCTAACATGAAATATATTGAGGATAATTTTGAGTTCCTCCACGAGATCCAAAAATAAACTATAGACTACCGGTACGATTATTTTGAATATCTCTATATATCCACCACATTCTCCTGGGCCTCCTAAAAATTAGAGTAGGGATTTACTTTCCATCTTTATTTCTAGTTCAAGATATATTATTTATCTATCTTTATCAATGTATATCATTTCATCGATTCACTTAACTATTTAAAAATTATCTAACATCCTCTAAGGAAGTCCCTTTGGATTACTACAATCATCATTTTCTCGAGAAGATCATCTACCCATATTATCTAATATTTCTTGTTTAGTTATCTCTAATTGTATGTTTGGTGAAATGAGGAGTAATTTTCCATTGCTACATTCTACCATCCTAACATTGTGATTGTTGATGCGGGTATCATTAAACCCTGCCTTGTTTTGAGTTTTAGGTACTTTCCGCATATAATAGAAAATACAAAAATTTACCTAGTACAAGTGTGATGAATGATATCTTATGTTGATCTTATTTAGTGATCTATATCGATTATTACGAACATCAATTTATTAAAGAAATAATTTCGTGAGCTATCGTTGAGTCAACAATCATATGTATGTTTTGTAGTGGAAATTCATCTTTTGGATAAGATTTTTGATAACATAGAAATCGGTACATATTCTAATTCCCGAGTTTTATTTTCTATAGGTACTATGTTTGATATCCATGATGAGTAGTCAATTACTTCCGGATGGAGTCTACCTCTAATAGTTTTTGAAGTTTAGTTTTTATAAGTAATGTAACTTTGGGATGCATTTTTCTTAATTTTTTCTTGATATGTCTTGCATCTGGATGTACTATAAGGCGGTGTACCACAAGAGAAGGATCAAACCCAGGAATATAGTTGTATGCCCATGTGAATTTTTGATATAATCTCATAAGGATTGTTGTTAATTTTACTTTCTATTTTTGGAAGATTAGCACCAAGTTGTATAATTTTTGGTTTCTCATGTGTTCCAATGTTGATGTAAATTATTTCCTTTACTGAAAAAAATTTGATGTGTCGGTTTCTAGAAAACATGTCATAGGTTGACGTAAATAATAATTTTTATATGAATTAGATTCCCCTCTCTCTAGTGCCTCAATTTTTTTCACTAAGATATATGTCGCTTTTATTTATATTATTTTTCATTTTCTTGATTTTATATTTCTTGAATAACACCTCGGGAGGTTTTCACTATGGGAGATTTTGTTTTTCATTTTTTGTTTTTATTTTTTACTTATTTTTAGATTGGGGCACCCAAGTCTTCACCAAAATAAGTAGTCATGTCTAGGTCAATTGTTGATCCCTTCTTGTGATAAAAAAGTGGGATGTGATCTCGAGTCCCAAGAAATTATTCAATGGCCTCATCATTTTGAATGAGATCCATGGAAACATGATGTAGTTTATCTTGACTTATAATGGTAGGATAGACAAGGTCAAATTCAATGGTATTAATGGAAAGGTTTTGAATAAAAAGGTTTATTTTGACAAGGTTATCAAAGAAGCTCTGTGTGGAACCTATCTTATTGTTGGATTCAGTGTCCTTTCCACTACCTAAGATATTGAGTAGTATCGGTGAAGTTTCAAATGTATAGAAACCAAGAAAGTGTTGTTAAATATTTTCTATATAAGATATTGGATTGATACATCCTTGTTCATTTTTTCCAAGTCCTTTTCCTTTCTCGTGCATGTTTTTCATTATTTTTTTTGCTTTACTATATTAAGATGATTTGTAAAATGAATAAAATCCATCATGAAGATATCCAAACCATTTCAACATAGATTTCTGATATTGTATATAGGATAAATTTTGATGTGGGGAACATTTAATTAATATAGCTACATCAGGATAATGGTACTTTTCGATGTGGAGTTCATATCTTTTGATAGCATGTTTGATGATTTCTAGTGTAGGTGGAGAAGAAGTAGATGGTTGAAGTTTGATCAAGACCTCAAGGTCAATGTAGTTTTCATATGTAAATGCGATAAGTTAGGGACATAAGGATTTATCTATTGAAGGCTAATAATTTACATGTTTATGTCTTCCTTCTAACGGTTTGGAGTATTCAAAGGTTTAACATCCACACATAATGTAAATTCCTTTCCTTCAAAAGGGAATTTTATGTATTGATAGAAGGTAGAAGGGGCTAGTTGCATGTCATGAATCCATAGGTGGATAAGGATAACGTTATAATATTTTTCCAAATCCACAACATGACAAAACATGTCCAAGGTTTGAGGTACAAATTTTTTTGTCAAGGAGGTGGTACCCATATATTATTTTTCATTATTGTCGTAACCACAAATATTAATGAGGTTAGTTCCTATACTTTTTTAGAGTAACTAAGACATCGTGATAATTTCATGGAGTAGATATTCAATGTGGCTTCATTATCAATAAAAATCATTTAATCTTATGATGTGCTATGAATGATTTGATGTATAATAAATTATTAATTGATATTATTGGGATTTTAGAGGTCATTAGGACCAAATGATAAAATTTAATTATTCGTCTTTTATTTTGAAATTAAGGCCTAAAATTTTTGGGAGTTAATATCCTTAGGAACATGTGACTCATGGAGTGTGCAAGTAAGGATACCTTGGAGTGCGGGTGATGTTTTAAGTAATTCCATGAGGGAAATTTGTGTATTTTTCTTCTCTAATATTTTGATTATATCATATGAATCAGATGAAGACTTTGTATTTGATGAATTTCATGGAACAATAGTGGAATTAGGATTGGATGTTTGTTGTGGTGTTGTGGACGTGGAGGATTACTAAGTAGTAGGTACTCAAACCTATTTTTATCCCGTTATCATAGTGCAAGTATGAGTATTAAATTTGATGGTGGTGAAAGTGTGAGGCATATGATCTAATAATGAAATGATATAATCAAACTTGACATTATTTGATGTTTGGCCCTTATCTTTAGTGTTATTGTTTATACCATGCTTAGGGAAGGGGTCCTGGAAGACCTTTAAATTCTCATTTGATATTTTATTATTATATTTACTTTTGATTTCAATGTCTCCATTATCAAATTAAATATTATATATAATGACGTGGTATTATGCAATGAGTTGTAGGATGGCCATGCATGTGATGGTAGTCATAGTATTCATTTTATTTATACCTCATAGGTTTGGATTTCCCTTCTTCAAAGGGTTGTCTATATGGATAGGTCACCATTTTTAACATGGAAAGAATCAATGATATTTTCATCCACAATCATTCAATTGTAGTTGAAAAAAATTATATTTATCATGATTATGAAGATTGGCATTGTTATTATTAGATTGGTCTTTTGAAAGTTTCTTGATTAAGCCCTTAGCAATGAGATCCTTGTAATTTTGTTTTTCTTTTCCTATGTCTTCGTCAAAGTTTTTTAAGAAATGAATTTATGTTTGGAATGATAGTTCTGAATTAGGATTGGGAATGAAGATATTAACTAAGTATTTCTCAGGAATAGGGCAAGGTAATCGAATTGTGATCCTCTTCATCTTTGAAGAAACAACGAGAAAGTTTCATTGTTCCTTTTATTTGTGTTGCAAAGGTTCATCATTATGACTTCAAAATCTACATTGAACAAGAAAATGTTGATAATTTTTTATGAAATATATGCAAAGGTTGTGATTGATCCCTTTGGAATGTGTAAAAATAAGTCCAAATATTTCCTCGTAAAATTTTAGGAAATATGTAGAAGAAGAAGAGGTCGAAATATGCTACATCTTGGTATGCCCAGGATACTTTTTTACATGATCTCTTAGATTGTGTTTACCTTTTTACTTTTTAAATTTGGGTGTTTGAAATAATTGTGAAAAGTTACATATAACATTTCCTTATAAAAATGGTAAGGACATAATTCATTGAAGTTAATTTATTTCACATGTTTTAGTAATTTCATTAGAAGTTATTTCATACTCTTCCATTCTTATTGAAATGGGGAGTTTGGTTTAGGAGTGTCCATGGTTACATAATTTTCATGAGTAGATTTGTGTTTTTCCTAATTTTTTAGATTTTTGTGTTTTAAAAGTTAGTGTGTTAGCTCTTTGATTTTTGCTAACAAGTCTTATTTTGATGAGTTAGATGTAGCAGTTGATTTATGGATTTTTGTGCTAGACTCGGGGTTTTGTAAAAGCTGTTGTAAGTTTTCATTCCCAATTTTGAAGGTAGCTTTGCTCCCATTTCTAGGAAGTGAAGAAGATATTGATTCTTGTTGTGCCATAGAAGGTCATTGATAACTTCTTGTTTGGTTTCTGATATTTGAGGTTATTGTTCATTGTCTTCTTTTTCAAAAGCATATTTTTTAAAGGGTTTGAATTTATCAAATTCCTCATTGATGTTGGAGAATTTTTATATTTGTAACCACAATTATTTTAATTTTAAGTACATAAAGTGAAAAATTGGTTTGGTATGTACAAGCTAAAAGGTTGATAATAGTGATTTTTTAATCTTGTTTTGCAAGATTGATGTGATAAAAATGTAAGTTTTAGATTATATTTGATTTAAAAAAATTTATCGGATTGGATTTGGTTTTACTTAAATTTTGGATAAAAACATTACCCAAGGTATAAGGTTTGATTTGGGTAGATTCTATATTCTTAAAATTGGATAAGGTGAATATCCAATGTATAAGACTCGATGTGATTTGGTTTACTTAATATGTGAATAAAGTGAATATCCAACGTATAAGGTTTTGATTTGGTTTTGGCTTATGAATTACATAAACTTGAATAAAGTGAATATTCAATGAATAAGTATCTTTATTTATTTCAATTTGATTTGGTTTACTTAATACTTGGATAACTTGAATACCCAATGTATAAGATTTTTGGTTTAATAAAATCATATGTTCTTAAACTTGGATAAATTGAATATCCAATATATAAGACTTAGATTGTGGTTCGATTGGATTTTCTTAAGACTAGGATTTTTGGTGAAATCAAATACTAAGCCTTAAATGGTTTTATTTTATGTGGAGTTAAATATCAAAGGGGTTAAAACTTAGATTTTAATAGGCTTTCTTTGGACTGTATTTTTACTAGAATTTTGGATACAAGTATTCAAGGTGAGATATGTAGATTTCAATATGAATTGTTTTTTTTTTTTTTTTTGAGTTGAATAAAATGAACATCTAATGGTATAAGAGGTTTGAATTTGATAAAAAAATAGTTTTGGAAAATAATATCCAAAGGGATAAAGTTTATGATTTTTTTAGTTTTGGTAGAACACAAGTTCTAATCCAAAGGGATTTTGAAAAGCTAGTTTTGAATTTTTGCTAGGATTTTATTTGTGTTTGTGGAACATAACCTAAAATTTCAAATTAGAATGTAAAAGAAAAAGTGTAAAGAGGTGTTTATATAAACCAAGTTTTATGATAGAAATTTGATAGAACCTTCTTTGTTTACAAACAACAAACAACAATTATAAGTTTTGTAGAACGCTATTACTTTAAGAGGTAAAATCCATTGCGTAATCCACACAAAGTTTTATGAATAATGCAACATACAAGAATGTTATGAATGAGTGGATACAATATATTATCTCTCTAAATAGATGCATCTTTCGATATATCCTTGTCCTAATATACCAAATATCTACGGGGATAAAAGAGGTATGGGAGCCCTTATAATATTGAAAGAGAATCACCTAAACATTAATAACTTGGTTAGAGGAGTGAATCACCATGTCTAATGTATAGGATTTGTAAAAAGGTTGAAAGGTAATGGAGGAATTATGTAAATGGTTTCCTTCTTACTCCCCGAATATTTATATGGATGATGCCAAAAATTCATTTTTATAACCATATTAGGCGATACTCGCAAAGTAATCCCAATAAAAAGACATTACCCGTAAGTGAGGGATAAAGGCTAGGTAGATATCAAACACTATTTTCCACTAAGTCTCAATTACAATGTAATGGAAAATGTGTTGGTGCATGATGATGAAATACACATCACATGTGTATTTTGCGTGGTGATGAGATACACATCCACTATGTGAAAATACAAATGTATGAGATGGTTATAAGAAAGTTTCTTTCTAACTTGAACAATGTAACTAACAAGTGGAAAATGAAATTATACCTTTCATTTTTTATCAAGTGTTTTTGTAAATTTCTTTTTTTTTTTTTTTTTTTGCCAAGGAAAGCTACATGAACATAAGTTAGAAGTTTTTTTCTTGATTTGGTAAGATGAAGATATTCTTAAATAAAGAAGTCATGTATACTAAAAATTAGTAGTTTCTACTACAAAATCAAGTGATTTAGATACAATAAAATGAAATTATACCATTTATGATTCTCAAGTTCACTTGAAGGTGCAAGATAAGAGCATACATGGTTTTGTTGGATAAAATTTAAACTAGAAAGTAATCAAAATCACTTTTTATTTTCAATATCGTCCAAAGGATGCAAGAGAAGAGCATACACGATATGAATTGCGAAAGTAAAATGTGACAATTAATTAAAAAAATTCAAATACAATCACTTCCGCTTTTGATTCTAAAGATCACTTTAAGGTAGAAGTAAATGTCATACATGAGTTTGATTGAAAAAAGTGCTTAAATACCTAGAAAATGAAAGTTTAAATAGGCTTATATAAATTAAAAACATTATAAAAATGAATAATGGAAATTTTTGGCTATGTTATCTATTCTAAATTTACTGAGAACAATAAGAAAAATGTTATAAAAACACTAGAGAATGTTTTTCTTGAATTTTGGAAAATTGTACAAAAATTAAATTTTACATGGAGTGGAAACATAGGTAACAAAAATAGATACACACTTACTTATGTGAAACATAATTTAAAGAAACATAGATGCACCTTGGAGGTATGGAGACACACTTTAGTTGCATTTACATGCACTCAACACCATAGAACCATACCATCACAAAAACACATATTTGAACTTTTGTAGAGAAAAAAACTAAAAGTAGCATATTAATGCCAATGTAACTAATCAAACATTAATGTAGCTAATAAAATAGAAACACAATAATAATAATTATAGAAAAATAAAGAGACATAAATATAGATTAAAACATGGGAGCACATCCACTATCATGTAGACACATGTCAGATCACATATGCGTAGGTTGTGTAGCACAGAAATATGCAAGGGTATATAAACACATTTTCTTCATAGAAATTCACTTCATGAGCAACATAGAGGAATCTGATTCCATGGAAATGTAAGGTACTTGTAGTTGCATAAATCAAACCAAAATGATTTTTAGAACTAATAAAAATTTCACTAAAATACCTACAAATTTGTTAGTAGCTTTGTAAACACTTCAAGAAATATGAAAAATATGTTAGAATGGAAAAAAATCAAGAATGTTGGGGTGTCCCAATGGGCATGCCAAAATGTAAATAAGAGAAAAATAAATAATGGAAGAAAACAAGCAATGAAATGCAAACTATATCCTTCCTTCACGTTTCCTTGTAACCTCAGATGAGATGGTTGAAGCGTGCAGTGAAGTACCAAGCTTGTTTAATCTCATTAATGGATTGTATTTGGATGCTCCAAATATAAATATAAATGAAAGTATGTTTGTGATACAAGAAAATGGATGAATGATGAGCTTGATTTATGATATTTTTGATCAATGGTTAGCCTAACGACATATGAATTTGAGTGTAAATTTGACATAGTAATACTTGAAAAATGCCTTAAAATTCCAAAGATTATTTGTGAGGAGATGGAACTCTTATTCCTAGCTGAAGGAGAGTTCATGGAGTGAGGATAAACATTTAACTGAGTTATAGGTGAATGAATGTATTTTCTTGATTTAGCATGTTGATTTGGTATGTGTAGTTATCTTGTTTGAACAAGAATTAAAGAGTATTTTAATTTGAATAGTTGGCTCTTGAATTCTTCAATTTTATGTGAAATTTAGCTTTCTCTTTTGTAGGGTTCTAGAACTTGAATGGGTGATCTAGTGAAGTAGATATGAGTGGATATTTATTTCTATTTTATTTAAATAGATAATTAAAGTAGCTAAGGAGTGTATTTTGCATGCTTTATAGGTTGTAAAATTAAGTAATTTATTCTAGTGGGATGTATAAATTAATTCTAATGGGATTTGGATGAATAATGATCCAAATAGTAATGTGTAAAGAGTAGTCTATATTTTTAGGTTGTCTACATAAAACTTGTGACCATAGTTGATAGATGTTTTAACACCGCACCATGAGATATGATTGGTAAAAATGTTGTATTGAAATTACGGGTATACTAATCCAAGAACTTGAGTAACCTTTTCGTTACCTAAGAGATAGGGATTTGACTTAATATATTGTAAATGAGTGTTCCACTCCTTCAATCCTTAGTTATTACTCTCCTTTGCCATGAAACCTTCTCAACAATTTTTCAAGGAAGTATTGGTGAGAGTGGGAAAAGTAAGAAATGGAGTGTTGGGGTAGGAGAATGATCCTATAAATCAACTTGAACTCTTAATAGTTTGCTATTTTTAGAAGGAATGTAAGAGTTTTTAGCCCTCTTATGGATTTATAGACAATTACATGGATGATGAAGAGTAATATTAATGTTGTTTTCATTTTCATTTTGACTATGCTATTAAGTATTTAGGATTTTTGAAGCTCGAGGAAGTATTTTAAAAATAGTGAAGTGAAAAGGGAAATCTTAAACTAGGTAAATGGTGTTATCCTCTACATTATATTTAATAGTTATGGGGAAAATTAGGCCATCAAAAAATAAATGAATTCTTATGAGGAGTGTACGGTAAAAATTCCATTTTATTTATAAATGGATTTTATTGTCTTGAACTCCATCATAATGTATGGAGCCTACTTATAAAGATGTGAATATAAAATATTATCGGGAAATATTTGTTAATAAATGGTATTTAACTTAGCCTTAGATGCTTAGTGTGATTATAGTTATATACCTTTTATCTTAAATGGATTACAAAATTATTGGGTTAGAGATCTATTTATTTGAATGTTTAGCTTGCTTTTCCATTCTCTCCTACATTCCTAAAAAGAGAGATGTATTATCTTTTGGATGATTGTAGTTATGTGTGAGATTTCTCCTATCATTATGCTAATGAATGGGGAGTGTCGGGAATGTTGGCACTCAAACCAATGGAGGGATAATTGATTACACCCATGGGGTGTGGAATATCCTCTTACAATTTTTAGGTTTTTGTGATTCCTATTGATGGGAATGATCTTCACATATGTGAAGAGAATCAAAAATTGAATATAGATGGGTTTTATTTACTTATATCATACAAATCATTGAAGTTATTAATTTCATTATCTTTAAAATTGTAATATGATGCAAGAACATCATCATGCATATATAATTTTATTGGGTTTCATATAATTTTGAGATGAATAAAGTCTTGACAAATTTTTTGGGTGTTTTTACAAGATTTCCCACCTTCTTAGGTTCCTTCAAAGGTGATAAAGGGCCATTTAGAGTTTTCCCTCGAAAATGCATATTTTCAAATATTTGAATTTGTAAGTAAAAATTAAGAGTTATAATGTCAAGAGAAAACATATATGTTGATGTAAACATTTGTGAAAGGTTTATATGATGTGAAAAGAGTGTTTTCACCTAACCAAGAAGTCTTGGTTTTGGTATAGTTGACTCTATGATGGTTATGGTTTCATTAAATTGTGTAACCACCTCTAAATTAGGCCTAATAAAGATAAAAGATCCAAATGGAATAAGGAATAAGAATGTAATATGGATAAAACTATCTTAGAGGAAGGTGTAAAAGAGCCATGAAGGCTCAAAATAATATATATGAGGTCAAGCCTACTTTATAAGACAAATCTTGTAATGATAGAGTTTGAGAACCTTGAATATGTGTATAAAGGATGAATAAAAGATTGATTTTTTTATTCATATTGAAATGTATATTTGATAGTGATAAGCTTGATAATATTGTGTCAATAATGTTCATGATGTGATAAGGTCAATCCTTACTTGGGAGTTTGAAGATGATTGAAATATGTTCTAATACTTGTAAGAAAAATCTATGCTCAGTGTATATTTTGATTGTATAGGTTGTGAAGAGGTACAATATTTTTTTCAAAAATAATATACATGGTGTGATGCATGAAAGACCAAACGAAGAAAAAAACAAGTCATTTTTGAAGAGGTAAGAGGATATCACCTGGGTTACTTATTGGTTTATGTGATTGATGAGAAATGAATAAACTATTATGGGGTATTTTTGTGTGTGGAATAATACACATTAATCAAGAAGGTGTTTATAAACCTGTTGAAGGTATGAAATCAAGGATAAGGTACGGACTATGAATTTAGAGTTTAAAAATTAGTGAACTACCTAAAACAAAGTCTTTTGGAGAAGAATACTTATATGGTTTTTAGCATGAGTGGTGCATTTATAGGGAGAAAAACATAACGGAGAAAGGTGGGAAAGTCCATTAAAAATATAAAAAAGTTAAGTTGAAATTTGTGATAGATATGCTTTATTATATCCCTCATCCTAAGAAACCCTGTTTAGGATTTGGGAAAGTGAAAAGAGAAAAACTTGAATTTTTCAAATTAGTAAAGGTTGAAACTTGGTGGAAATATAAAAACATGCATGAAGAAGATCCTCAAAAATATTTGTGGCCAATGATTAAGGTTTGATAGTGTAATAGTTTAAAACTTAGTCTGAATTTGTAGTATAACCCAATTTTGGAGGGTTTAACATAAGCTAATGAATGAATAATAGGAATGATATCTTAATACCTGTTAAAACTTTTGCTTGGGGTAAAAGAAGTATTTAATAATAGGATAAAATGAAATGAAATAATACTCAATTTTTTTAATAAGATAAAACATGAAAACACAATTCTCATACTTTGCTTTCTACAACCATGAGAAATTTTATTAAGTAGTAAAGTTAATAACATGTCCTATATCATCTAAGAGGATTTATTATAAGGTGAGGTAATACCTAAGAAATATGTATACACGGTTGAAGAGAAAACTTGAAATGAATAGAGAAAAATCAAGAATGTACAATTAAACCGTATTAAGAATAAGACAAAAAGAACTCAAGAAAAGAAAAAAAGATATGGTGTTTGAGAGCATGAAAAAAGTGCAAAGACTTGATAATATTAATAAGGATTTCATATAAGTTATTTAAGTTATTGTAGAAGTATGCGACCCATAAGAAGACACTTTAAGCTTGAGAAAATATTTTTAAAACCTAAGATGGATAATTCAAATTAAAACATTTTTTTTTATCGAGAGGTAAAAAGGGTTGAGGGGACCCTACCCCAAACATCGAACACTCTCCATGAGAGTAGAAAACAACATTACAATAACATCAAAAAACCATAATATAACTGTTCATAGTAATAAGAGCTCTCCGGAGCCCATAAAGTGAAACTAATAGCATTGATGAAAGTAACAACCAGTAATAAAGACAGTGAAAAAACAAAACAACCCATCCTAGGTCATTTGTAGGATTTTTCAAGCCCCTCCAACACCTTAGCCCATTATTTCGCCAAAGCTTCTATATTAACCGCCAAGGATCCCAGTGTCGAAACCATCTAGGGTAGCCTTTCTCTTCTTGCCCTGACTATCCATGACACAATAGGTATTGGTGAGCTGCCCCAGAGTCTGAAGGTGTTACAGGGTTGATTTCACCATCACAATGCTCCATTCCATATAAATATGGATAATTTCCTTAACCTGATCCATCTCTTTGGTTATGGCACCAAAGTTTGCCTTTAAAACCTCAATCTCTCTCGCCCTGCCAAAGTTGACCGCTACCTCCACCTACTCTTTCATCTTATGCCAGTCATTGAATAAAAATTGGACCAAGCTCTTAGTGAGCTGCATATCACCCTTGAGTTCCTCTATATCTACCACCATCCTTGCCAAGTGGTTTTCCCCTTTGATTGGACCAACGTGATCCATTGCCTCAAAGTGATGTTCTAGTTGAGTGCTAATAGGGGTCGAGACATCTGTTTGATGGAATCACCCATGGTGTTTGATGGGGAGAAAGGGGTCTACTTTGATTTTAGGTCCTTAAGATTCTAGGCCATAACCACCTCCACCTCATCCTGGTCATCATCGAGTCTCCATCCTAGGAGTCAGAATCGTCACTCGATTCCTTCTCCTCCGAGTCCGAACCAGTGCCATCCGCATAAGCTTCCAGAGCCAACTTAAGGGAGCCAGTTTTATCAATGTCCAGTGTCACCCTTTTGACCAAGGCAAGGATAAAGCCTTGATGGAGAGGGACATAAATTATTCTTGTTTTGAACTATGAAATAGAGGCACACAAGGAACGATACAAGAAGTAGGGGAAACTAAAATCTTGGCCACGCCTAAAATGATTTAGCATAGGGAGGTGGTAGGCATAAATACACTTGTGATGGCCCTCAAGGGTTAAAAATTGAATGAGAGAGAGAGCCACCTCATCATACGGATTAGGTAAAGACAATCTAAGGTAACTAGCAAAATGGGAGGTGATATTCTCATTACCTTTGAGAAAAAGATTCAATTCTTCAGATGCTTCCTTCTTTGGTTTGTAGACCTCCCTCCCCACCGCTGGAATGCCCATCAATTTTTCCACTAAATCCACAGTAATCTCCATCCTGATCCCCTTCATTTCCACCCACAGACTCCTTTTTGGTCACTTTCTAGGAGTTGGAAAATCCTTGCTAAGATTTTCATAATGCCCTTCGAAGATTTTCAGAAAGGGGGTAAAGCCCTTGCTATCAAATAGAGCCATAGCTTTAGGCATGACCCCTTCAAGATTAGCAGGTTCAATTCTAACAAGATCACCCCCATTTGGCTGAACAACAAAAACCTCTTCATGAATAGACCCAAAATCTAGAATGCCAAAAGATTACTCGCACGCCAAGAATTAAAGTTTCTACAGACACGAGGAGACAATAAGAGCTCTCCAAGAATACGTGTGAATCTCATTCCCGATCTTCTCATTATTGAGAGATAAATTCAAAATCATCATACGGACAGTGATCTTGATGAGATTGACACCCCATGAAAGGATCTTATACGTGTGCATTGGTGTCTTTTAATAAGTGTGCCCGCACCTTGGGATCGAGAATTTCCACCTCCTTCAAAAGTGTCAACTCAAGCCCATTAACCCCCATATTAGCAAAGAAGTCTGCCACAACATTAGCCTCCCTATACACATGTTTGAAAGTGATGAAATTAAAATATAGATCCATTTTCTTAATACTCTTAATAGAGTTATGGTTGGAGATAGAGATGGAGCCTTTCCCATTTATGTTGTTAATTATGTTCAGGGAGTCCCCTTCCACTTCCAGATTGGAAAAATTGTGTTGCAGAGCTATAGATAGACCCCAAAAAACCCTAAAGCAGCTTCAACGAACATTATTAGTTTGAGTTCCCAAATTGTGATAGAACCCAAGGATAAATCTACCTTCAGAATCCCGAAACCCCCCCCCCTACAGCCTGCACGACCAAGGTTTCCCTTGGAAGCCCCATCAAAGTTTAATTTTAAATAGTCCTTGCTAGGTTTCACCCAACCTTTGAGTCAAGGGTTAAGACCGGGGGGCTAATGGTAGTGGGTCCTAGACCCCACTTCAAAGAAAACCTAGATTCATTTTGAAAGAAGGAATTTTTTTGGAAGTTTAGATTAGAGAAGTTAGCCAGGATAAAATTCACATAGTGGGCTCCAATTTCTTTGGGGGTTATTTTTTGCCTTTAAAGATTCTTCTATTTATTTCCTTCCATATCTCCCAAGACAAATGCATAATAGAGAAGGTCCATAAAAATTTAATCCTTGGCTCTTAAAAGGACTTGACCATTGAATCCACAATAGTTTTATGGAATCCAGAAAAACCCAATTAACTTCAAAAAGATTGAGGATGGTTTTCCTGACCGAGACAAGAAAGGGGCAATTGAGGAACAGGTGTGAGGCATCTTCACAATCAGATTCACACAAAACACATCTATTAATCATGTGGAAATTTCTCTTGTTCAGGTTTCCAACCATAAGAATCTTGTCATGGATAACCAGCCACCAAAACATATTAATCTTGGGTATTAATTCTTTGACCCAAACACTTCCCCAATTAAAATTATCTTCCCCCTCTTGAAAAAAAGAGTAGTAGGCACTTTTGACTGAGTAAAAACCATTATCTTCCTTAGTCCAGAATATACTATCCTCTTCAGGATTCTCTTTGTTAATAATAACTCCTCTTAATCTATTGTTAATAGAAGAGATCTCAATGTTGTTAGAATGATCCAAAGCTATGGTTTTCCATTTTCCCAAAGGGTCATCCAAATTGAAGAAGTCTCGGACCTTGGTCCCATATTTGGTCATAGAATCTCTATAGACTATTGGGTAAATAGTCTTAAGAGGAAGGTCCTCCAGCCATTTTTCCTCCCAAAATTTAATGGTTCACCCATTTCCAACAAGCCATTTGTAGCCCTCAGAGACCACATGTTTAGCCCAGTTTAAAGATTTCTAGAAATAGGAAGAAGCATTAGAGTTTTGGGTGCAGAAGCACCATTCGTTAGCAGACATATTAGGCTAGTATTTCCTTCTTATAATACTAGTCCAAACACTCTCTTCCTTTAACAGTCTCCAACTCATTTTTTCCAGCATAGCTTTATTCATTTTGGTCCAATCTCTGATACCAAGGCCACCAAGTTTTTTGGGGGTACAGACCTTATCCTAGGTGATTAGAGGAATTTTGTCTTTTGATTCGGTTCCACTCCATAGAAATATTTTTTGTATGCTCTCTAGCTTGCAAGAAACTTCAGAGGGTAATCTATAGATAGACATCATATAAACCGGTAAATTCTGAATAGAGCATTTGAGAAGAACAACTTTTCTAGCTTGAGATAGTAGTGACCCTTTCCACCCTTTTAGTTTCTTTAGAAATCTATCAATTAGAAAATTCCAATCAGCATTCTTTGGTTTTTCCACCCCAATAAGCATACCAAGATATCGAGTTGGGAGAGTTTTAGAAGGAAAACCAAGAATACCAACAATTTTGATGCTTCTTCTTTCAAGGGTATTGATAAAGAAGACAAATCTTTTCCCATAGTTGATCAATTGATCGATGCCTCCTCATAATCCTTCATTAAATGTTTGAATTCTCTAGCTTTTGGGATGGATGACACACCAATAAACATAGTTTCATCAACAAAATTCTAATGAGAAACCCTATGAAATTTGACAAACAGAGAAATACCACTGGTTCTACCCTTTGCGGTAGCCTTATTAAGAGATCTACTAAGGGTCTCAGCCATAATAATGAAAAGAAAGGCGAGATAGGATCACCTTGTCTTAAACCACACACTTGCTACTAAAAACCCACAAGGGGTCCCATTAACTAGGACCAAGAACTTGGCTATGGAAATACATGAGAGAATCAACTCCTTAAAGTCCTCTCCAAAGCTGAACCTTGAAAGAATCTTCAGAAGGAAAGACCAAGAGACTCTGTCATAGGATTTTTCCATATCAAGCTTAATAAACATGGCTTCCTTCTTATTCTGTTTCACCAAGTGGAGGGTCTCCTAGATGGTGACAATGCCATCTTGGATCTATCTTCCCATAACAAATCCTCCCTGCTGATCAGATATAATCATAGGTAACACAAGCTGAATTCTTAGAGCCAAATTTTTAGCACATTTTGTAAACACAATTACAAAGACTTATGGGTCTAAAATTTTTAAACTCCATAGGATCATGATTCTTAGGGAAAAAAATATAGAAAGGTTCTATTTAACTCCTGAAGCATCCTTTTATTCTTAAAAATTCTGAATAGCATTGCATATATCATCTCTCATAATCTCCTAGAAAGTTTGGAAGAAGAAAGCAGGGAAACCATCAGGTCCTGGGGCTTTATCAAGGTTTAAGGATTTTATCATGAATTCAATTTCTTCCACAAAAGGGATTTTAGTGAGCATGAAGTTGTCTTCTTCATTAATTAGATGGGGAATAACATCTAGAATCTACTCTTCCTTAGTGTTTTTAGAATCTGTAGAGGATGTCGGAAGCCTGCTGAAGAAAGAACATGCCTCTTGTTGAATTTTCTTAGGGTCATTAAGCATAACTCCCTCTTTATTTTTTATGCATATAATTTTATTTGAGCTCCTTCTTTTGAGAGTGGAGATATGAAAGAACTTTGTGTTCTTATCAGCATCTTTGAGCCATGAAACTCTAGATTTATGTTTCCAAAATATTTCCTCATTTCGAAGGATGTTATGATACTCAGCAAGTAAATCCTTCTCATTATTTTGGATGAGCATAATATTTCACTCCCCATGCAATTCCAGATATCCCTGGAGGAGTGAAATACCATTAGCCAGAGACTATTTTTTTAAAATGTTACCAAAACTTATTTTATTCCATTCTTTCATATTTTTTTAACATGAGCAAGCTTTTTAACAATTCTGAATAAATTTGTACCTTTGATTTTTACATTCCACCATCCCTTAACTAAATCAGTAATATCCTCATCTTGCAGCCACATATTTTCAAATCTAAAAGGGATTCTCCTCCTCTCCTTAGCCTTGATCTGGAAGAGGATAGGATTGTGATTAGATCCTATGTGTGGAAGGGAAAATAACCTAGCTTCTTTGTTTAACCATCCCCAAGAGATCATAGCTCTATCCAGAGGTTACCTGAATCAGCTGGTCACCCTTTCTTCTGTTAGACCAAGTAAATATACTTCCTCTAAGCTCAACATCCATAAGATTATTAAGGGAAATAAAATCTTAAAGGTCTTTCATGCTTTCAGTGAGATCAATATTTCCCCCTTCTTTTCTCCAAGACACAAGGGGTGTTAAAATCCCCCAAAATCACCCATTTTGTCCCTTTGATCATGTTCAAATTTGGAGAGATCAGCCCAGAGTTTTTTCCTTTCACTTTTACTATTCGGGGCATAAATATTTGATAAGATCTAGAACTCCTTGGATTTCTTATCCTAAAAAAGCAAATCCATATGGTTATTTCTATTAAGAAGCTTCGTACCTTTGATTTTTTCTTCATTCCAAATAACTACCATACCCCCAGTGGTGCCTATCAAACTAACAGAAAAACCCCAAAATTTATTGCAATACCTTCCACAAGTCTCTAAAAAAGGGGCCTCCACCATCTTAGTTTCCTGCAGAGCCAGAATGTCAAAATTGTGAGTCGTCTCCAAATATTTTATCAATCTCCACTTGATAGGGTTGTTCAACCCCTAATATTCCAAGATATTATATTCATTTAGTCACTTGGTTCTTTGATCTTCTAAAGCTTCTTAGATCTAGTTTCGATTGGGTTCCATCATCTATTTCCTTTTGACTCTGTTTCTTCCTTGCCACCTATTTGGAAGGTCTCCCAGATCCAATTTTTTTTGGGGTCCCTTTGGAATTTTCCCCTTTGAGAGGAGTAGACAAAGAAGTATCAATTACTACTTGGTTAAATTCCCCTTCCCAGACTTGATCAACTCATAGGCCTCTATAGTTTGAGTAGAAACCACTTCCTTAATAATGTCATGGATGTTGTTAAAAACCAGCTGATTTTCAGTTCCAAGGGTCACAACATCCTTTTCCTTAACCTGAAGATTTTCAAAGGGATTTGAAATCATTTCAAAAGACTCATTGAAGCTACTATCACCCAGATATTTTGACTGAAAATTTTCCTTGGCTACTTCCTTAAGCAAATTATCCAATTTTTTTTGTGGAAAGATCCTTTTCAGCTTGAACATGGATCATAGCCTTCTAGAACCATGGTTCAATGGGCATTCCATTGGGACTTCTTATGCCTTACTTCTATAAAACCTTCTTCATCCATAAAGACAGACTTCAAGACATTTTTCTCTCTAGATTCATTTCCATTATTTTTCGTTATTTGGATGCCCTTATTAGTATTTACCTTCTTTGGAGAGACACTTCCTTTTCCTTTTCCATTTCCTTTGGATTCTTTTTCTCGGTAGATCTTAGAGACAATCAGCTTACATTGATGCTTTGCATGCCCCCATCCCTGACATTTCTCACATCTTAGAGGCGGTTTTAAAATCTATTTTTTGTTCCCAACTACCTAGTTTTGACCACAAGGAGATGGATTTAGGAAGGGAAGAGCCCATCAGAGAATAGATACAAAATCTCATGCAAACCACTCTGGATTTAGTAAGCGTCACATTATCGACAACAAAAAAATTTCCAAGGGTGTTAGCAACTCCTTTTATAATATCCACATCCCATAGTTCTAGTGGTAGACCTGGGAGTCTCACCCAAATAGGGAACTGATTAATATTCTCTCTGTCAGGGTTGAATTTGGGGGTCCATTTCCTTAGGAAGAGGCCAAGTTTCCCTAGGAACCATGGGCCGTCATTGAGGATCCTCTATGGATCTTCAAAGTTGTTGAAACTAAACAAGAAAAATCCATTTGGGAGGGTTGTGACATCCATATGCCCCTTAGGTTTCCATTTTACAACAGACCAAGACCTAATGGAGTCAATATTTGGTCTACCCCCACCAGTTTTCCTATCAAGGCATTCTCCATTTTACTCAGATTCCGGTCTATAATGATATCTGGGATATCTAAGAATTTTCCTGAAGCATCTGTTTAAGCTGAGGAATGATTCCAAGAATTTTCTCTTTCTCCAAGTTCAAAATATTCACATAAGTTTTGGGGGACCCAGTCACCACGTGATTCCCATCCACCGAAAGGGTTTTACACATACCTATTTCCCTCGAAGACTGGTCCACAGCATCTGTAAGATCTCTAGGAGGAATATCCTTGGTTTTAGTCTCTCGTCCATCATTGTTTAGCCCTTCTTCCTCCTCATCCTGCTCATCCTTCCCGCCCACCTGATCACCCTTCCCACCCTCCCCGAACACCCTTCCCACCTGCCTCATCTCCCTTCCCACTCGTCCTCATCACCCTTCCCAAGAAATAAAAACACTATAACTAAAGCATTTATATTAAGATTTAGATCCTAAAACTTGGTGAGTAGAATGAACTTAATAAAGGTATCCATATATGTGATTGGTTTCTCTTGGGAGTTAGTGAGTTGATCAAAATAATAAGGTTTTCCTAAAACTAGGCCTTTAAGACTAGAAACCTAGTTGGAAAAAATATTAAGATAATTGGAGTTAGAAGGAATTATAGAGTCTGAAAGTTGGTGAATAGCTATAAGACATAAAAGGGTATTTATAAGTGTGTTTATATTCTTGTGACTCATTGTCAATAGTGTGGAACAATAAGTTTTGTAATTTTTAAGGGCTAGTAGAGCTTATTCTTGAGTATGATGGTTAAATTGAACAACTTAGGGATTGAGTCACTAATGAAATTTCTCATTCGAATGATTACCAAGAAATAGAGTGTGAAGGAAATGTGAAAAGTGGACATAGCCCTTGTATTAGTATTTTCATGAATTTTTATATTTTGGCCTAAGAATTGCCTAGTGAAGGTTAAGAAGAATTGCATGTTTGGTGGATGATGAATCCAGCTTACAGTGAGTTGGTCTAATTTTTCATCCTTTGAATAATTATGGTGCTTAATTGTGATTCAAATTTTATAGTTTTAGTAACTTTCTCCCCTCATATCCATCATGATAGCTCATTTTGGCTTTTACTATCTTTGGTATGGAGTGTAAGGCCTTGTGATATATATTGTAACTCTTGAAATTATCATAATATTCATGTATATATAAGAGTTGTGAGTGATGTGCAATGTTTTTCCTAGTAATAAAATATGATAAAGGGAGAAAAATAAGACATGGTACTATTATTTGGGTTAATTATCACCTTCTAATAATTCTTTTGACTTGAATACATTTTGAAAATTTGTTCCTTATATGTTGACTAGGTGATACCTTGAGCTTCCCGAGTCTAATGGTAAATGAAAATAATTAAGTGTAACATTCTTAAACTTATCAAGAAAATTATTAATATTAAATAATTAATTTTTACAATGATCATAATATGAGTGTGTTATTGTAATGTTTATGGTTTAAGTGATAATTTGATTACTACTACACTAAGAACAATTAGATTTCAACTTTTATTTAGTTTATTCATAATTGTTAAGTATAGGCTTGTCATTGTGAAAATTATATGTGGTTCTAAGAAATGGATGTTTAATGAGAGTATGCAAAGGTTTAACTTATGTTATATGGATCCTTACATGTTTTTTGATCCCTTTATATAGTAATTCATTACAATTAGTCAAATGTCATTGCATAGTTCTTAAATATTTTTATATCATGGCATGGTTAGTATTTGGACATGACTGTATTAATTTTATTAAAGTGAATTACAACCTAATGATATATGAGAAGGCTAAAGGGATAATTTGAAATGTGAAGTTGTATATAAATAGTTAGAAGTGTATTGATGTATGGGTTCTATTCCTCCTTTTCTATTTTGATTATGTTTTTCATTATCAGATGTGGATAACGTTGTTGTTATAAGTGACTAAATATGGAAAAGAGGGTGGTAGGAAAATATTTTTATTGAGATATTAATGTAACTCATTATTTTTATAGAATAAATTACTTGAGAGAATTCTAAAAACGGATTGATTTCTAGCTAATAATAAGGCTAATAATCCGTGTCTTATGATTGGAAGTCATTTAATATATTGAAATTAAATATAGAATAATTAAATGTGGAATTATTCACATTATTAATGTTTATTTTTATCTATACTATTTTGAAACTTTTATGGTATATGTTGTATGCATGTAACTTGTCACACCTCGCACTTATATTTGGTTGTGTTGTTGAAACTAATTGTGGATTATTAAATAACTAATGGATGTTAGTTGATCAATGCATATGTAATGTTATTTATACAAATATGTGTGTGTGTGTGTGTGTGTGTGTGTGTGTGTGTGTGTGTGTGTGTGTGTGTGTGTGTGTGTGTGTGTGTGTGTGTATTTATATAACTGAAACATATACATACATGTGTGTAGATGTATACCCGACACTATATTTGTACTCACCAACTAACATTTGTTGGCCTTGTTTGATGATCGCAATTTGTTTTACTTTGTTGTATCTAGTTGGGTGGTTGAACACCACCATTGTTTTCTGTAATTAATGATTTCATTATTTGTTAATGTATCCAAGATGTTTACATTACTTTGCATTATTTTAAAGGTTTGAAATAAATGAATGTTGTTTAAAGGTCAGAGATGCTTTGTGAAGTAATTGTTTAAATGGAAATTGCTAACATTTTGCTTACTTGGTTGTAAACCAATCAACAAGGTAATCACTTAAAAATTATAGTACACATGTATTAATCATGGTTAAATCTCCTTGGAATTAAGGAAAATTTCATGGACCATACATAGTAATTATAAATGTTTAGATTCATTAAAATGGTCTTAGACCATATTGCATTGTTTTCTCGCATAAAGGTTGGTATTAATAGTTTATTGGTATTAGACCATAATGCGAGGATTAATGTTTGTTAGGTTTGATGATGGTCTTAGAACATAAAGAGATTAAAGTGTTTAAATTATTTTTATTTTTTAATAAAAAATGGTCATAGACCATGAAAACTTGGCATTATCAAAGTTATGTTTGACCATATGATTGTGTAAAGGATTGAATGAGATTTAAAAATTGTAATGATTAAACAAATTTAAATTGGGCATAGACCAAAATTTGCATGAAAGAGTTAATACACATTTTTATGTGGAAGTTGGAGAGTTTGGAGGGAAGAATGGTGAGGTTGCACTATCGCAGTAGTTAATACAATTAATGCACAACACAATTTTATTGGGAAAGGATAAGATTTCATTACAAGATAAGGCATATAACCATTTCCTCCATTCAAATTTTTTATTTTTTGGTTATTTTTGGCTATGATGGAAATGAGAAAATAGGGGAATTTTTTTACGAATTTAGCATGCAAAAATTAGAGTTATATCTATGGTGAGTTGTGTTTGTTTTGGGTGTTTTGATCTTGGAAAAAACATGAAGTTACTTTGTTGTGCATACACATTTGGGGTTTCATAATTTTAAAAGGAAAAAGTGGAAAAAGGGATTTTTCAGATTACTGAGGCATGAATTTCTTACTCTGTAATTGCTATTTTATTTCAAAATAAAGGATTATAATATGATTTTTTATCCGGTTTTAAATATGGAATGAATATTTAAGTTTTACTAAAATCTTTGATTGAAATATGTAGAGAGAAACAAATAGTTAACTAGGTTTGATGGAGATACATACATACATTCCTCATACAACACCATAAAATGAATTAGAAGGTACAAACTAATTTGTTTAATCATCCCACATTAAGAAACGGTTGCTCTTTCTCAAGAAACCAAACTTTCTCATAACGTAAAATGGAATAAATGAGTGTACGAAAGTCAAAATTCAGCTTCAACATGATAACATTCTAACATGAATTAGCCATTCAACAAGTTTCAATTCACCATTTTCTTTTAATTTTCCAATTATACCACCTATCTTGCCTCGTAGCCCTAAAAATGTCAAAATTTTATGTAAAAGAAAATTTTCACGAACTAGAATTTAATGGTAAATTATTTGAATATCCATTATGCCCATTCAAGTGTCTACAAAGTTTCAAAACATATCTCTTTTCCCATAAGAAATTATTCTCTTTCTAGCTCCAGAATTATCCTTTTTCCTACTAGCCCTTGTAATACAAAAACCGTTGTGTTTTGGAAAAACAACAAACAATCAATACAAAGTATTTATATTATAAAATAAGCATTAAGATCTTCTTTCTTCATGGTAAATTTTATATAATAACTCCTTGTGTAGTATACTCAACTTCAACTTCCTTCTTTTCTTGACTAACCAATTAGGCATCTCGTAGCTTGATAATTGGATTAAAAACTTGATACACATTACACCATCCAAATAAGACTAGTTTAAACTCTACTCAATCCTTCATCACTTTTTTTTCACCTCCATTCGGTGATCTTCCTTAATTTTGTTCTTCTCTCCTTCTTATTTCACACTTGTCTCAAGTCAATCTACTAAATTTCTTTTGACTCCTTCTTTCCTTATCGTCTCATAATTTGTTTCAAATATTATTATCAATATACCAACTCCACATCTAACCTACTCAACTCCCTTCAATATTTACTTTTTTCAAGATACTTCCTTCAAATCCTAGATTCCCTTCTTGATCTCCTTGATCTTCTCAAGATCTATCAATCCTCTTAACTATGTTTCAACTTCATTTTTAGCTTGATATGTTTATATTCACCTCCAAATTCACCATCCCTTAGTAATTCCACTCTCCATTCATTCATTCTAATCTCTTAACTTGTCAAGCCACCCTTTAATTTTCTGAAGTCTTTATTCCCTTAAGATTTCTTCAATGCACAGTCCAGGACACTCATTGCTTGACTAATTTAGTGTATTGAACTAGGTATTGTTCACATTCTCAAAATATTAGTGCACCCTAAAAACATTCTCAAACATTTTTGGACTCTTAAGAGGTGGGGAAAATGGATTTATTCACTAAAATGTGTCTCTTCTAGTTTCAAATTGAGCCTTACTACAGTAAAATTTTGATTGTGCAACCTTTGGTTACTAAATAATATTCAACTTCCTCGGTCTTTCCTTAAACATCTTAATTACAACTGAAATCCTCTTATAAGTTATTCCAACTGGTTTGTTAACTCTTATTTCTATTATAAAATGTTCAAAGATATCTTATCTCTTCAAAAATATAGTCATGCAGTCAGAACATAGTATTGAAATTTATTATCAAGAACTTCCCTCCAAAGGAATTATTATTCTTTATTCACCCTTCTTATATTAGATAGCACTTTTAAATTGTCTTGACAATAGTTTCATGGTTCAATAGGATCAATATTTTGGTCATAGGCCCGAAAAGGGTACATCAAGTCTGTAACACCTATATTATGATTCATAAAAAAATAAGGGAATTTTTTTTCTCAACTCATTAATTAAAAATAATGCCTTCAATGAATTTAACATGCAAACATTAAATTCCAGCATGCAAAAGTTTATAAAAATCCCGTAAGTTATCTTAATCGAAATGAGTAATATCCTTTACACAATGATTGAATTATTCCTACATTAGTTAATGTTTAGAATCCAACCAAAAATATATGATAACCATGTATAACTACAAGGGTTTACAAATCCTACCCGATCCCTCTCAAACACTCATTATGAGCCAATATACCTAGTATATCATTTGGTTAAGCCTTATTATAGGATGAGAGAAGTTATTAGTCTTCTTAGCATCTTTCAAAAATATACTATGTAACACATCCAAATCTTTACAGCATAACAAGAAGACTTGGTGGAAAGACAATGCATTCGGTTACATGTACTACTATGGCCATAATTATTTGGCATTTCATTAGCAAGATAGTTTTGAGGTTGCACACAATCCTACAAATCATATCTTCCCTTCATCCCACAATTGTTCCCATCATAGTCATCAAGATTCATTTTTGTTATTTAAGTTATTAAGTTTGTTGTTGAACATCTTATTATCCATGTGTCTTAATTAATAAGTTTAAACAACAAAGCTACGCTTATCATAACTCATAATCCAAGGTCATGCATCTCATGCTAGCACCAATTTGGGATCCCTACTGGAAAAGGTGTATTCACATAATGACAACAATCATTACACATTCGATCCTCTCCTGTAGCAATCTCAAACTGATGTGAGTATGACTTGCAAGACATGAAATTCATGTCATGATTCATTTCATCAGTTGATGATCATTATGATATCTAATTCAAGTTAGAGGTATGTAATGATCTCTACAAGTAACTATATTTTTTCACTATGTCTAACCTCATGTCAATCAACTATATCGATTACAATCTTGTAGAAATTATTACTGTTAAGCCCTATGATAGTACACTGATTGATGTATCTTTGAATCGTAGTCATTTTTATGTGCCCTTAAAATAACACTCTAATCCCATGCACGTTAGCCTATCACTCAATGGGTGCTGGGTTCTCACCGAGGCACGCACGGGCACCAAGCCCCTC
Organism: Taxus wallichiana var. yunnanensis; assembly: GCA_018340775.1. Classification (NCBI taxonomy): domain Eukaryota; kingdom Viridiplantae; phylum Streptophyta; class Pinopsida; order Cupressales; family Taxaceae; genus Taxus; species Taxus wallichiana. The sequence continues at coordinate 209,656,480 of CM031244.1, read as the reverse complement.
CTTTATGTGAGCATTGTGAGAATGGTTTACCATTGATAGAAGATTAAATGAAGAAAATTAAATGTTCATACATTCATTTTGAAAGCTTAGGATGAGTTATCACCTCAATATATCCATCCATATAACAATATAATCATCATACGGATAACAAATATGAATCTTAACATAAAGAAAAAGATACTAGGGTTTGCACCCATGAACCAGATATTCAGAAAATAACCATATATTCATATTGATCAATGTTCTAGTAGCCAAATTGCATTGGGAAACGGTCATAACACACCACAATACACTAAGATAAATATCTAAATCATGTATAAGAGTTTCCCTCATTACATAATTTTGACAGACCCATCCACTTAGAATGATAACGTTCCTATGATCATCTAATGAGAACCCCGACCCCTAGAACCTCCTAATATTTTATGTAGAGCTTAACTTTCCATCCTCTCTATGATGATCCTGATGCTTCTCTCTATAGACCGGTCTCTCCAACACACACACACTTTCTACTCGAGCATCTCTATAAATAGGTTTATCACCCACCTTCATGCCTTCCTCCAGGATTATATCACTTTCCAAGTGTCCATGTGGTCCTCTAATGGAGCATGCTTATTCTAATTCGAGCTCTCCACATTCTACAATGGCATCTTGTTTATAATATTCCATGCATGGAATATTCTTTCCTTGACAACCAAGCCTCTAGGTTTGCACCTTATCCAATCAACATGCTTAGTCAGGTCATATTTTTGTCCGTTGCCTCTTGGAATGCTAGAAATGGCTAGGTCATTAGATCTTTTGTCATGCCTTGTGTGCGTGCTTTGGTTCCTCAAAACCTCCCTTAAACCCTTATCTTGTGTTCTTTTCCCCACGGACACTTCTTCTTACCGACCATGCGTGTACATGCACCTTTTGCTAATTGGCCAATATTTTGAGGCCCAACATCACCCCACACTAAGCTTGTTCTCTATCCTCGGAAATATCCTCTCCTTAAAGAATAAAGAATGGTGGGACTTGGATAGTCTAAATAAAGAATGAAGGAATGAAGAATTGGAGGAATGAAAGAATGGAGAATGGAAGAATGAAGAATTCTGCTACTACTATAAAAGGAGTGGGAACTCCTTCCTCATTGTTGCCTTGATCTTCTCCGAGGCATCGATTTCACCCTCGCGCACTGCTAGAGTAGGTCTCATACTAGAACACTCACCTCTTTAAAAATCAATTTATCCCCCTTAGCACTCAACATATCAACAATCCCTCCTAGCTGCTTGCTAAGGTTATCAAGTGCATTCATTCTTCATGTGACCTTAGGGTATAGTTCTTTAAGCCAATTTTTAACCGAACCTTGCAAGTTTTCGATTACCTCCATATTCTATTCAACCTTGGTTAGGATCTTGTTCTGTTCTCTACCTTGTTCCCCTTATTCTTCTCCTAAAACTAATACTGACCTAATTAATACTGACATAATTATACTTGCTACTCTGTCCCTATCAACATAATTATCGATACTGACCTCACCAATGCATGCGACGGTATATACAAAGGAAAGGAGTTCGAATATCATTCCACTATCTCCCCAATCTTCTATTTCTCTTCCTCCTTCTAGTGCACTAACAGTTCTCCTATTTATTCTAAGGTGAGTGGCCACCTCTCCATGGTAAGGATGGGTGTTAATTCTTCAAAGAATTATAAGGTTGACTCATATTTCTGCTTAGGTGGTGCTAGGTCTGGATGCTTCAAGACAATAACATCTATAATCATTTCAATTTTCTTGTACACCTCGTGCACCATTTCCTTTTCCTCCCTTAGCTCGTACCTTAACCGTGAACTAATCAAATCTTCTTGCTTTAGGTCCTTTCTCTTATTAATGAGCTCCTCCTTCTTCTCCAATTCCCCCTCTAGGAATCTTACTTTGTCGTTCCTCCCAAAAAGTCTTGCCTCAACCTCAACCGATACCTTGTTGAGTGCATTACAGACTTGCTCATCTGATAGTTATTGTGCATTCACCAGTGGGTTTATTCCTTTGGTTTTTGGCATCTTCATGAGCACCCCTTAGTTAACTTGAAACTCAAGCTCATCGACATGGGACTCAAACACCCAAGATAACATCTTTCTACTTTCTTGTACGCACCTTCTTCTTTGAATGAAGACATTACATGGAGATACTCCGTAGGAATGGTACTCTAGAAGCACACATGTAACACCTTACTTGGATCATGGATATAACCCATCACCTACCATTGTACTACTACCATGCCCTTCCCTCTTGTGCATGTTGTCTTTGGAAAGCTCATTGCTAAGCTGGGATCTCAACCCATGCTCCCATATTCCTTTTCAATGCTATCTTCTTCTATCTCCTTAATAACTTTTCGGTGCTGCACTCCATCTCTGCTCTACTAGATCCTTTATTATGCCCACTACCTCTCTCTCCATAACATATTCTATTTTCTCCTTGGTAAGGTGGGGGTCCTTTGGTCTTTGGTATTTACTTCTTCACTCTCCCCTTGCCTTGAGTGCCTTCTCCTTCATTTTTTTGCTTCATTTTCTTCAACTCGGAGTCATGTACATCATGTACGGGAAGGTCTTGAGCCTCTTCATGCTCGTCGTCATATCTTTCCCCTTTATAGGTCTCTAGAATCTCTATGTTTTTGTGTCATCCTTTTCTTCTACCCTTTACTTCTTCCTAACTAGTGATTCTAATATAGGAGACTCTTCTCTTCTTCTTTCACGGGAGACTCCTTGGTGATTTTTCTTATGCATGAGGCTCTTCTTACTCTAGCACCTCTTCTTGAGGTGTATTTTTTTAACAAAGGACTTCTTCCTCCATGCATATGTTCTTAGATTAGCACTGACTCCGATGCACCCATAGATCATGTTGTCTACACCATGTGGGCTTTCTTCTCTTACACTTCCACTCTCCCTCTTCCTCGGTGTAGCCTTATTTCTCCCAATGGGGTCTTTTGTGATGGAGACATAATTCTCCAAGTAGATTTCCTTCTCATACTTAGGCCTACTATGGAATTATACCCATGTTACGTTCCTTCCAGCAATTGGTAATGTTATAGGTTTCATCATTTATACCTCATGGGAGACATACTTCTCCACATAGGCACACTTCTTTGGGTATACATGCTTTCTTATTAGGTCATGGTGGTCTTGGTTTACCTCATTGACGTCTAACCTTAATAGTTTTACCTCTTTAAAGCGATCGAACCCTACTTGAAATTATTTTGCGAGTGAACGAGAAAGGAAGTTTACACCAATGGCTCTTGGTCTCATATGTCGGAGTGAATATACCAATGCAGAAATGCTAGTATATAGAAAACTCAAAGCATCCCCTTGTACTAGCACTAGAAAATGCTCTGGTATCCTCCACTCATCCCCAAACCTGCAATGCATTCTCTTGTACCATTTCTCTAGGCACGCCTTATGGGTGGTCATCATGGTGTCACAAGTGTACTTCAAAAATCTCTTTGTGGGGAAGGATCTTCATAAGGATATTACCATACAAAATTATATAGCCCATCGGCACTCTAATTTCTAAGAAGATGATGGTGAGGAGGATATTTCCAAACATAATCTCCTCTCCTTCTTACGTGGTATTAATAATCTCTTATGTAATGTAGGTAGACAAAGTTATAGATGATTCCTTACGAAAATTTTTGACACATATTTAGCTAGGACTTGTTTATTTGTGTTCACATATTTTTCCCATTTAGCTTGGTCACCAGGCACGTAGCCATCCTCATCATTGGGTTGGAGATACCTGAGATATCAAAATAGTAAGACCCCTTCTTATAGTTATAGGCCTAGATTGTCTCCTTGATGGCCTCCTTATCCTCTAAGTCATCATCTATGGACTCCCCTTCACAAATAAGGCTAGTAAACTTAGATATTAACCGAGGTGTTATGCACATTCTTCACCTATAAATTAAAAATGGTCTTTTTGGATGCTCGACATCAGCCATTGGTATGGTCACTTGGTCTTTCCAAAATAGGACAACTCATATAGTTGCAATAACATGACCTTTCCCAACTTTACTTTCACCTCATGGTTGTAGATTAGCTTCCCTTCGGTTTCCTCTTATCTATTAGATGAACTAGTTCTAATGCCATCTCTTTCTCTGTAGTACTTGTGTGATGGTTATAGGCACTCATGACCATCTTCCTCATGTGGGATACCCATTCTTTTCTAAGCAACAACCCATCTGGGTACTTCATGTCTCGTATACCAAGTATTCATTGAAACTAGTGGTGGCATTCTATTTTTGCTTACCCTTACCCTCATTCGGTGACACGGTTTCCTTCTTTGATGCCATCTTCTTGTCAGGTTAAAAATAAATTCTTCCTTGGTCTTCTACCTCACTCTGCTCAGATATGTGGCTTAACTTTGCAAGAAATCCCTCTACTCCCATGCCCTAGCCACAAAACCCTAATCTAGAGAACTCTTCCAAAAGACGTTCTACTCAACTGAAACCTTCTTCCCTACACCCATGTACTCCTTCCACTCTGGTTCACACATCACACTTTTCATGCACTCAAATTTCCACATTTCTTAGTTCACACAAATTTTCTTTACAGATGCCCTAGTTCACAATATCTCTTTAATATAATGATAAAAATGTAAATAATAATGTTCTCAACCTCATACTTATAGATTTTTGCCTATCTCTGCGATAAATGATATGCCACCCATTGACGTACTTAGCATTAAATGTGGATTATTCCACTAAATCTGATCTTAAGTACCTTTACTCTCGTGCCTAATCTTGTGCAAAAATCTCTATAACCTTCTCGGGTGTAAAATCCTTATTGACTAAAGACTATTACATGCGTACTTGTAGTGGTGCAATCACTTCTTTTGTCCTTGTCTTGATTTTTTCCCTCACCTACCTCATGTTGTTCATGCGCTTCTCATCCTTTGTATGTGGTCTTCGTAAAGTTATCCTGACACCAAAATTTCTTGTCCAAATTTTTCACGCGTTCTCTCTAACCTTATGCACTTTTTATCCTTCAACTGGGCCTTAAAACAACTTTCACTACCAGCTTATTTTTACTTCGCACTACTCCACCCTTCAGGGAAAATTTTAGTGGTGAATTTTCGTAAACTCACAAATATTAGGGATTTTGGAAATTGGAAATGGCTAATTTTCAGCAGTCGGCTCCCACCCAATTCACCTAAAATTTCCACCGATAAGTCATTTATATGGGTGAATTTTCCTACTATTTATATGTTAAATTAACTTATGCATGTATTTTGCCAACGTTTCTTATCATTGTACCTCATCCAAGAAAATTACACCCTACCAAATCACCTTTACCATGAAACATTTTTCAAAAATTCACCATCGATTTGAAAGTCAATTTTGGAGATTCTCCACCCATTCTAAACTAATTTTTCAGAGGGGGGTCTTAAAATGAACCCTAACACCCTTCAATAAATTAGATGTGTAGTCCTCTATGCATAAACAACCTTTTGAAAGGAATAAGTGGTTACCCGGTGCAAAAGGCTCAAAACAACACAAACAAAAAGGAAAAAGCAATGAGAAAGGGAAACACAAGGAAAAGAAAATGCATTAAGGGAAACCCTAAGCTAACTGGAAATACTACCTTATTTATAAACACAAGGAATAATTATTTATAGTAGGGCTTTAGCCTACTCCCATTGAAATGACCTGGTAACCTCATCCCATCCAGTACTTATAATTGGCATGCACATGAATCAAGGATGTATGAGATGATGTATGGGCCCAACCAGTGGACTTTCAATTTCCTAGGATGTCATAGAAATTTGGAATCATATAACAAAAACCATCCGCCCAACCCTAAATTGTTTTTTCTTGATGTGAAAATCATGCCATGTGTTTTGCCATGCCTTTTCAGCCTTTTGAATCCATCTAGAAAGTGATTGCCTTTCATCTAATTACATTAACTTATCAATTATTTCCTCAAGCATTTGTTCATTAGCTAGTCCTCCGCATGTGCAATACACATCAATGGTAACATAAATTCAAATGGAAAAAACTCCTCCATGCCAAACACCAACTAAAATGGTGTGGCCTTATTTAACCTCTTGTAGGTTGTCTTTTATGCCCATAGAATGGTTGATACCTTGTCATCCCAATACTGTCTTTCCACATCACAAATTTTGGTCAGTGTGTGGCTCAATATCTTGTTAAATTCCTCAATAGTTCCATTAGCTTGAGGGTGATAAGTGGCAGTCTTGTGATGGGCTACCATAAACTCTACTAATGTAACCCTAACCATCGCATTCAAAAATATGTACCCCTATCACTAGTCAAGCTTAGAGGACATCCATACCTGTTAATTATATTATCCCATAAAAATCTAGTAGTAGTTGCCAATGTGCAATCTCTTGTAGGTGTTGCCTCCACCCACCTTATTAAGTAATAAGTGTAATTCAATGATATAACATGAACTAGTACTTCACACGGCAAGTGAAATAGTCCTACAAAATCAATTTACCATTTTTTAAATGGTTGTATGCCTGCTATAGGTCTCACGGGCATCTCATCTCTTTTTCCTAGCTTGCTAAGGCGCTGGCAATGGTCATAGGCCTTGTAAAATTTCAATGTAATCCTAGTATATACTCTCCCACCAAGGCCCTACTAATAGAATCTTCTCGCATGGTGGAATTTCTTGCATATTTTCCTCTAGCAATCCCAATATGTGCTTCTTCTATGATAGCAATGCACTCATGTTCTAACACGCATTAGTGCAGAACCTCATCGTGACCTAATTTGTATAAATCTCCACTAATTAGCATGTAGGGCACAACGTGTATAGCTAACTATTTTCTTTCTAAATCCTTCATTCCCTCCGGCACCACACCCATTTTAAGAAACACAACAATATCTTCCAATTTAAAGGGCGCGCATCGCAACCTAAATAGTTTCACATCTTGCATGGTATCATTCATGCTCTGTGCATCCTCTTGTGAGTCAATCCTTGATAGATGATTAGGTCCTAAATTACTCTTTCTTGGTTTCATGACCACTATAAACTAAAATTCTTGAAATAATAGGACCCACCGACATATGCACCTTTGTAGAACTAGTTTATTAACCAAGTAATTCAATGTAATGTGATCCATGTAAAATATGAAGGGTGTTATCGGTAGATATTTCCTTAACTTATCTAGCGCGTAGATCATTGATATTTCATCACGCTCAGTAGTGGTTTAGTTTTCCTCTATTGGTGTCAACTTACTACTTGTAAAACAAAGGGAGTGATCAACAATCCCCTCACCAGAGTTTTGCTAGTACTACTTCAATGGTTGTCCTTGAGGAATCAACATGCACATGGAAAAGCTTATCCCAAGAAGAAAAGTGTAATATGGGTGTAGTAACAAGCCTATTAATCAAAGTGTCAAACACCTTCTATTGTACCTCTCCCGGTGAAAGGCACTCTTTTTTTTAGTAACTCCTCCAATGGTGAGATGATCTTGACATACCCCTTAATGAATTTTAGGTAATACCCCGTATGCCCAAGCCATCCATGTACTACCCTCTAAATGGTAGGCTCCCTAATCCTACAATAATGACAACTTTGGCAAGGATCCACTAGAAAACATTCCTTACAAATAATATGCCACCAAAAGAGTTCCAAATGGAGTTATAAAAACATTTCTTAATGTTGAGGGATATCCTCAACTACTGACATCTTTCAAACATCAGCCTCAAGTTGTCACAATGGTATTTTTCTAGTCCATATCCTGTACCACAATGCATGAGAACACATCAAGTGCATTCTTTAGTCCTAAAGGCATGACCATGTAGGAAAATCTTCCCCATTCAGTGGCAAAAGTTGTCTTTCCTTCGTCTTCCTTTGTAATCCTAACTTGATGATATCCTAAGAATCCATTTGTGAAATAATAGATTTCACGCCTTGCTACTCCTTCTAGGATCTCCCTAGTGATGGGGTTTGGAAAATGGTCAATGACACATACTAAATTTAGGTCCATGTAGTAAAAAGATCCTTATCCTTCTATCCTTCTTAATGCTTATGACCATTGGAATTATCCATTATGATTCCTCAATGGTCTCAATGATTCCTGATGTGATCATCTTGTCTATCTCCTCATTGACTTTGACACGAAGGTTTGTATTCATTTGGTAAGGTATCTTCTGAATTGAGCACACACCCTCCTTTAAATTGATTTTCATCTTTCCAAAGGAGTGGTAAACACCTTTAAGCTCATGGTACCCATGTGGAAAAAAATCTTGAAACTCGCACAATGGATTAATTATCTTTGAAACATACTTCTCGACCAATAGTCTTTAATAGTGGCTTCCTTAGGTTTAGTCTCCAAACCAATGTTAACCTTATTTTTTTCAAGGATTCATGGTAGGCAAGTGCTCGCTCATTAGCACTATCCCTTACCTTGTGTGTACCTTCGCAGTATGGTTAACATCCAAATTTTCCACCTCTTTTTCATCTATCACATAGACCATTTTTCCTTTTTCCTTCTCCATGCATGCGCACTCAAGTTGTATCTTTTCGATTCCTCTTCATCAAATCGCATCTCGAACTAGGTTCACTGAAAAATCTAGTATTTTATCATCCACCATAACAATATCTCCCATCATAGGGAGCTTAACAACTTGTAATGCCTTATGCACCGATGGATTGGTATTGCGATACTAAAAATCTTGAAGGAGGTTAGCCGTTAATTCTCGCCAATTTACTATCTAATGGCACATCTCTCGAATGAATGTATCATGCATGTGCACAAGATTTTAAGGTGGAATACAACTTATGCACCCATAAATAAGGTGGAAAAGCCTTTGCGCCTCCCATTCATGCTCTTTCTAATGCTTGGACATAAAACGATGTGAGTTCCTTTCCATGGTAGTCTTGTATTGTAGTAGGTGTGTTTCTTTAGGAAAACCTAATAGAGAACATGATTCTCACTTGAGCCACTCTAAAAGGTTATCGTGATGAGTTTCCCACTAGTGTGTTGCAGTCCAAAGAAAGTTATAACTGATCATCCTTCTTCTTCTGACCTTGATTTTCCACTAGGTCTCCATCTCTCGCAAGAAAATTTCAAGATAGGCTCCTCCAAAATAACTTGGCAACTTCTTTTCTCCTAGGTGCCTAACTAAGCACACCTTTGTTAATATTTTGAGAGAGCCTCTTAAATTTTTCCCAATTAACTCATAGGTCCTATGCACGTAATTATCACATGCCACACTAGTTGTATCACCCATAGATTGAGTGTCTTCAAATTAGATAACTCCTTCTGTAGGGTTAATCACCTCAGGGTCCTTGATAGAGTGCACATAGATCCTATCAAGAAATTCTTCTCCCAAGGGTTCAGTATAGGGTGTTAACTTTCCATATATTAAAAAGATGATGACATGTTCTTATTTTTCTCCAAACTTATGTACCCCTTGTTGAACCTTAGGTCAAACATTGTTTGTATAACACTAGGGGCACCCAAGTAATGTTGGAAAGTTATCCGCCTCAGCTAGCGCCAAGACTTCAAAATCTCTAGTGAACTTTTCCCCTTGAATAGTGATAACAATATCCTTTAAGACACCAATGCTCATTTCCTTTGTCTTATTAGCCATATATAGTACATTTGAAGATGGTCTGTAAAGGGGCCTTCCCATTTGATGCCAAACATCTAAGGTGAGAACATTGACTTCTACACGCATTTGAATCAAAATATTTCTTAGAAGCTAGCCATCAACAACTTCATTCAATGTGATATCTTTATCATAGTCAAGGCTATGGAGAGGAAGGTTAGCATGCAGAACATGTCTCTCACATTATGCTACAATGTGCAATACCTTCTCCCGTATCCATTCTCCTAGAAAGGGGATGATATTATCTTGCATCGTATCTTTCATACCCCCCTTACCTCATCCAAATCCCTCCGTGGAGCCTCAACATTCTTCCTCTTCTCTAACTTCCTTGACTACTCCTTCAGGAACTCGATCTCTCCTTGTAGGATTCAAATTACATCCATGGTTTCCTTATATACCTCCTTCTGATAAGAAAGGTCTATATACTTTACATGTACTACTTCTATAATCACTGGTGGGTTCTACCTTGGTACCTCCCTAATGTGCACAACCTTTTCTCATGTTGTAACTAGTACATGTTCTAGTTTCAATTCACGCGCCACCCTTGGCATCCATTATGAGTTAGATTTCTTTATGGTTACCATTCGATGCCTTTATCCTTCCAAAGTGCTACTAACTCACATACTCAAATAGCTCTAGAAATTCCTCATACTTATGCTTCTTCCCACACCATGAGCATTACAACAGATCAATACATTCATGCTTATAGTGTTATGTAGATCTATAGTTATAATAGGTTCCATGTGGGAACTCAATTCTTCCTCCTCCGTAGTTACCATGACCACATAATCCTCCTCTGAAACCTCTTCCATGTGCCCCTCCATCTCGCATGTCCCTCATAGTGATGACAATCATCCTTAGAATGGCTTTGCAAGGTTGGTATGGAGCACACCAATATAAATTGCATTATGTATCTATTCTATCAGTCTGAAATCCTTGGTTTCATGAGTAGTAGAGGTGGAAATCTTACAATAACAAGACACATTTTTATGAATCACACACTATAGTTGTGGTCACCTACTTACATTATGACCTTGGTGTAAAATATCACAATCCACCATCATGGCGCATACCTATGTTCGAGGGAAACTTTCCTTTATATGCCCTTCTACTTCACAATCCATGCACCATAGACAACTACGAGCCTCATAAGATGAGTTCACTTGACATCTTCTCTAACTACTTGGTCATTACAATAATCTAATCCTCAAGAAAAGGGCTAACACTTGTATCCATGCTTTCGACATACTCAACGAATAGGGCAGCCTCAAAGGCCTTTCACGTGTCCGTTAAAGTCTTGTGTGACATTTCTCTCCTAAAAGTTGTTATCAATCCTCCAACAAATCACTGAGCATGTTGTGAAGGATGAATATCATAAGATAGTTTTTACAAGAGAATCTTAAAAATCACGTCATATTCCCACACACTCTCTTCCATTCCTTGCTAGATATCCTTGAGTGCTAATGCTCTTCTTCTTGAACTCAGGATATGAAATTTAGCCAGAAGGCATTCGTAGTTATGTGTAATCTACCACTGTTTGATGGGGGCCATACTTTGGTACCAACTATATGTGTATCCTTGCAACATTTTTGCAAACTAACTTTCCTTTCACTTTAGGGTAGTGATTCCTTTCACAGGCCATAGTAGCTCACACTTGTGTACCTGATTTGCAACATCCTCAACACACTTATAATCTAGTAGGTGCAAAGACATCTCAAAAAATACTTGCTAAGGTGGTTGAGGCCCTTGTCCACCTGATCTAGAACCTTGATTTCCTTCCAGTGTTTCCTCCACCACCAAATCCACTAGATCCACCAGGTCTTGTTCCTACTGATCCACTAGATCCTCCAAATCCATAGGTCCTATAGTTCCTACACCAAAAGATCCACCTCTTGTATCCGAGTAAAAGGGCTGAAGTGGTTGTGCCTAGTGTCCCCAATGTCCCACCGACCGTGGTTCAATGGCTTGTGATATTACATCGCTACAATATGCGTGTCTTGTTCCACTCCTTGATGTAATACTTAAACTTTACGTACTCATAATTTACCCAAACATCATACCGAAGGAATTCCTCCAAACATAGGAAATGATTGTGCATCCATATATGTTCCAAGTGAGAAACTATATCTCCTAGGTGCAGATCAGTCACTCCTACCAATACCAACTAGGTTAGAAATACTTATCTCTTGATTTAGAAGACTAAGCACTAGGGGTTGGTCACCAAGTGGGTTTAGATGCATGCCAATGAATCTCCTTTCTCCAAGTGACGAACTCTCATCAAAATTTGAAGGGGTCTCTCTCCCATGCTTGCCAAGATGGGGTAGCACAAAATTCTCACGTTCCACTTCCTCTAGGTGAACCTTAATTCCTTTACATAACGTTTGCCTCCATAAATCCATCACTCCTACAACCTCACATTGTCTAGCCAACTCCCTTTCACATGCTTCATTATACTTGAGTTGTATCTCTTCCCTTTCCTTTTCATCCGTAATGTACGCCATCTTCCTCCACCCTAGATTCCTTGCCCAAGACTCAAAATAAGCTTATCCAACCATAGGAAATGCTTCTAAAATTAAAGTAATGATCAAGATCTTCATAGCTAAAGAGATAATGCACATAAATTATCCTCTAAGATCCCTTAAGATCTCAAACTCATCAATTTCGGATAGGAATACATATAAATAGTGTATTCCAAGGTATAAGCTGGTCGACACTCTTTTCCACTAGTGGTCAATAGCACGCATCATGGTAAGATTAGCTTCCTACAACCTCTAATATTACTCTTGGGTCGACACGCAAGATCTATAGTATTATCTTGATTTGGATGTATATCCGAGAACCACTCATACAACTCTACTTGAAAATAGGAAAATAAGGTCTCATACAACTCATGATACGGAGTTCTCTTCTACCCATTTACGTGCATCAAGTTGAGGTCTAGTACTAAATATTTGAGCAAACACATTCTTTGTGCTCTTAAACCATGTTTCGACACACTGTCCAAGGTCAAGTGCTCTGTCATAATGCATCATTCTCACAATAACTTTGAAAAGAGTCCCGACAATAGAACCAAGATGTATTCATTTTTATGTTCCCTTAAAACAACAATCTAATCCCATGCACATCATCCTATCACCGAGTGGGAGTGGGTGGTCACCCAAGGAATGCTTAGGCATCGAGCCCCTCCTTTATGTGAGCATTGCGAGAATGGTTTGCCATTGATAGAAGATTAGATGCAGAAAAGTAAATGTTCATACATTCATTCTGAAATCTTAGGATGAGTTATCACCTCAATATATCCATCCAGATAATAATAGAATCAACATACAAATAACAGATCGACTCTTAACATAAAGAAAAAGATACTAGGGTTTGCACCCATGAACCAGATATTTAGAAGATAACCATATATTCAGATTGATCAATGTTCTAGTAGCCACATTACATTACAAAAGGGTCATAACTGACAAAAATATACTGAGATAAATATCTAAATCATGTATCAGAGCTTCCCTCATCACATAATTTTCATGAGACCCATCCCCTTAGCATGGTTATATGTTGCTACGATTCTCTAATGAGAACCCGAGCCCCTAGAACGTCCTAATATTTTCTACAGAGCTTTGCTTTCCATCCTCTCTATAATGATCCCGATCTCTATCGACCGATCTCTCTATCACACACACACTTTATACTCGAGCACCTTTATAAATAGGTTTATCACCCACCGCCATTCCTTCCTCCAGAGCATATCACTTTCCAATTGTCCATGTGGTCCTCTAATGGAGAGCATGTTTATTCGATCTGAGCTCTCCACATTCAGCAATGAAGTATTCCTCGAGAATATTCCATGTATGGAATATTCTTTCCTTGACTACCAAGCCTCAGGTGCCGGCACCTTATCCACTCATCACACCTAGTTGGGTCACATTTTTGTCTCGTGCCTCTTGGAATGATAGAAATAGATAGGTCCTTAGATCCTTTGTCTTGCCTTATGTGTGTTCCTTGGTTCCTCATAAACCTCCCTTAAACCCTTGTCTTGCGTGCTTTTCCCGCACTCCCTTCTTCTTACAAACCTCGTGTGTGCACGTACTCTTTAGTACTTAGCCAATATTTTGTGGCCCAATAGAATCCCTTTGGGAAAGGTTACATATGCGGGATTACTTACGTCATTACGCATCGTCACTCTTCCCATAGTCATTCCAAGTTGTCTCGGTGGGGATATTGTCACATTTCCTTACAACACATAATTCCAACCTTAATTAATTTATAGTGATATATATTCATGATAATAAACATCCACTTAATTTATTATGTGTTATTTTTTAGTGATTATTAATCACTATATAACAATGAGACATCATCTGTTATGACTATCTCTTCCACATTATCGTGAAACACGGTTCTTTGACATTCTTATATGATTAATCATTGAACATATGATTAATCAATGTTCATATATATTTTAATGTATAGTTATATGTGTTGTCATAGTAAGTAATTGGAAAATGTATCTTAAGAATGTTGTTATTTTTGTTGTATTATAATGTATCATCTTAACATACAACAATAATCAAATCATAATGAAAGTAATCATCAAATTGTACTTGTAGTATTATATTCATAATCTGATAATTTTGGCATTATAAGACTTTTTAAAAACAAAAATACTATGTAAAATAAACAACATTTATTCATATAGGGAGGTTAAAACCTTGTTAATGAAATACATAATGATAGTATAATTAATATCAAAATACCATAGGCCTTTAAAACCTTTTTATAACTTGCAAAATAATTACTTTTGCTTTTGAACAAATACTAGTACATTTATTACATTTACATGAAATAGTACAACATTGATCATCATGTGTTATAAAGTAGTCCTTTATCCATTTCAAAATACTTTTCAAAACCTCCAAGATGAAAATGATAAATTACAACAATGTACATGGTGAGTTTGCAAGAAGCGGCATGGAATACACAATTTTATACAAAGCTAATTCATTATGATTAATTATCTCGTTAGTTAGTGTAACTAACAAACTAAGTATCATAATCAGAAACACATTTAATCCAAATGTAATGATACCACTATGTAAACCAAGTTCCCATATTCCTACTTATTTACATTTCCAAATGATTTATTAAACTTACAATTTTTTATAACAATTAAGAATTAAACATCCATCCTTAGACAAACCATTCAAGTAATGCTCTTGCAAATAGTTGAGATTTAATCTAACAATCTTGATTGAAATAAAAAAATCATGGAAGGAAGGTCGAGCCATTCTTCTACCCACGTTACTCGATTTACACTTAGTAACAAGTAAAAATCACAACATTCTTTCCCATCCCAAGAATCACGCACGTAATTTTGTTAATGTCAATTGCTAAAGTTTAAATGCATTATGCCTAGCTTGTCAACTTTATTAAATAAATATACAAGTATAACATTCAAAAAAAAAAAAAAAATACATTCATACAAGCTTCCTCCATGAAAAATCTATTTTGATAAATCATGCAATAATAATGGACTCCTTAATCCAAAATATTACTAAAAGACAACATTTAGAGGACCATTGAAATTCATTCTCTAAATGTTTAAGGATTCACAAGAAAAATATTTGTGAGTAGTAATTATCTACCATTACCCAAAAACAATGGAATGATTCATTGAAAACCCTTTTTAATCAATAGTTACAAATTGAATAGATACATGTTCCTAACCCAAGTTTTACTACTAGAAAGAGAAGGGTACAAGGAAAATCATTTATAGATCCCAAATACAAACCGAACATACCCTTAACTCTATTTACCACATTGATTGATTAGATAATGATAGCCATTTTTAACCAATTCCTAATGTCCCCACAATGATAATTGATTCATAATAACATGGTTTGAGATGAGCCATTTTAACTCCTAATAAAGTGAATCTAACACCACAACTCAGCAAAAAAATCAACATTATAACATTCAGGTCAAGAGAAATCATAAACCCTTGGTGCTTGAAATGCACATATTATTTTATCTCACAAAAATGATCTTATATTAGCAAGTTCCCAAAGGAACCTTCAACCTACTGATTTAGCATTGTCTAGTGGAAACTAGAGTTATTTTTAAACGAAACACCCATACCCATCTCTTTTTTAACGACACTTATTTATAAAAAAATTCACAAGCATGGGGAGAACATGTAGGCTATTTGCTTATTAAAGGAACCTATTCAAAACCATTCTTGAATACCCATCTCGAGGTAGAACCCAGATTTGGGTTCCAGAAATATGCACAATGCTAACATATTAATTCTCAACATGTAATAACAACTAAGTAGAGATTTCTTAAAAATCTACATGAAATAAAAAGGTTAATAAAGTTAATCCATGCCTGAAATTTGTAATATTTTCAAACTGATTTCCCCACTAAAAACCTCATATTCCAATATCCTCTTTAACTTAATACCAATTTAGATATTCCCATGTAGTTAAATAGAGACATCTATTTGTAATAGAATAAAAATATCTCAAATGAACATGCCCGGAAAACGAAAACCCTCATGCAGAGCTTGAAGAGCTCAAAGTTGAAAACAACAATTAAAAAAAAACCCATAGGTTTGCATGTGGTTTGGCTTCCAGGATAAGATTCTAGTTTTTAGACCTGTAATGCCATTAATGAATTTAATTTTGTCCATGCCACATAGTGGTGTTTTTAAAATTATTTATTAACTCCATCCAAAACCGGTAGTGGTGCTTTAAATATCAACTAAACTTAGACACGACATGGGTCACTAATTGAGCTCTTAATAATCAATCAAATTTAAATCTTTATCCAATTTCCCAAAACCTCTTCATAGTTTGCATGGAGTTATAATTCGATCATTAAAAGACCTTTTGCAAATTAAACAATCCTTGTTATGTCTTAGGTCGACCATCAACCAATCTTAAATCATTAACAACAAAAATAATCAATTCACAATCAATTGTTATGGAGTGTGGTCGAAGACCTCATAATGACCAACATACTTATTCCCTTCAATCATAGTATTAGACCATTACAAATAGAAAATTTATCAATATTTTTATACCAAGTATGGTCAAAAGAAATAAAACCCCCAATGATATTAAAATTCCAAGGGTAACAAGAACATGTAATTCTAATACCTATCCCAAGACCCTGTTGTTAATAAACAATCTCAACAACAACCCCAACCAATGATTCATGATCAATCAACAAGTTTTGATCCACAATATAGTGCAATATTCAAATATATACATAGATCATTTTATAACTATGATCAATCTTTTCTAAATAGTCAAGTACCTAGATCAAATAAAAAGAATCATTATTTTCCGACCATTCAAGGAGTTGTAACTTGGTGATAAAGATATCATTATACCAAATTTAAAATTTTTATCTGCCCCTTATTGAGGACCACCATTGTGCTTCACGTCTTTTACCATCGTTCTTACAAAAGGAGGTTAGTATTATGAAACTATGTTTCCATACTGAAATAATAATTTTAAAAGTATGTAAAGACTCCTCATATTATATAATCATTCATGAATAATATATTTCAGCAATGTATAAAGACATTTCTTATTTGGAAGTCATTACTTTCAACAAGACAGATAAAATAATAATATCAATGATAGGTATAGTAGGCATGAAAGTATACAATTTCCTCTATCACATTCAAAAAAGTAAGTATCACATCATAGCAAGGTGCACAACAATATTTAGTACACATACAACTATCAAAAAGTACATCATGTACCAAAATCAACATACCTAACAAGATAAGTACATACAAACAAAAAGCAAAACAAGAATACATCATAAATGTTGAGTGATTTATGAATGTTGGGTGATAAGCGTTGTTGCACATGCACCTATGCATAAGTGTGTATATCCTTTTTAGGATATACATATGCAGGGGTAGTTTTATACCCAGCCTACGCAACATGGTTTATTCACCGCCTCTCATAATCCACTCCACATCTTTTGACTTATTATTATGAACAAACAAAACAAAATTGTGGGATGTTACAAATTCAAGGACTATTTAAAGTTTTCTTCCCCCTCATTTAATCCTTTCACTTTCTTATGAACTTGAGATGACCCTACATGTCTAGGAATTAGTCTAACACTGTAACACCTCATTCATATTGCATGATATATGTTTTTAGAAGCACATAAAACATCTCATTATTAGTAAAAATTGCATTCATAGTTTTAAATAATTCAAAACCCTCATACCAATATACTCATAATTTGGTGTTGTTGTATAGCTGTAATTTTGTTTCCAATTTGTTGTTTATGGGATCTTTATAGGCGTTGGCCCCTACCTTTGCTTTTACTAACTTTTCCTCTTTTGGTTGGGGTGTGGACCTCACGGATTAAAAAACCACATTGTTTTACTTTGTTTATCTTGGTTGTTGATATTTTTCTGTAAACTTGGGTAAGGTCCCTCTAAAACATTTTACCAATAACAAAGAAAATATACTCATCATTTGATCAACATTATCATAACATAGACTTAGAAGTTTGTTATCTTATAATATTAAAATTGGGTTTTATACTCAACTCTACCTCTTTCCCCTTAAGATTGAATAACACCACTTACCCTTACCTCTTGCACTTGCCCTTATCAAGCATTGTATTGGATTGTCTTTTGGTTTTCGTTCTCACCTTATGATCTTACTTCCTTTTCTTTCTTGTGCATGCACAACCTTTAGATTTATGTAGAAACAATAATACACCTAAATAAAGTAAATATCATTAAAAAAATCTTAAGCATACATTCTTCATGGCATATAAAACCTTTATACACAGTTTTGAATCCAAAATAAGATTTTTCAAGATACATATCACACTTATACATAGATTCATGATCCATTTAGGCTCTCCAACAAGGTTTCCACCTCTACCAAAATAACTACTCCTCCCCTCTATCCATTCAAATACATACCTCTCTCAATGAATAAAGAGGTGATGGATAATTAACATTCAACCCTAAGGGTGATAACCAACAACTCATGGTTAAACAAGACTAGAGGTAGTGTAACTTTAGGAATACTAGCTTGAGGTCCTTTTTAGACCCATTACATCATTACATGACCCCTCTTGATTTATTACATCACTTTAGCGTTAGCTTTATATTTCAAATATTCAAATTCTACTCTATGGAGGAAAACCCATAGTTTCACCTTTATATTGCCAAGAAGCTCCATAAGGACTCAAAACACTGTAATAAACTTTATATGACTCCCCAACACCTAGAAAACTCCAAAAGCCATGATTTATTCAATTATACATTTGATTATCCTACATCATACTTCCAAGGTGGAATAAATTGAGTGCTAGTATAAAGAGTTTTTTTCTTCTTCATCTTCTTCCACTTGTAGTGTCTCCTTTCTTTTATCTTTCTCTCGATTGATTCTTCTTCATTTTCTTTCTTTCTTTGTCTTCCATCTCTCTATCTCCTTCATCTTCTTCTTCTTGTTTTTTCTCTTAAAAATGTACTTAGTCTTTTCCATATTCATCATTTGATCTCTCTTAAGAGTTTATCGTACAATTTTTTTCAATTATTCATCAATTATACCTACACATACATAGTCAAACCAAACATTAGATGTAAAATATGAATATTTTTGAGTCTCCACCACTTCCTTTTGCTCATCTTGTATTTGTGCCATCTTGATATCACCCCTAAAACTGTTTTCTTTCACTTTTTTTTCTTTATTTTCATCTTTAAACATCTGATCTTCATCCTCAAACTCTATACAATCATAATAATACTCCTCTTCATTTTTGGAAAAATATTCATTTTATTCTTCCTTTAGGAAAGATAAGAATCTTGTTATCACTTCTTCATCATCAATTTTCTGAGTTTCTTCATAGATCACCCCTTTGATGACCTCTTCCACTTGTTTGCTTTCATTATTCTTCATTTGTCTCAACTTCTTTTCCTCTCCTTTAATCATATCTCTTAGCTGAAATCTTTGAATTATCTTAAAAGTAGATCTATAGGCCACTTTATCTTTCTTCTAATAAAAATCCAACTTCATTGTTATCTTTCATCATGCTCTCAACTTTCATCAAATCTTCAAGCTTCTCTACATCCTTCCTAAGCGAGCTCTTAACTCTTGCTCCATCCACTTTTCTTTTTTTTTCTTCCTTCATCTTTCCTCTTTTCCTCTTTCTTTTTCTTTCTCCCTAATCTTACTTCTTCTTTTGACTTAACAACTTCACTAACCATTTCACTATATCTTCCTCATCCGTTTCCCTCTTTCATCCTCTCTTCTCAATCACTTGTTACTTTCTTTTCCTTAACTCTTCACTTTCAACCTCTCAAACTTCATTAACATGCTCACACAAATTATTATTAGAAAAAACCAAATTTGAAAAATCATTAAAGGTCTTCTATGATACCAAGTGATGTAGAGACATACATACATTCCTCATACAACGCCATCAAATACATTATAAGGTATAAATCACTTAGTTCAATCATCCAAAATTAAGAAACAATTACTCTTGCTCAAGAAACCAAACTTTCTCATAAGGAAAAAATGGACTAAATGAGTGTACCAAAGGCAAAATTCAGCTTCAACGTGATAAAATCATCCAATCTAACACGAGTAAGTCATTCGACAAGTTTCATTTTACCATTTTATTTTACTTTTCCTTTTTGACTACCTATCTTGCATGTAGCCCTAAAAAGGTTGAAAATTTGATGTGCAAGATAAATTTCAAATAACTAGACTTGAATGGTAAATTATTTGAATACCCATTAGGCCCATTAAAGTGTCTACAAAATTTCATAACATATCTCTTTGTCCATAAAACATTATTCTCTTTTTAGCTCCAAAATTAGCCATTTTCCTACTAGTCCTCCTAACACACAAAACACTATGTCCTAGACAAACCAAAAACATTAAATAAAATGTTTTTATATTATTAGACACCCATTAAGCTCTTCTTTGTTCATGGTAAATTTTATATCCTAACTCCCTATGTAGTATGTCAAGCTCTAACTTCCTTCTTTTCTTGACTAGCCAATTAGGCCTCCTTAGGGTTTAAAGAAAACTATTATGGTTTGTAGCATGATAACTGGTTTCACACCTTGAGACACCTTATACTATCCAAATTAAACTAACTCAAACTCTACTCAATGCTTCAACACCTTTTTTCACCTTCATTTATTGCTCTTCCTCAATTTTGCTCTTCTCTCCTTCTTGGCTCACACTTGTCTCAAGTCAATATACTAAGTTTATTTTGACTCCTTCCTTCCTCAGAATTTCATAAGTTATTTAAAATATTATTATAAAAATACCAACTCCACATCTAATCCACTCAACTCCCTTCCATATTTACTTTCTCAAGATACTTCCTTCAAATCCTAGATTTCTTTTTGAGCTCCTTGATCTTCTCAAGATCTATTAATCCTCTTAACTTTGTTTCAACATTTTTTTAGCTTGCTAGGTTTATAGTAACCTATTAATTCACTGTATCTTATTCATCCACTCTCCATTCATTAATTCCAATCTCTTAATGTGTCAAGTTACCCTTTAATTTTATTAAGTCTATATTCCTTTAAAGTTTCTTCAATGCAGAGTCTAGGACAGTCATGTCTTGACTGATTTAGTGGCTTGAACTAGGTCTTGTTCACCTTCTTAAGGTCTCAAAAAACCCTAACGACATTCTCAAACAATTTTGGAATCCCAAGAGGAGGGAAAATGGATTTGTTCACTAAATAGTGTCTCTTCTAGTTTCAAATTGAGCCTTACTACAATCAAATTTTGAGTGTGCAACCTTTGGTTACTAAATACTCTTTAACTTCCTCAATATTTCTTTGAACATCTTAATCAACAACAAAATCCTTTGATTATTGACATCAACTAGTTTTTTAACTCTTATTTCTCTTATACAATGATCACATATCTCTTAGCTCTTCAACAATATAATAATGTAGTTAGAACAAAGTATTGCAATTTTTGATCAATAACCTCCCTCCAAAAGACTTAATATTCTTTATTCACCCTTCTTATAATAAATAACACTTTGACATTGTCTTAACATTAGATTTAAGGTTCACTAGGATCAATATTTTTGTCACAGACCTTAACAAGGTAAATCAAGATAAGGATTGTTTCAAGTGTTCTTCCCCTCATTTAGTCCTTTCACTTTCCTAAGAATTTGAGATGATCCTATAGGTCTAGGAATCAGTCTACCATTATAACACCTTATTCACCTTGTATGATATAGGTTTTTAGAAGAACATACAACATTCCATTTTCATTCAAACTCCCATTCATAGTTTTAAATACCTCAAAACCCTCAAAGCAATATGGTCATCATTTAATCAACATTATCATATCATAGACTAGAAGTTTATTAGCTTAGAATCTTCAAACTAGGTTCTATAATCAAGTCTTCATCTTTCCCCTTAAGATTTAATAACACCACTTACCCTTATATTTTTCCCTTACCCTTACCAAGAATTATATTGGACTACCTTTTGGTTTTCTTTCTCACCTTATGATACTTTTTCCTTTTATTTCTTATGCTTACACAACCTTTAGATGTTTATAGGAGTAAAAATACACCTTAAGTAAGTAAATATCATTAAAAACCTCTTAAAAATACATTCTTTATGTCATATAAAACATTTATACATAATTATAAATCCAAAAGACACTTTTTATTGATTCATATCACACTTATACATAGCTTCTTGAGCCATTTAGGATTTGAAATAATGTTTTCCACCTCCACCAAAACTAACTACTCCTCCCCTCTCTATGTTCAATTACATCCCTCTCTTGATGACCAAAGAGGTGATGAATAACTAATTTTCAACCCTAACTAAGAGTGATAACCAACACTCATGGTTAATCAAGACTAGAGGTCGTGCAATGTAGGAATACTAGCTTGAGGTCCATTTCAGACCCATTACATCATTACATGACCCCTATTGCTTTATTACATCACTATGGACTTATCTCTATATGTCTAAGATTGCAAATATCCTTGTTGGAGGAAAATACATAGTTTTACCTTTACATTTCCAAGGAGGTCCATAAGGACTAAACAAAATCAAAGAAACTTTAGATGAATCCCTAACAGCTAGATCACTCCAAAACCATGATTTATTCAACTATACATTTGATGCTCCTACATCAGGGTTTTTGTAAAAATGGAGAATATTATTTCCCTTTGTTAATGTACTTCTAGGTTTTACGTTTTGAATAACATATAATCTTGTTGTTGCAAATCCAATTTTTCTTGTGAAAATGATGGCAGTCAACCTGTAAAGTTACGGGTTTCTGATTTTGATTAAAGGAATTATTATCTCGCAAGAACACAAACACACACACAAACAAATTTATTGCCTTATGCAGTTCACATATAGCTTAGTGGTAGTCAATTTGTATGTGGAAATTGATTGAATTGATGTTTAACTTTTCTATATGGAAATGTGAAACAATTTACTCAAACAATTAGCAAATCTTGAATGATACCAATTTTTTCTAATAACTTGTGAAGGAAATGTAGGGATAAATAATAAAGTAATTGGGTATACGGAAGAAAGGACTAATACTTATTTTAGTGATTGCTTATTCTCTAGGTATGCATTTCTTAATCTGTTTATTGATTATTAAGTTATTGTAAAATATTATAGTTTTATCCCATTATAGAAATAATATTTAAAAGGTTTAGCTCATTAGAGTTTGAATTTACTGTTAAAAATCTCATGGTAGCTCTATTATCTCTCAAAAGAGATGAGTCACAAATATTGTTTATATATGAGAGTAATTTTTGTGTTACAAAGTTGAAGGGTTTATTTTGTGACCCAATGATATCCATTTCTTAGACAAGAAGATTATGTTCCTATGCTTTAAAATGAACTTGGTTGTTAATAGTGAAGGATTGATTCCTCTTTTGGGTGTTAATTCAATGTTAGATTCAATTCGTGTGAAACAATTTTCTTAGTATGTGTGATTGTTGAGCATATTGAGAATCACTTAACTTGCATAGACTATAATTAGATAATGTTTTAAGGTATTGTAAAGTGTATGGATCCTTTTGTAATGATGTTGTTCCATGTACTTTGTATTATTTACAAGAACATTAATAAATTTAGAAGATCTTACTAAACTTTCCTTTTGGGTGGCTATGGATTGTTTAGATCATCAATAAAGTTGATTAATTATGATAAGTAAGAATGATGGAATAAACAAGTTCATTAACTAAACTCCATTTCTTGTACTTAGATGAAACTCAACAATTTATATTAATTTTTGTTATAGTATATGGACTGACTATTGTTGAAATAACGTTTTGATCTTGTTTATTGTTAACATAAAATTATTTTTAATCTATTTAATTTAATAAGTTGGTATGATAATACTATCAGTTGGATTCTTGGTTTGTTGGAAACATAGTTACTTGTAGACACAAAATTTGTGCACTTAGGTGAATTTCTAGGTGCTAGAGCATACTAATATATACATGATTCCTAAGAAAGAAAAATATTAATTGACAATGTCTTTTTGGGCCTTTTGCTTTGTCTCTTGTAATTTTATTGACCTTACATACCCTACAACCATGTTAGTATTTGTCGATTTATATTTTATGGCCTAGAAACTAGCGCCCATTTAGGATAGAAGTGCCCATGTTCTCTTGACCTCTCTAGCCCTTTCTCAATCTTTTGGGTCTCTTTTACTTCTTGGGAATTTTTACTCTTTTGGTTTGGCCTTCTAGTTGTCAATTATGAAATTAAAACATGGGAATCATATCTATACTTAGTTATTACACTCCAATAAGAGGCCAAGCACTAGCATTATCTATTATCACCTAAGCTTACATCCAAAGGCACAAGATCATTACAAAGCATCCATCTAGCACATCCATACAAGGAACAAGGGTTGCATCACTCTGCATACACAACATAGGAGGAGAAGTTCATTATATTCCATCTCACACATTATATACATTTTCAATATTCTAGATCTATCTCGTTATCATTTTACAACTTGCACAAGGTAATCTTATGGCATTATTACCCACACATTGACACAAAAATACATGTAGTATGAAAAGTAGTGCATCGCTTGGTACTAAGTTCACTCTTTAGGTGACTTCCAAGGTCATTTCGACTCCCCATTATACATATTATTTATTAGGTTTGATGTGGTTGAAGGGTATGTGCAGCTAGGTATCTATTTTTCAAGTTACAAGGCCAACAACGACATTGGAACAAATCCAAAGTGACAAAAAATACAAACAACAAATCTCCTCTTGAGCTGAAAAGATCAAAACCTAAGCAACATGGTTGACACTAGCACCCAAATTTAGTCACTAACACCGAGCACTCATGTCCTACCATGGGAACTTCTATCTTGTACATTTATGAGCTTGAGAACTTCAAGTGAGCCATGACATCACCATTTCCATTCTGTTCCAACAGTTCTTTAGTCCATACCACTTCACGATCACTTATAAATCAACTAAGTCATCTCCTCTATATAATACTTAGGGTTTTATATTCTTGCATGCTCGTTGCTTGTCCATTTGTGTATTTACAACTTGTATATCATACAATACAATATTTACAATGAAATTATATTTAATTCAATTTATATTAAATCATGTTACACTTTATAGTATTACTTTATTTGATTAATGATATGTATACTTAATAATGTATTATGAAGATTATGAGATGTCACATAAGATAACCTTATCATAATCATTTATTTCAATTTAAAGCAACATGAATATGAGTAGATAATTCATGTCAGTTCGTATAATTGACCATGTATACATTCTCTCTCCTATAGTGTGCAGGACAGAGTAATATTGTGAAGTAATAACTAGATTTTATACGCATGATTTATTCATGTATTATTGTTTACAAATCCATTCTAGATTATTGTATTTCATTGTAAAGAGAAAGTATTATTTTCTGAGTTGAATTAAAGGCATTTTCCTATTTTTACTATTCTAAAAATTTGTATATTATCGTTTTGGAAAAATAAGGATTTATCCTTATGAAGTTCAATAAATATACTTATTCTTCATATCACTTTTTGTGAGTTACAAATATGTTTTTATTATTGTTTTTTCAATAGAGTATGAACTAAATTTATTGAAATTTAAATCTTATTTACAAAACTATATCTATTAATTGATTCATTAAGGATGAAAGAATATGAAAAACTATAAAAAAATATTAGATTAGGTAAAAAAGGGATGGGCTCCCAGAGGCCTTACATAAGACAATCCATCATGATAGCACACAAAATGAAGTTAAAACAAGATAGGACCAAAAAGAGTTAAATAGACTTAACTCGGGAGAGAGAAGGTATAGGAACAAAGCCATAGATTGAAAAAAACAAATAGTCTACAACTAGACCAGAATAGTTTGCCAAAAGACAACAAAAATTTCAAGAACAAGAACAAAGGAAACTAGTTTATCTTTTGACATTTGGGAGAGTTTCTTGAGGTGCTAGCAGAGGTCCACTTGTTCGTTCTCCATATCCTTTGGACACTTCCCACCATTAACATCATCCTTCGAGCTACTATTTTGGGTTGGAATTTCTTTTTATCTAAGTGCTCTTCCATGGCCTCTAAACACACCCACATAGCTTTAACCAACTTTTCCAGCTCGATGAATTCGCCCCTTACGTTATTGTGAGACATGAAAATCTTCTTAGTGGCCTCAATGTTGTTTGTCATCCCTATCCTCATGTCATAATTATCCTCTTCCATAATTTTCACAACCATCTCCATCTACTTCATTATTTTAGATAGGTATTCAAAATTTAGACCTTCACCCTCCATGCATTTTCCTTTCCCTTTAGAAGACCCTTCACTACCTTTATACTTCTTATCCCTAAACTTATCATCATTAACTTACTCTTCTCTATTAAAGGGTTCCTTTTTCTCATGCATCCTTTTCAAGAAATCAACCATTTGATATCATCATCCTTTTCCTTGACAGGGCCCACTATCTTGGGCAGAAATGGTTTACCATTTTGAACCAAAATAAGGATGAGACCTTCATGAATGGGGGACTCCACTTTCCCCCTGTTAAAATATTTCACAAAAGCTGAAAGAGGAATATAAATAAAAAAGGGAATACTCATCATAATTTTATGCCTAAACATGTTCAATAGTGACAAATGATAAGTATAAATCTTTCGATACTCACCTTCAAGAGTGATATACTTCATGATATAAAGACATAATTCCTTCTAAACCCATAGGATACACGAACTAGTAACACTATCTATAAAATAATGGAATTTTTACTTACCAAAAAAGAAATTATTTATTTCATGCTCCCTCCTATTCCTATCTTTAAAACTTTTGAGCCCCTTCATCTCCATTTCTATGGCTTGGGAAATGAAATTTTTAGTGACCTCCACTCCATTCCCTAAACCAAAAACTTCTGTCCTCCCACACCAAACAAAAATCCTTGTAAAGAGAGGAGTCATTCTCATGTAACTTTGTAATATACTTTCTAAAACTCCCAATTCTGAGAATATGCCACATAGATGGATTGTTGGTGATGTTTCCATGAGGGTTCAAATCAAACTCTATCACCTCCCATGGTTTCTCTGTTATCTTTCCACTATAAAACCAGATGCACACTACAACTACTAAACTCAAATTAGGTGTTCTTGGAAAATAAAAAACCACACTCGAACTTACCGCCCGATCATCAAGACAAATGAAGTCATTCATGTGAGTTGAAATGAAATTATAATGATCTATCATGTTATATGATATCATTAATAGATGTAGGCATTACATCACCTTTCATCTAAACCTTGAAATCATGACTATACACCCCTAAGTTAGATATTTTTGCACATATTTATTACCTAGATGGGGGGTATGATTGATATTAAACCTATCAAAAGCATTAAGGTGAACTTTAATATCTTGAAGAATATTTCCCAAAGCCCAATTTTGAAATTTATTTCTATTGAGGGCATTAAAAATGAGAAGAGAATCACCCTCAATTTGGATGTGATTGATCCCTTTCTCTCTAGCTAATTTGACCCCCCATAACAAGGCTTTAGCCTCCGCCACATTATTGCTTTGAATTCCCATAGGACCTCCAAAATCCTATAGCCTATCAACCTCATGATTTAAGATGATACCTGCCCACAAGCCTACCCAATATTTCCTTTTGACGCTTCATCAAAGTTCATTTTGTAATAATTCCCTTCCGGTTTATAACAATTAACCATAAGTTGAGGAAATTTGATCGGAGGAGGACTAAAGGTGAAATGTTTGAGAACTTCCTCTTCCTCCTTAGGATAGGAAGCCTTTATCTTACCTTTGAAGAGTTTATTGTTTTATTTAATGGAAGAAATTAACTTGGCACTAACCTTTTTGATGTTGGATTTCTGGTTTATGAAGATAAGAGCATTCCTTTCCTTCCACAAGCACCATATGAGGTGAGGAAGTTCCATCCTCCAAGATACCACAATGATAGGAAATCTAAAGGGGTACTCTCATTGCAGATTTGTAGATTAAAATCCTTAATGTTATTGGGTTACATCTACTAAAATTTCAACAAGTCCTTAACCCCTGAGAAAACTACCTAAGAAAATGGGCATAATAGGAAGAGGTGGTTGAAAATTTCCTTCTCGCTACCACATAGAGAGAATCTTTTGGGTAAAACCATACCCCTCTTCCTAATATTATCCACCATGAGAATTTTATTTTGAGTTTCCAACTAGTAGAATAGGTTACCCTTAGGGAGGATGTCCTTCACCCAAATTCTTCTCCAATACTCCTTTTAAAACGAGTCTTTGAAGTTTAGGTTATAGGAATATTTAACCGCATACTCTCCATATTCCTCTTATTTTCAAATAATATAATCCTCTTGTTGTTGAAATATGGGGATATGAAAGTTTCTTAATTTACGGTTAAGGTCTATGAAGGGTTAAGATTCACCAATTAAGTTGGGAGGTGGGGTTAGCACCACCCATTTGGACTCTTCACCCGAGACTTCCCAATAGTCCTGAATATAAACTTTTCCCATATCCTCAAAGTGTTGAAACACTAATTTCCAGGGTTCCTCCTCAACTAGAGGTTTCTCTTCAAGCCGTAGTCATGCCAAAACAAGATATTGTTGCCTTTACCAATGTTAAACTTTATGCATTTACTCAGAACTTACTTGGAAGCCATAAAAGATCTCCAAAAATAGATACATTAGGTAGATAGTTCTACATAAAGAAATTCTCAATTATTCCTACATTCCTTAATTATTTATTCCTAATGATGTCCACCCAAAGACCATCTTTTATCACCCTCCAACCCGCTTTGGCTACCAAAGCTTCATTCACAAGTTTGATATTGTTCAAGCCTAATCCTCCACAATTTGTTAGGTATAGTGAAGTTTTCCCAACCCACAAGGGGAAATTTGAACTTTTCTTTTGCTTAAGCCCACAAAAATATTTTTATTTGTTTCGAAGAATCAATAATTTTTACAAGCAATTTGAAGAGGGACATAACATAAATAGGTATACCTTGGAGAGATCTTTGAAGAAGTTGAATTTTACCACTGGGTGAGAAGGGTCCCTTTCAAGTGGTGATATTTTTGTTAAATCTCTCCAAAAAGCCATTCCATATTGAAGTATCCGATCACTTGTGAACAAGAGGAATCTGTTATCCAAAATGTGCCCCTTTCTCATTTTGTGGCTAACTCCTTTCATTCTTCCCTCTCTTGTGCCTCAGTCATAATTTTTTGCTTTTTAGGCACTCAAAAATTTCTGGAAATGGTACCATTGGATAGAGCTCTTTCTCATCTTTCTAGAAAGGTAAATTTTTCCTCCTAACTCCATGTATTTTTGAAGTTATGGCCCGGTGGAGTTTTTGTGGGAAATTTTCCCCTGAAAGGCCCGCATGACCAATAAAATGGCGCTACGTGTCCCGTGCACTGGAAGTGGTGGGGTCGAAGGAAAACTTGGTTTTTTACCAAGTGTTTGGCAAAATTTCAAAAGGGAAGATTTTCCCCATAGACCCGCTGGCGAATCGGATCCTGCCATGTGTCCAAGGGGAAAAAATTGAAAATTTGACTAAGTGTTGGTGCATGGAAAATTTGGGAGGAAAGGCCCACACCCAATCATGTTTTGCCATGTGTCCTATGGCATTGGACTGGCAGAGCACGGAGGAGAAGTTAGAATTTTGGTGAAGTGTTTTTGCCAAATTTCAAAAGGAAAATTATTGGCCCGCAGGCCCACCAACCATTCAGAGCAGGCCACGTGTCCCTGGGCACCTGGAATGGTGGAGCACGGGGAAGATTGGGATTTTTTCCCAAAGGGATTGCACAAAAGGAAAAATGTTTGTAGAGGGTCCGCGGCGAATGAAATTGTGCCACGTGTCCCAGACCGGCGGAAGGCGGGGAGAATTTGGGAAATTTTCCCAAAGGAAAAAGAAGGAAATTTCAAAGGGAAAATCACCCCTTGAGCACGAACCAATGGAATCTCGCCACGTGTCAGGTGGTGCCAAAAAACTCAAGATAGGCCCATAGGGAAAAAGGGGAGGAAATGCTGCGGTGAATCACCACTGAAAAATTTGCCACGCATCCTCAACTCATCGACACTGGCGGGAATTTTTGGAAAATTTTCCAATGGCAAAAACAAAGGAAAATGAAGCATTAAAGGCCCATGCCTAATAAAAACATGCCACGTGGCACCTAGAATGGCAGAGTGCGGGAATTTTGGAATATTTTCCAAATGACCAAAAAGTGGAAAATTTAAAAAATTTTGCCCGCCAATCCGATTTGGCCTCTGTTTTTCCCTAAAAATTTCAAACAACCATATCTTTTGATCTAAAGCTCTGCTTTTTCACGTTCTTTATATCAATGGAGATTTGATGAAATTATCTACAATATTATAGGGTCATTTTTGTATTTTGATGGAGTTTGAGAGAGAAAATCAAAAATGCCCTGCAGCACGTGGTCATGGATAGAAATGATGTTTCAACCACCATTTTTAATGAAGAATGGCTCACATTCTCTCCCAGCATGGTGAAAAATGTCAGGGGATGGGCCTATAAGGATGCCCATGTTGTTTTAATGCATTTTAGGATTGTGGTTGAAGCTCTCCCATGTTTTTCACATTTCTCTCTCCTGGGGTTGTGGCTTGCACTGTAAAAGCCAGATTTGGCTCATTTTCAAAGGGTTGAACATTTTTATGTATTGCAGGCTCCCTCTTTCACCTTGAAAGTGATTTTTGTGGAAAAATTAGACCTTTTCCAAGACTACAACCTATTTTTCCTCTCAGGTGTTGTAATGCAAGTGGTTTTTGATGTTAAAATGACAATACAGGCTCTGTGAATGAGTTTTAATCCTCTGTTTGTGTTGTTTGATTCATTTCTGACCCTCCATTATAGTTATCAGTTTGTGCATGAAGTTTTGTTACATTTTTATGAACTATGTCAATCTGAGAAGTAAGAAATGCTCACCACTCCTTTGGTGCATCACCTTATTAGCACTAGTTTCAGTTTTTTTGCATTCTCTATCTCTATCCACTTTGGAATTTAGAGTAGGATTTTGAGTTTGAAACCTCTGTATAACTTGCAAGTAATACACCTAATCAGAGGAGTTGAGGAACCAACCTCTAAACTGGAGATTCTTTTCCCATTTTACAAGTCCCACACTTGGGGAAAAGATTCAATGTTGTGCAATCACACTGGATGTCCAAGATGTCAAACTAGAAGTTTAATCAACATCCAGGGGTGCTGCTGATTTGCAACAACAATTTTGGCATGCTGGTGGGACCTTAGAGGTCTTCATCTTCATTGCAACAAAATTGATGTGCATTTGTTGCAAGTTTCTTGCTTAAAAGAGCCCTAAATTGCACATCTGGCGACTCCAAGGAAGAAGAATCAGCTGGTTTTAGCAGTGTAGGCCTGAAAAATCATGAGAAGAATCACCACAAGGTCAAGAGTTGGAGAAGAAGAGGTGATTATCTATAGTTATCTCCAAGAAGAAGGAAAAGAGGGAGGAGAATTCAAAGGTCTCCATCTCCACCAAACAGAACTCTATCAACTCCTCCACCTGGTAGGCCTTTCATTCAATCAACAAGGGTTCTAAGGCCAATCAGAATGGCACAAAACAACCCCTATGTCAATTTCACTGGCAATAGCCCACTTGCTCTCAATGCATAGAATCCAATCCTAGTTGTAGCATTGAAGAACATCCCATACTCATCTTGGAGAAAATCGGACCACTCCGGTGATCATGTTAAGGATATTGCCAATATTTGTGCAATCCATGAGATCAATGAGATGTAAGTTATTGTCAAACTACTGGAATCTTCATTCAAAGGGAAAGCTTTACAATGGTTTAGGAGTCTTGTCCCAGGTTCTATCTAAAATTGGAACCAGCTATATATAGCCCTCCATGAGCAGTTTGGAGAAAAGGGAGACAACTTGTCCATTTTCGAGCAGCTGACAACCATCAAGAGGGCTCCTAATGAACAGCTGATTGACTTCAACTTCAGATTTCAAATGAATTGGGAGAGAATTCCAGTGGCAGTAAGGCCGGTAGTAGAAGGTTCTTTTCTATATTACCTTAAAGCTTTAAATTCTGATATTTCTATGTTAATTTAATCCGTGGGAGGCACAACTGTCCTGTTGCTTATAGTGTTGCCATTAGAGCTGAAAATTGTTTGATTCAAGCTGGAAAGCTAGCTATTAGGCCTCCAATGCCATTATTTCCAAGTTTAGAGAGCCCAAACACTAATCAAACACCTATTTTAGCCCCTATTCCCACTCCTAGGAATCAAAATTCAAGTGAAGCTTTACTTCATATTCTAGTGCCTCAAATGAACTTCAAGAAGTCATGAAGCAATTGCAAAATCTAGGTAATGAGTTGGTTACACTCAATAAGCAGCAAGCCCAAGGTTTTAGGCCTTCTTTCCAACCTCAAGCTCACCCTAACAGGTAGCCATATCAGCCTCAAAGAACACCCAATCCAGTTACAAATTTAAATCAAGCAAGACCTCCTGCCAATGACCATTTCAAGCCTATAATCCCAATGCTATATCTGCCTCTAAGGCATTAGTGCTAGTGCAAAACAACATAGCTCAAGAGTATGATTGGCGTTTCCCATGAAATGAACCTCAAAGCGATCTATGTGCTTCAACGATGCCTTGAATCAAGCATTAATGGTGACAACTTTGGTGTGGAGGGTGAAGGTAGTCAAGGAAATAACCAACAACAACAAACATTCCAGCAGCAATCAGCTCCAAATGATACCACACTTTTAAACTGGCAGGTAGAAGATTTTTGTGGCATGAATCAAATAGTTTACTAAAGTGTTGCAGCCAACACAAGGTCAAAAAGGAGGAATTTGAGTGAATAAAATCCATTGGCTGCAAGTAATCCACAACCTCCTACTATTCCACAAATTATTGGCAAACAAAATTCAGTTCCAAACATACAAGGGCCACCTAAAACAGCTCCTAGGCCACTCAATCGCTAGTTGCTACTGTCCATGTGTAAGGAATGAATGTGCAGGCTAAGGGATAGAAAAGAGATGCTTCATCTCCATTCAAACATCATTGATTAGATGAAGAAGACAAATGTAAACATATCAATGTGGGAATCACTATCTATCCCGAGGCCAAAGAGATTTTACTAAGCTGCCATGAAGGGTAGTCAACTTCAAACCAACAAGTCCGAATGCAAGAGAAGGTGCTCATAAATGTTTCCCAACTTGAGAAGAATCATGGAGGATAGGAAGGTAAAATATTTAAACCCCCTCCATTCTATGTTTCATTGATCATTGGAAACCAATTAGTACACAATTACATGATTGATTCCAGGGCAAGTAGTTCAGTAATGCCCAAGAAAATAGCTTATCAGTTGGGAATTCAATATGAGGTCATATCCAAAGGGGTAGTCCAATTGGATGGGATGGTAGTAACAATGGTTGGAGTGATAAAAAACTTGAGTTTTACTTTGCATGCATGCCCCAACGTTGTTGTTTTGCAAGATGTCTCAGTAATAGACCTTCCACCACTCTTTGCCCTATGTCTGTCAAGGGATTTCACAGCCAAGATTGGAGGTTACTTATCTGCTGATTGGTCACACATGTTATTCAAAACAAGATATGGAACTAAAGCCACAATCAGATCTGAGCCTATTGCAAATTTTCACATTGAGCCTTACACTCCAAGCCAAATCAATACCATTTGTTCAGCATTTGATCAAGAGGATTATCCTAGCACTGATGAAACTGACACCAAGGTAGGAAGCATCCCAGATTTAGCTCTTGATGAATGGGAAAAAAAGGTGCATGCTTTTGACCCTTATCAAGAAATAGAAGAATCTGAGCTAGGAGTCTATTACATGCATGAAGAAAATCATCCTATTCCTAGCATCATCAAGCCGGACCACAAGGATGACAATGAGGTATGAAAGTTGTTTTTGATGGATCAAGGAGTAGACAAGGTGCAGGAGGTGGACCTATATTTGTTTCACCTAAAGGATTTAAGTATTATTCAACTTTTAGATTCTAGTTTGCATGCTCTAATAACACTGCTGAATATGAAGCCTTGATACAGGGATTGCATTGGTCAATCAAGAGAGGAATAAAGAACTTGTAAGTCTTTGGTGACAGTGAGTTGATTGTCAACCAAGTTAAGGGGCAGCATTCCATCAAGAATGATCTACTCAAGTGCTACAAAAACAGGGTGTGGGACCTCATTGAAGATTTTGAGGGCTTTGGCATAAAATCCATTCCTAGAAAAGAGAACCAAGCTGCTGACAGGCTTGCAGTAGTTGGGGCAGCCTTTGACATTGTTGAAAGCATTCAAAAAGACAAGGTACAACCAAACATCCATGTGATTGTGAGGCCTTCAGTGCCAGACAACAATGTAAGTTGGCAAGTGTTTGAAAATGATCAGCAAATCATCCATTTCTTGCAAGAAGAGGCTGAGTTCTCAGCTAAAAATCAGGAAAAGTTGGAGCAGCAGTATGGTGACCAAGTGGTACAGCTGAGAACCAACAAACTACCAAAGGGACTTATTACTTTGGAGTCCATTTTCAATCCTAATGATTAGTTTAGGAAGGAGAAGGCAAACATTCAAGTCAAGGGAGAAGATTCAGTGTCCATCTTGGTGGAAGAAGGCAAATCACTCCGAGTTGGTAAAGTGACAACTGAGCAAGAAAGGTATGAGTTCATATAACTTTGTCAAGAATTCCCTGATGTGTTTTCTTGGAGCTATGAATATTTGAAAGGTTTCAATCCCAAGTTAGCTCAACACACCATTGAATTGGATCCAAATACTAAACCCATTAGGCAAAAACAAAGGCCAGTCAATCCACACATGGAGCCTCTCATGAGAAAGGAATTGAATAAGTTGATAGAATCAAGAATCATATTCCCTATCAAGCATTCTAGTTGGGTAGCCAACTTGGTTCCAGTTAGAAAAAAGAGAGGGGAAATCAGATTGTATGTTGACTTCATAGATTTGAATAGAGCATCTCTCAAGGATCATTATCCACTTCCTTCTATGGAGCAGATTTTACAGGTTGTTTCCAGCTCTGAGAGGTTTTCATTACTTGATGGCTATTCAGGGTATAATCAAATTATGGTGAAAGAAGAGGATCAATTTAAGACAACCTTTATAACCAAATGGGGAACTTATGCATATAGGAAGATGCCATTTGGGTTGTCCAATGCTGGAGCTACTTTCAAAGAGCAATGGACATGATGTTCAAGGGTTTGATTAACAACATTGTGCTGATATATATTGTTGATATCACTGTTTTTTCAAAAAATGTAGCAGACCACCTCTTTCATTTGAGACAAGTGTTCCGAAGGTGTAGAATATTTGGAGTATCCTTGAATCCTAAAAAGTGTATTTTTCTAGCCCATGAAGGAAAAATCCTTCGCCACATTGTCTCTAAAGAAGGATTAGCAATTGATCCAGAAAGAGTTGAAGCCATAAGAGCACTACCATTTCCAAGCCACAAGAAGGCCCTTCAAATTTTCTTGGGGAGAATAAATTTTGTTCGGAGGTTTGTCCCAAATTTTGCAGCCCTTGTCAAGCCTATCACCAAGATGTTAAAGAAAATCATGGCTTTCAAATGGACAGTAGAAGGAAAGGAAAGTTTTGAAGTAATCAAAGAAGCCATCTCTCAAGCCCCAACTCTCATTAACCTGGATTTCTCCAAGGATTTCATCCTCTATGCATTTGGGGGTGATGATACTATTTCTGCAATTTTGGTACAGCAGAACAAAGACAATGATGAGTAGCCAATTGCTTTCTTCAGCCAAAGCCTAGAGGATTATGAGGTGAGATATTCTTTCATTGAAAAGCATGTTCTTGCAGTAATCAGAAGCTTGAAGAAATTCAAGCATTTAGTTTCAAATAACAAGGTTCAATTGTCGGTTTCTCATGTGGGAGTTAAAGACTTCCTCCTCAACAAAGATTTGAATGAAAAGAGAGCAGGTTGGATTACTCGTGTCATGGAGTATGAAATTGAGATCAAATTCACCAAGTTGGTTAGAGGAAAATTGTTGTGTGAGTAGCTGATTTTGAGAAAACAAAAGGAAGCATGCAATAAGAAGGACGCTGTTTTGGCATTGCAAGACAGCCATGAGCAAGGAAGCACTCAAGAGGAAATGATGGTTTCCTCACTCCTTGCTGGACCCAAGACATAATGCACTTCCTAAACATAGGTCTATGCCCTCCAGAGATGAACAAGACCAAAAGAAGACACTTCAGATTGCAGGCTGTCCCATATGCCCTTGTTGATGGTGTTTTGTTCAAAAGGGATGTGAATGGAGTGCTGCTGAGATGCATTGGTACAAATCAGATTCATAGAGTGTTGGAAGAGTTCCATGATGGATCAACTGGTGGTCATTTTGCACCAAGAGTAACAGCTCTAAAGATCATGAGGGCTGGCTATTATTGGCCCAAAATTTTCAGTGATTGTTATGCATGGATCAAGAGGTGCAAGAATTGTGCATTCTTCACAGGTAAAGAGAGGCTAGCTGCCCTTCCATTGCATCCAATTTCAGTTGACCAGCCATTCATGCAATGGGGTTTGGACTTCATTGGATTCATTAATCCCAATTCAAGCCAAGGGCATAAATGGATTTTAACAGCAACATATTACCTCACCAAATGGGAAGTAGTGGCACTCAAGGAAGCAAATGAATCTAGCATCCTGGATTTCTATGAGGGAATAAGCAACTACATTTGGCATACCTGCTACAATAATAAGAGATAATGCATTGGCATTCATTGGGTCCAAGTGACTGAATGGGCTATAAAGAATGGGATCTACCTAAACACTTCACCAAATTATTACCCCGGGGTAATGGCGGAGTTGAATCTACAAACAAGAACTTGTTGAGGATCATTAGGAGGACTCTTGATGAAAATCAGAGGTCTTGGCATACCAAATTGAAATCAGCCTTATGGGCTGATAGGATAACTCCCAAGAGATCTACAGGTAACTCTCCATTTAAGCTTGTTTATGGGAGAGAGGCAATTTTCCCATGTCACTTGAGTTGCCAACATTGGAACTCATGAAATAGTTGGAGTTGTTGGAGTTTGAGCCCATGGAGGTTAGATATGTAGAATTGATGGAGCTCCAAGAAATCAGAAATCAGGCATCCCAAGCAATGGAGAAGGATCAAGCTTTGATCAAGAAGACCTTTGATAGGAAGGCCAAGGATAGATCTTTCCAAGTTGGAGATCTAGTGTTAAAATGGGATGTAGATAGAGAAAACGGGAAGGCATTCAAAATTTGATGCCATTTGGAGTGGCCCATACATGGTCACAAAGTGCAAGGATAGCAATGCTTTCCAATTGTCTTCATTGGATGGCGAAGAACTACATATTCCAGTCAATGGGATCTATCTAAAGCATTGCTACTGAAGGGAATTCTCCACCTTGTACATATTAGCTTAGATTTTCATTCCTCCAAGTGCTTGTGCACATTGTTTTGCTATAGATTAGCTTTGCTTTCCCTAAGTGCTTTGGCACAAGCTTGTTGTTCCTAGAAATGTGTGTTACAGGCCTTGCTCAAATCAGATGATGTGCCACCCTCCATCTTCCTCCTTGCAGTGTTCTAGTCAGTTGGGGTACCAAATAGAGAATTTGATGACTCCATGCCCAATGGATTGCTTTAGGAAACTGGTAACTTCATCCAGCAGGCAGATGACCCCTCTGAGTCACCAAAATTGTTATCCAAAATGTGCCCCTTACTCATTTTGTGGCTAACTCCTTTCATTCTTCCCTCTCTTGTGCCTTAGTCATAATTTTTTTCTTTTTAGGCACTCAAAACTTTCTGGAAATGGCACCATTGGATAGAGCTCTTTCTTAGCTTTCCAGAAAGGTAAATTTTTCCTCCTAACTCCATGTATTTTTGAAGTTATGGCCCGGTGGAGTTTTTGTGGGAAATTTTCCCTGAAAGGTTCGTAGCCAATGAAATGGTGCCACATGTCCCCGGGCACCTGGAAGTGGCGGGGGTCGGAGGAAGACCTAGTTTTTACCAAGTTTTGGCAAAAATTCAAAAGGGAAGATTTTCCTTGTAGACCTTGCGAATCGGATCTCGCCACGTGTCCAAGGGGAAAAAATTGAAAATTTGACTAAGTGTTGGTGCATGGAAAATTTGGGAGGAAAGGCCAGTGCCCTTTTTCCATGGGTTCTATGGCATCAAACTGGTGGAGCACAGAGGAGAAGTTAGAATTTTGGCAAAGTGTTTTTGCCAAATTTCAAAAGGAAAATTATTGGCCCGCAGGTCCGCCAACCATTCAGAACAGGCCACATGTCCCCGGGCACCTAGAATGGTGGAGCACGGGGGAAGATTGGGATTTTTTCCCAAAGGGATTGCGTAAAAAAATGTTTGCGAGAGGGTCCACGGTGAATGGAATTGTGCCACGTGTCCCAGACAAGTGGAAGGCGGGGAGAATTTGCGAAATTTTCCCAAAGGAAAAGGAAGGAAATTTCAAAGGGAAAATCACTGCCGTGAGCGTAAACCAATGCAATCTCACCATGTGTTAGGTGGCACCAAAAAACTCAAGACAGGCCCGGGAAAAAGGGGAGGAAATGCCTGCGCGAATCACCTAGGCCTGCGCCACACGTCCTCAACTCATCGGCCGTAGGGGAATTTTTGAAAATTTTCCAATGGAAAAACAAAGGAAAAAGAAGCATTAAAGGCCCACACCTAATCAAAACATGCCACGTGGCACCTAGAATGGCAGAGCGCTAGGAATTTTGGAAAATTTTCCAAATGACCAAAAAGTGGAAAATTTAAAATTTTTGCTGCTTGATCCGATTTGGCCTTTTTTCCCTAAAAATTTCAAATGGCCATATCTTTTGATCCAAAGCTTTTTTCACGTTCTTTATATCAATGGAGAGCTGATGAAATTATCTAGAATATTCTAGGGTCATTTTTATATTTTGATTGAGTTTGGAGAGAGAAAATTTAAAAAAACCTTTGGCGCGTGATCATGGACAAGAAATGACGTTTCAACCACCATTTTTAATGAAGAATGGCTCACATTCTCTCCCAGCATGGCAAAAAATGTCAAGGGATGGGCCTGTAAGGATGCCCATGTTGTTTTAATGCATTTTGGGTTGGTGGTTGAAGCTCTCCCATGTTTTCTGTGTTTCTCTCTCCTGGGGTCGTGGCTTACATTGTAAAAGCTAGATTTGGCTCATTTTCAAAGGGTTGAACATTTTTTATGTATTATAAGCTCCCTCTTTCACCTTGAAAGTGATTTTTGTGGAAAAATCAGACCTTTTCCAAGAATGCAACCTATTTTTCCTCTCAGGTGTTGTAATGCAAGTGGTTTTTGATGTTAAAATGACAATACAGGCTCTGTGAATGAGTTTTAATCCTCTGTTTGTGTTGTTTGATTCATTTCTGACCCTCCATTATAGTTATCAGTTTGTGCATGAAGTTTTGTTGCATTTTTATGAACTGTGTCAATCTGCAGAAGTAAGAAATGCTCACCACTCCTTTGGTGCATCACCTTATTAGCACTAGTTTCAATTTTTGCATTCTCTATCTCTGTCCACTTTGGAATTTAGAGTAGGATTTTGAGTTTGAAACCTATGTATAACTTGCAAGTAATACACCTGATCAGAGGAGTTGAGGAACCAACCTCTAAACTAGAGATTCTTTTCCCATTTTACAAGTCCCACACTTGGGGAAAAGATTCAATGTTGTGCAATCACCCTAGATGTCCAAGATGTCAAAATTGAAGTCTGATAAACATCCAGGGGTGTTGCTGATTTGCAACAAAAGAATCCTTAGGTAGGAATTAGGAAAGGTCTTTATCCCTTTGAACAATGTGAGCTAATCTGACTTGAAAGTGTTCCTCCATGTTTATGAAAAACACAACACTTTTGTGAAAAATTTCCAGCTATCCGAAACCATCTCATAATCATTTAAAACCTTCTTATATTTAGAGGCTTCCTAGGCAGTATTTCCCAATGATAAATTATCATCCATAAATTGATTGAGACATCGGGAGGTAAATTTTTGAGACTTTAATCCCCTGGACAAGATTAAGAGAAAGAGCTTGATTAAAAAGTACGCTAAAAGATTCAGCTACCATGATGTAAAGAAAGGGGAGAGAGGGTCTCCTTTCCTCAGACAATGGCCATTTTGAAAAACAACGTTAGGTTTTCCATTAATAACTATAGAAAAATTAGGTGAGGATATGCACTTCATCATCTTTTTGATAAATAAGTCACTAAAACCAAACTTGACGATAATATCTCGGAGAAAATACCATGAGACACTTTCATAGGATTTATGCATATCTAACTTGAATAACATATACGATCTACTAGATTTCTCAATCAAGTGAATGGCCTCTTGGATGAAAATGATGTTATCCAAAATTTATCTCCAGGAACAAAGGCTCCTTGATTGGGAGAGATTAAATTTGTAAGCACCTTCTTGATCCCAAATGATAGGATTTTAGTAATCATCTTATAGTTGGTTTTACATAAGCTAATTGGTTTGAAACCTTTAATATCCTTGGCTCCTGTCATTTTGGGAATGAGAACCAGAAAGGTGTTATTAGTCTATTTAAGAATGTGTCCATTTATGAAAACTCTTGAGCCATTTCAAAAACATATTTCTTAATAACCTCCTAGAACAGTTGAAAAATACGGTAGGGAAACCATCATGACTAGCAGATTTATCTAGTTCTTTATGAAAAAATAGCATATCTAATTTCTTCCTCACTAGGTAAGAGTGTAAGCTCTCTATTCTCTTGTTGAGAGATGGAATTCTGAAAAAGTCCCAAAACCTTATCCGTAATAGCATCTTCTCGAGCTGGACCAAGGAGAAAAAGATACTTGAAGTTGTTGATAACAGTATCAATGATTTCCTTATCATCATAAAAAATTTCATCATCAACTCACCTAATCTCATTGATTTTAAGATGATTGGACTTGGTAGTGGCGGTGAAATGAAAAAACCTGGTATTTTTGTTACCCTCCTTTAAAAATTTCACTCCAAAATTTTGTCTCTAGTACACTTCTTCTTTAGCTAGAATGTCATGGTATTAAATGAGAAGCTTCATATTTTTATTTTGAGGTTGGGGTTGAGACCATCTTCCCCATCAATTCTTCTATAATTTTCAGATCCTTAGCAATACTTCTTTTCTCTGGAAGATGTTCCAAAAGTATCCTTATTCATAACTTTAAGTTTATTTTTGACATGCTTCAATTTGAAACTCAATTTGAACATCACCACCCCATGAACTTGCACCTCCCAACACTACTAAATTATGTTGTGAATATCTAGATGCTCAAGCCACATATTTTCAAATCTAAAGGGCCTAGATTTCTTGGGAAGGTCCATACCCAAGATTAGTAAAATTGGGTTTTGATTCAATCCTATACTTGGGAGATTGGTAAAGGAATAAAATAGGTTAATCATACACAAGTGGATCACCACAAACTTGTCCAATCTGATTTGAATAATATCATGCCATGTTCTTCTATTTTCCCGGGTAAGTTTTGACCCTCCCAACTCTAGGTCAATCATATCATTTCTCATCGAGAAAATTAGATATATCCTCCATACTATTAGTATATGTGATAGTTCCCCCTCTTTTATCATCCAAGGGGAGAGGAGTATTGAATTCTCCCTCTATGATATAATCTTCATCTTTGAAAAATTCCTTGAAACTTGAAAGTTCCCCCAAAGTTTTCTCCTACCACTAAGCGTGTTCAAAGCATAAATGTTGGAACCAATCTGGGTTTTTAGATTCAATCTTAGTAAAACTAATAGCCAAATGGAAAGGCAAGGAAAATATCATCCCCCTCTCACTAGTTGGGGGTTACAAAGGGTAACAATACCTCTAGAGGTGTTAGCAGAGTTCACCTCATTCCCGATAGTATCCTTCCATATAATCCTTCTCACCTCTTTAAATCTATCAAGACTCATCTTATTTTATTGTAACATCATAATGTCGGCCTTATGTTTTTCCTCATATATTTCATAATTTTATGTTTACTAGGGTTTTCAAACCCCTTATATTCCATGATAAAAGAATCGTTTATTTTTATTTACTTGGGAGAACCCCAATGGCCTCTAAAACCTTTTTCCACTTCCTTATTTGATAAGTTTCTCTCTTTTCCTTATTTTTCCCCTCCCCTTAGAAGTTGTCTCTTTCCCAACATCTACCCTAGAGTTTCTTCTAGTATTTGGTTTGGTTCTCATTGACTAAAGATTCTTTGGAGATGACGAAACATCTAGAGTATCCGGGACTACCCTCATATACCCATCAAGATTTAAAATTCATTCAAGGTAGTGATGATATCTTCTCATCTTTTCCCAACATATTTTTTTCCAATAGAAGAAACCTCCTCCAAAGAAGGGCCTAGGGCCACCTTCAAGCATAGTCTCCCCTTGACTCGAGAAAAATATGTTTCAATTCTTTTTGATTTAGGAGAATAAACATCCTTTGTCTCCTCATTTTCTAGTTCTACTTTGTCTTGATATTCCTTGCTACTAGAACCTTCTCCCTAAAATTAATTTTTCCGTGGAGAAGAGGGATTATTTTCCTTCATAACTTCTGCTCCGGTGCTTTACTAGAGATTAGCACTTTACCATTTTCCCCAACCTACCTCCACTCTTGATTTTTCTTATTATTGATGTGTGGAGGTTTTTTGGGATTTAGATCCTATTTTTTTATAGAGGGAATCCTTTGAATTCATGCCCACCTGTATTAAATTTTCTACAAAAAAGGGAGTTAGTTTGTATTTAAATCATTTCACGCAATCCCTTAGTTTGGATATCAACCTAATATTACCCTCCATAGTTGCATCTTGTGGCATATTGACACAAAATATGGCATGGTTTAGTATTATCCTAGCTTTGGTAATAGGATCAATCGCTATAGGAGAACCTAAATATTTGGATATTCCTATAAGAACCTCTGGTTCCCAAAACTCAAGAGGCAGGCATGGAAGATTGACCTAGATAAGGAATTCAAACTAGTTTTTTTCAAAAGGGTTGAAAGTCGGTTCCAATTTCTGGAGCACAACATGGGACTTTCCAATAAACCAATGTCCTTAAGACAAAAATTTATCCACTTGATCTTTGGTAGAGAGTGTAACTAGAAAATAACCATTAGCATTGGAAGTTACCTCTATTGGTCCATTCAAATCCCTTCATCTCTTTACCCTGACCATGAAATAGGTCAATCTGGGTCGAGAACCCAAGAATTTCACAAATAGTGCACATTCCATGGTTACCTTGGCCTGGGATAAGAGAATATCTAGTATTTTAAGATATAGACTTCCCTTTTCTTTAAAAGAATTGTTCAATCCTTTTCCAGTCATCCTTTGAGCCCACATGGTCTCCACCACGGGCCCATCCTTGTCATCCTTACTTGGTGAAGTCGGGTTTTCCTTCCCGAATCCAAAGGTCTTTGTCTCTAAATCCACATAGTCCATAGAGAGTTACTGCTCATATACTTCATTCAAAATCAAATTTCCCACTTCTCCCATGTTCAAACCCACCACTCCTATTGCTCCCATCTCTCCCTATCAATTATAATAACAAAGTTATAAAAATAATTATTTAAATATAAAAAAATAGGATATGGATATCATTATGATAATAATAACATTTATAACCTTATCATTTTTATTTAGAACTAAAAGTGTTTTAAAGCTCCTAATAACCACAATGTTCATATATGAGTTACTTTTACTATTTAATATTCTTTGCTGAATTTATAGTTTCATTATGGATGAACCATCTATTGGTAATAAGTATAAGTATGTTACGGGAAACAATAATATGAATATAATGTTATAGTATTTTTTTACCATATTATAAGAAAGTACACTAATTATGACATAATGATGGCATATGAGTACACAAACTTCTTCAATAGTTATTCAATAAGATGTGATTAATTAAACTCATGCTATATGATAATCATAAGATCTATTTATTATTGGATGATGAAATCCTTTGAAATTAAGTGAATCTTTCATGATAAATG
Source organism: Taxus wallichiana var. yunnanensis (assembly GCA_018340775.1). Classification (NCBI taxonomy): domain Eukaryota; kingdom Viridiplantae; phylum Streptophyta; class Pinopsida; order Cupressales; family Taxaceae; genus Taxus; species Taxus wallichiana. The sequence goes on along the minus strand of CM031244.1, from coordinate 209,612,329 downwards.
TTAAAATTATGAGACTTAATAATAGGGACTATGATGTGATTGAATCATTTAATATGATACATGATTAAGTAAACCTATCCTTAACAACTAATGATATGTTGTGATATCATGAAAAGAGATACTCATTTAATTTAGTAACATGATAAGTTATTATAATTATCCATCAAGAAAATATATTATGTCTTGATACCTAATAAACTATCATAAAGACACATCTAATATCAACTCAAAAGATGGAAATTAGTTTAAATGAAGTGTGGGTGCTATGACCCACCATTCCATTCAATAAGAACCTACCCATACCAACTTAGGATGGATATGAGAAGGTTAGTGAGTAATTAATGAGGAAATTCATTATGTGGTCACTATATTTCCCATAGGGATCCTAAGATGGGATCGATATTATACTTTCAAATAAAATGGAGTGTCCTAGTTCCTACTTCTTTAAAACAGAAATTAAATTTCTTAAACATGAAGTTGAGATTTATATAACTATGTAGAGATTGTTGTGTGGTAACGAAGATAATTTTTATTAACTTATGTGGGGTCACAAAACTAATATTGGATGGCTCACTTGAAAACTTGTCCAAGTAGTGTAACTAGATGATTACAACGTCTAATCACCATACCATATTTTGTAGTGTCAAGTGATAGATGGATTACAACATGTCTGTTCTCTAAGTTGACACATAGGAGTTTCACATAGTTCTTAAGACATATTAAATGGGTTTAACCAAAAGTATACAAGTTATACTCACTCGGTTAGAGTGATGATAAGGGGGATTAGGTAGATCTAATGGACCCTTACAACTACACATGGTTATCATTATTATCATATGGATTGTAAACATTTTATTATGTTGGATTTTAATTGTTGCAAGCTAAAAATCATTTAAGACATTAATTTTGATTAAGATGTATTTTTAATTTATCCCCCTTAATTTGGATGAAGTATAACATGGGTGTTACATTTTGGTATCAGAGTTGAAGGTTATTAACTTTTGGACTTAATGGGTTCAAATGCTAACATAAAATTTTATTTTGTTATAACATATCATAATGGTTAGAACAATAACAAATAATGTGGGTGAAGCTAAAATAACCCAAAACTAGATGACCTTTGAGTTATACTTTAAGATACTCATAAACTAGTAGATATCTTGGAACAACATGTAATGGGTGAGGAAGAAGAAGAAGAAAGTGATGTACAAAAACATGTTCAACCTATTAATGGAAACATTAATGTCGGGAATCTAAATGCAAGAGATAATAATGTTGTAAATACAAATGCAGGAGATCCTAATGATGGAAATCCATATGTTGGGAAATATTTAGGAAGTAAAAGATCCCGCTTGGTAGCTGAGGTGTCAAGGAACATTAAAAAAATAATCCCACCCAAATTTTATGGAACTACCTTGGGAGATGGAGCTGAGAATTAGCCGAGAGAAACGAATAAATATTTTTAAATAAGAGACTTCTTTGAAGAAACTAAAGCTATTTGGGGTGATTTTCAGCTCTACAATGAGGCATCCTCTTGGTGGGATAACTGAAAGGTAGAGTTGGGAGTTGACCCTACATACATCACTTGGGAAAAGTTTAAATTGTACTTTTGTCAACATCGGTTACCACATTTGTACTTTGATCGGAAGATGACTAAGTTTTAAAACCTGACCCAAGGTAAGGCGAGTGCGACTAAATATAGGAAAAAATCACTAAATTATTGAAGTATGTACCACAATATCAAAGGATGAAAAATTCAGGATACATAAATTCATTATTGGGTTGAATCCCATCATTAGAGGTAAAGTAGATGTTCATGGTCCTTCCACTACGGAATTTGTATTTAAGAAATCCATTAGGAAGGAGAAAAAATTGAAATAAATATTTTCTCAAAGAGATGAAAAGAAAAATAAGATCTTAAACTCACCTTAGCCATTGACACAAAGAAATACATGGTGGAAGAAAGTGGGAAACAAAACAAAGAATAATAAAAATTATATAGTAGAAAAACCTGTTGTAAATGTAAAAAGAAATGGGTAGAATAATGCTACAACTAAAGATACTAAATTTGAAAGGAAGGGACATTTTTTGGATGTTACATATGTGGTGGTGACCACTATGTGAATAACTATCCCCCAAAAATAGGGGAATAATCGAGAAGAAAAGATACACGACTATGATGGCTAATTGTCGGGATGAGAAGCAAGCTACTCCCATTAAAGTAATAGGTAAGATATATAGACTTCTTGTTATTATTTTATTTGACAACGGTGTAACCGAGTACTTCATTTCTAGTAAATTAACTGAAAAAATAAATAAAAAATCTAGTTATATGAAAAATACATGGACTATACAATATGGGAATAATGTTATCTAAATGGTAGACGAATGTCTATTTGACGTAAGCATTGGAATTACCTAACTTCACCACAAAATTGGACATTTACATAGCTCCTCGAGGTTCCCATGACATCATCACAAGTGAAAATTGGCTTTCTAAACATAAAGACATTTTTGAATGTTATAAAAAAGAGTTACTAGATTACATGCAAAAAAACAAGCATACAAGGCATAAAAAGGATTTTTGAAGTTATATAGATTTCATCTATGCAGATCTTAAGAAAATTAAAAAAAAAAAGTGCTATATGACTTATGCCATTAATATATTTTATATTAGTGAGGAAGGTAAGACTTCGATGGAGGACTATTTACTATTACAAGAATACATGATGTCTTTCTGGAGGAATTACCCAGAATTCCTCCTAGGCATGAGTTTTATTTTATAATTGATATCAAACCAAGAACTGAACCAATCTCTAACGAAACATACATAATGACAAAAACTGAATTATTAGAGTTAAAATATGAATGTCATGAACTATTTTATGAGGGACTAATTAGGGTGAGTGAGTCTCCATGGGGAGCACCAGTCATCTAAATTTTAAAAAGGATTACACATTAATATTATGCATCGATTATCACATGCTTAACAAGGAAACAATCAAGAATAGATATCCTTTACCAAAGATTGATGACCTTTTCGATTAGATGCAAGATGAGTTTTTATATTAAAATATTGATTTATGATTAGGTTATCATTAGCTTAGGATAAAGGATGAATATATTCATAAGAAAACATTTAGAACAAGATATGGGCATTATGAGTTTACAAGTGTTACCTTGTGGACTCACTAATGCACCAATTGCATTCATAAACTTAATCAGCAATACTTTTCAGTAATATCTTTCTAAATTCATGCTATTTTTTTGGATGATATATATGATTTATTCTAAAAACATGGAAGAACATAATGAACACTGTGAATAGTGTTAGATGTGCTTAAAAAGAGAAAATTATACGATAAGATCTCAAAATGTTCATTATATTAGAATGAAGTGAAGTACCTTGGGCACATAATCAATAAGGATGGGATTTTAGTTGACCTATTAAATATCAAAGCCCTATCTAAATGGCTAGAACCTAGGAATGTATATGAATTTAGAAGATTCATGGGGTGTTCGGTCATTACAAAAATTTGTTAAAGATTTATATATAGTGGACGCTCCAATAACTTATTTTCATAAAAAGGAAAAGAAATTTTTGTGGACTAATAAGTGTGAAAATGAATTCAATTTTTGAAAGAGAAACTTATAACTACACCTATTTTGAAGGTTACAAATCTTAATGGAAGCTTCACCGTGGTAACTAATGCCTCTGGTGAAGGTTTGGGCAGAATTATTTTGTAAAACAATCGTGTGATTGCTTATGAGATCCGAAACATAAATTTACTTGAGTAGAAATATGCTCCCCATGACTTAGAACTTCTGTCATGGTTTGTGCCTTATAATTTGGGAGGGATTACCTATAATTCCCCACCTCGTCACATCAAGCTAAAAGGCCATCTAAAGACCTGCCAAGGTTGTTAAGTCTAGTGGTAGGTGTTTTACGTGAGTTAGCCACTTAAATAATTGATGAATATCATAACAAACCCTAGCTTAGAGAGGATTATTCCTTTTTTATTTCTATCCACCACCGATCAAAATATTCCTAGTTAATGGTATTGTAATCTTGAGTAAATGTGTTTTCCTTTTGTTAATATCAAATGCGCATGTGTTGGGAAGCACCTTGCAAGAACGTGGTTTGGGTGATTTTAGGTAAATTAACAAACCACTTTCTTTTCGTATCGATGACATTGGTTGTGATTTCAATTTAGATCTATATGTTGCTCCCACTTTTATAAAAGTCATACTAATAATAATAACGATATCAAAATAAATAAATTTTATATATAATATATATGTGTGCCCATAAAATAAATAAAAAAGAGTTAAAAACATATACAAAAGGTTAAAATCATAAAAATTAACAAACACACACATACATTAATGGCATGGAAGAAGTTGTTAAGAAGGGTTGTTGGTGGCGTATGACGGGAGGAGTTACATGTAGTAGGCACCTAGAATGGAAGGGTAAAATCATTGACTCAACCAATCCTGGAGGAAATCACATCCTTAGTAGCCTTTCAAACCTATCATTTTTATATCAATATAATACAAGAACTTTGTTCAAGGTCCAGAGGAATTAAATATAATGAAACCTAAGTTAACATTGTAAATTTTAATAGTAAGAGGATATTTGCAGCGTGCAACATGTGATAGGGGACTATGCTAAACAGAGCGCCGCCAATACCCATCCTTAATCAGTCCCATCGTAGGTTAAATCATCCTTGTGCTTAGAGACAAATTTAACCCAATATCTCCTCATTTTACTATACAAAAATTAATTGATTTGGATCTGTATTTGTATTGAAGTGGGATCGGTTGTCTCGAGAGGAAATATCCGCTTACTACTATTGTTTTTGTTGTATGGAGAATAAGAAGAAAAGATTGATGATTAGATGATGTTGCATTTAGGCATAACGTCTTGATGTATTGATTTTCTTCTTCTTCTCTCAAGCATTTGTGTTATGTAAATTGTAACCTTGTGCACTATTCTTGTGGTAGACAATGGCTACCACTTCTCTTTCCTTCTCTTTATATTTTATTGCGAGTAGTTTTGTATTGATTGAGATAGAGAATGTGTTGTTCCTACTATCCCACATATGTCTATGCAATATTTGTCTCTTTCACTCTTCCTCTATGTTAATTTTTTTGTCAACTCTCAACATCCTCTTATCGTGCCAAATAACTTGAGGACACTCTAACCCTTCCTTCAGTAAGCCAATATAATTTGATGTTGCAGTATAAAATGTGTTTGATTGGCCATGATACGTGGAGTAGTACGGGAACAATGGTTCCAATAAACTTACCATTTTTTTATTCCCATACATCATTGCTTCAACAAATGGATGATGGAGGATCTTGTAAATATATGGAAGGAATTATCTTCTAGACTCATTTTAATGGGCTTATCAAATATGGGGAAGTAATTGGTACACTACGCTTAGGAGTGCCTTAGACACCAGCTATATTCTTTCATGCACAATGTGAGAGTTTGGAGCCTTTCTTCTCTCAGTTTGGGTTAAAAATGATATTTTTAATAAGGTATGTGAAAATAATATGCTTGAAGAGATTTTGGGGCTGTTTATTAAAATGCCTTAGCAAAATGATACTTCATGGAATGAGATTATGCTTTGGTTGTTCTCAGGATGATCATGGTGAATTAAAGAAGTGAAGTTATTTTAGAAATGTGATTGAAAATAATAAATATGAAACTCAGTATCATTCGTAGGTATTCTCCCATATTGTAGTAAAATGGGGAGCTTTGGAACAGGGATTAGAAATCCATAACAAAATAATGGGAATCAGGTTTTTTTAGAGGTTACTACTAAACCACCTCTGGGAACCTTATAAAAATCATGTGATCAATTTGAGTTATTGACTAATACAATGGTAGTCACATTGGGTGTATGAACTTAAAGGTCTTTGTGAGCGGTGATTAGAAGGGCGAGGACATCTAAGGACCACTCATTTGCTTCTAGGCATGGTATCACTTACCTTCATATTTTATAATTTTCATATAATTTGGTTCTTCATTTACAATATAATAGGAATATTAAACCATTAGATTCTTAAAAAATTGGATATCTTAACCAAAATGTTAGCGCGGAACAATAAAACTCCACCTTGTGATTTATGCAACCAATTTACACTTCGACCATCAATCATGGTTTCTACCACAACCTTATACATTGCTAACCAGGGTATCAGAATTAGAACACTCATTTCACTAAATTTGTACATGTTCCAAGTAAATCTAAACTCCACTATTTTAAAATGAAAGAAATCCATCTCTATTTTTGCGTATATTAGATTCCATTTTTGTCTATCTTTGGATTCCATTATTACTCGATTAGAATCCATTAGTAGTAATATTAGATTCCAATATTGTCATTATTAGACTTATTCTAGTTCCAATTTCACTATTATTAGATTCTAATCTCACTATTATTGGATTCCAATATCATTATTATTGGATTCCAATTTGGCTAATATTGGATTCCAATAGTGCTATTATTGGATTCCAATTTCACCACTATTGTAATCCAATTTATAAATCCTGATTTTTGGATTTTAGTTTCGTTATTTTAGGATTTATATTTTTTTATTATTTGAATCTCCCACATAAGACAAGTGGCCACTATCTTACATAAGCTTAGTGGTTTCTAACTTACATGAAGAAAGAGCATGTTAGGTGAAATAAGCCTAGAGGAGTCAAAGTCACATCTTCCTTATGGAAACTAAATTACATTTTCCTCGCGGCCTCTAAGTTACATAAAAAGATGATATGCCTAGCAGCGACTATCTTACATAAGCGTACAAGATGTTAACTTACATAAGCCAAGCAGTCACTATCTTACATAAGTGTATAGGTTGTTAACTTACATATTCCTAGTGGCCGCTAATTTACATAAGAGTATATTCATCTAGGTGAAATAATCCTAGTGGGTGGAAAGTTACACCAGCCTACTGGTAACAAGTTTCATAAGCCTACCCACCATTAAATTACATAAGCCTAGCGGCCACTAACTTACATTAGCCTAGGTGCCACAAAGTTACATAATCCCAGGGGTTAAATTTGACGACCACCTATGTTTGTCAAACAATCTTTAGATGACATTAAATTTATAATATTTATCTTTAAAAAATACAAAATAGGAGCTATTTAAATACTTCAAATTTATATTTTTTAATATTTAATGTATATTATATATTGATATAATTTTTATATAAAACTATATAAAAAATGACGGTGATATTGTAAATATGCAAGTTAGATTTGATAAAGTCAACTAATTTTATACTTTTCCATTTTGTAAACCATAAAGATCAACAAAGACTTAAGAATTACATTAAAAAAGTTGTTTTGAGGAAAAGGATTTGAAAATGTATTTCCATAGGCAATCAATTCCTTTGAGAAAATTACATAAGCATTGATCCCTCACACGGGTATTAATTATTATTCTTGAATTATGCAAGGTATTGATAGATAGATTCATGATCCTGATTTGCTATTTTAATTTCATCTCCTTTCCACATTTCACTTGGAATCCAAGCCAAGATGATGTTGTCTATATCAATATCATATGTGTCCCTTGATTTTTTCCACCATTTATTTTTATTTAATCATTCCTAGTACCTTTCTTTTTTTGTATTTCCTTTTACTTTGGGTTACCACCAGTATATCCTTATCTTTTGAGTATTGTTGTGAGCATCTGTATTAGTTTAGTTTTTCCTTTCCCATCCATAGGTACATTATAGGTCTTATAGTATCATCTTCCCAACATTCACATCCACTATTGGGTTGAGTTCCTCTCAAGGTCTATCAAAAATAGTCCCAATGTATATATCCTTATTTGAAATGAAATTTTAACTATATTATATATCCATGTCAAGATGTGGTGCACCCATTATTTGATCATACATTGTGCTATCCTGAATTATTTTTGGCCACAAACAATGTCATGATAAAATTAACAAAGGGAAAGGGAATGTAGAACATTTTTCCAATATGTAATATTCAAAACCCAGTATGCTTCTCCACCATCAATTGAACTCTTTTCCCAGTGTGTGATGTATGCTGAATTCCTCTTTGCATGTCTTCCATCTCTTTTAGTTCTTTGAAGGGTGCTAATGGAGGATCCCCTTTAGGAAAGAAAGGTTTCTCATCCATTGTTTTCTAGATCTTAATTGAGTGTGACCAATTAGACTCCATGATTGATGCTTTGAACTCCATGATGGGAATGTTGTCTTTAACATGGAATTTAAACATCTTTGGTTTTTGATACCCATGATCTTGTGGTTACCATCTAGTAGGTGTGGTTCCAAAAGGCCTTAAATTCATAGACTTCCTCAATAAGGTATGAAGTGAATGTGCTGGAATCCTCTTGGCATGTTCTGTAAGTGTCCATTATTTGTGGCAAAGAGAATGTATCAATTTGCACAATGTTGTTGATAATAGATCCGAATGTCCCATCTATGTCTTCATGTGTGTGACCCACTAGAAGGAAACTCACATACACTGTGTTGAAAACCCTTCTAGTTATCAGCATGGATGCAAACGCAAACAATGTGTGATTTTTGTTGTCACTTGCAACATTATCTAGTTGTAAGTAGAGAATTGGTGGTTGTTTTCTAAATGAACTTGAACATATGCTTACAGTATTAGTTGTATGAGCACCCTCATTTTTCTTCTTATATTCCTTGCACTTTTCATATGCATCATTTTGCAACAGTGCATCATGTAATGGGTGTTTTGACGTCCCACTACTATATAAAAAATCACCATATTGATCTGTAAGTGGTTCTTCTAGCTTCCAGAATACATAGTGCTAATGATGTTATTGTGAAGTTTTCTCCTCACTCAACAAAAGGGAGACCAAAGTTCCAAAACCCCCATTTTGTGCCCATGTGTTAGCATACTAGTCAAGGTGATGGGGAGATTAATAGCATTTCTTATTGATTTTGCTTTTTTACCCATCCTTGGTATTGCATTTTTCATCTTGTCCATTTTGTCATGCACAATGCTCAAATAACTATTAGGATTTTGTTGTGATTGCACTCTATGTGCATAGTAAGTTGCATGACAAATTTGAATGTAATCATTGTGCCATTTCTGGCATTGATCTATTTATGCCAGTGTTTCTGGACATGAGGTCATTGCACATTTGTTCTTAAGCTCTTGTGCACTTGTCACATTTGGAAAAAAATTTTTCTTGGTGATTGAAACATGGGAGAAATGTTCTTGCCATATTTTGTTGAGATTTTATTGTGACGTTGGAGGAAGGTCCAATAGTGAAAGGCCCTCATTACACTTTTTAGTATGTAAGAAAAAGTATAACATGTAGGAAATAATATCATTGTTACTTTAGTACCATCTTGTCCCATTGAATGAGACATGTGTGGGGATATATCAAATTCTTCTCCACCATTTTGGATATCAATGCAATAGTTGCAATAGTGTTTGGAATATTTGGCTATATTTTTTTTTTTTCATTTGTTTATTTCCATTTCATTGCCCTCCTCCTCTCGCCATTAATCCAAGATTGTATGTATCCATAATAGGTCTTTTTGGGATTCCATGACATATGTACCATGCATTTTGACATACATCCCTTCCACATAACTTCAATTTATCTATAGTATGTTCTAAAGTTTGACCTTGATCACAACTGCTAGCATTTGTGGTGAATGTATTAAGTACAAAGTTTTTGATGGAAGGTTCATTCATACCTAGAGTTAAATTCCAACTATGATTGAAAGCACTTAGAGATAGATTAGAGAGACATCCTTCCTTGCAAGGTTTTTTCTCAACTTCAGACAAAAATTGTTCTCTTGATTTTTCATCATTTTCCCTTGCCTTTGGTGTACTAGATGGAGTAGAATTTACCTTTTGGCATTTGTAGGTGTTGTAAGGTTTTTATCAAGTTTTCATTACTACTACATATGGAGGATTCATATGAATTTGGGTATACCAGTTGAGGAAATGGATCTTCAAATGCACTCCACATTTTTACAGAAACTCTTTTGGAATTTATTTTAGCCTTACTTCCATAACAGAACCATCTTGATGGGCCAACTGGATGGCAGGCCATTGGATGAGAGATCCTTGATATGGAGAAACCCTTAAAAAGGAATAATTAATTTATCAACATGCACCCCAAATGTATTGCCATCTAATTTTTAAAGTGCACCATGTCTCCTTCACAAACATTTGTAATTGTTGCTTTTAACAAAAATTGTGTTCTTTTGAACAAAAATGTATCAACTTGGTAGGTAACCCCTTGAACTTCAAATTAAAGTGTTTGATGTGGTGGTTGTTTCTTGGAGTTTATAATTTCCATTCACATGAAGTGTAGTTCTTGTTTCTAGATAAACTAGGTTTTTGATTGGCTAGAAACTTTGTTGTTGCGTTGTAGACTTGGATAGAAATCATTGCATGTAGTTATAATATTCTCCACAAAAACACCAAACTGTGTGGGTCCCAACACTACTCCCTAAAATCACATGTTGTTCTTGTACTAGGGATATAAACCCTTCAGCTATGTCACCTTATTTCTAAGGACACTTATGTTTTAGCACCACATAGGTTGTAGAAAATTCATCCCTGTCTTTAGGAGTTGTGAAACAATGGCTATCATTGTTAGAATTCAAACCCTCATCCTCATTAAATGTATCCTCTAAGTCACTTCTCATGATGTTTTGAATTCCATCACCCCCACATGTGAAACATTTGAAATCACATGCTTAATCATTTTTTCCTTTCCCATGGGATAAAGTATCCCTTGTTTTCAATTTCTACTAGGGTTTCACAATCATCAATTGTGTATGGAAGTCTCACTCTCTACTGTCAAATGCCATTGAATACAATACTTATTGTGTTAGTAAACAATGAATACAATACAATTGTGACAAAAATAAGCTAGACCCCATGTCTCTATAATGGAGTGTATCTTTGGATGGATAAACTAGTCCCTTCACAACTTTCACACCTTTGGATAGTAAATCCACATGTGCTCCATCTTCAAAAATAGAGTTCATTTTCAATTGTATCCACAAATAAAAAGAAAATTAGTACTAAGGACACTTAAATATTTAACATTAGTATGGAGAATTGAAATCACAATGAGAAAATAAAAATATACATCTTATATGAACATCTTTAAAACCTCATTTAATCCAAATATTTAAACATATAACAAATTGTATTACACCCTTAGATCTTGTTGTTGTGTGTATAATTTTATCCATAAAACACATAGTGTAGGGGAAAGGCCAATGATCGTGAATCTTAATGTAGGAGGTTGTTAGAGTTACTTAACTATCATTTTTTTTAAAAAATACCCTTTAAAAGATTAAGATTTTTATAATGCACACATTTTATTTTGTGCATTTAAATTTTTTGAAAAAGTATTTCTAAGGGATTTAAAATAGGTACTTTTTAGTACAAAGAAAATTAATATTGGCCCTTACTTGTGAATAAAATCACCTTTTTGGGATAGCTGATGTGTCACCTTTTTATTGGTTGATTTGTACATGTGACTTGATTTTACTTGTGTTATTGGCTACCTTTTTCTAAATTTTTAGTATAAAAGTTATAAATGTTGACTTTGATTTTTACAACTAGTGGTACTATACTTCACATTACCACTCACATTCATTGGCTTATGCACAGTCATTGGCTTCTTTCCCCTATGGATTTCAAAATTTGTATAGCCTAGTCTATTGTGACGTAATTTTTTTCTTACATGCTAAAATTCAAATATTGACTAGAATGGGAGGCCAAAAGTTGGTGATCACACTTCAATGTGTGAGTGCAATTCCAAGTTTGAAAACTCACACTTGGACGTGACAAGTGATAGCTCATCATAGTGTGAGAGAGTCATGGCCTTGTACATCTATGAAGTGTGATTCCTCTCGAATGATGACGTGAGATCCCATCAAGTCGATCCTCACATTTCAAAGTGTGATCCCTCGTATGTTGAAGTGTGATCCTCACATGAAGTCGAGTATCCTCACAAAAAACGAGAATTTTCAAAGACAAAAGTGAGCATTCACACTTGGAATAGTGATCACTCGCATATCGAAGGGCATATTTTCACCTTCCATTCTAGTCAAAAATTGTCTAGCCTAGCGGCCTCTTGGACTTAAATTTAGGGCCATTAATATTGTGTCAAAGTAAATCATTCATGTATTTAATTCTCTAATTGTATAGCTATGTTTATTTTATGGTATAGAGTTCAAGTTTAGTCTTTATTTGATTAATGATGGTGGTATATGCTTTGATTCAATTATGTGTATTAATTGTTTCTAAGATTTTTATATCTTACGTAATCTTTTAACAATATAAGTTTATTTTTAATAATTGTATATAATATTGAGTAGAAGTAACCCATGCTACATAGTTTTTTATTAATAATTGTCAATATTAAAGACTTAATTTCAATTAAATATATGTATGTCAAATTTAAGTTTCAAACAATGTCAAATTTTAGTTTTCATACATTAAAAATTATGTTATAAAAATGTTACCTTAATTCTTTACAATAACAATTACACTTTTTGTAAGGTCAAATGTTACCTAATTAATATTGTGCTTCCTAAACATTAAATGGCCATTAAACCGTATAATGTAAAATCCTGCCACTTGAGAGTATGTTTTTATTTTTTCATACTGCATTTAATGTTAAGTGGTACAATATTAAATTTTAATCCACACAAAACTTTGTTAACGTTTGTATTTAATGCAATAAAATGGAAAATTGTATACTCATTTTTTCAAAGGTGAAAACACCAAAACAAGGAGCACATATACAAATGGGGAAGAAAAAAGTTATGAAAATTAAAAGAGGTAAAGCATTGTTATTTTATTTTGAAGAATTTCATTTTATACACCCATTTCATAGTGATTGTAAATATTGCATTTGTTAGTAGGTAATTAACCAATTTTCAATGTTTCTCCACATGTTTTGATTATGTGAATTTATAGAGTGTAGGACCCCTTGTATATTTATTATTAGAAAATGAAAAATGAAATTAAGTTTAGATAAAAGATGGAGTACGTAAATTGTTTCATTTGTGAATGTTTATAGTAACTAATAAATTTGTAGGACATGGAAATATCACCATTTTCCTTGTTTTCATGTTTTGAATCCCAAGTTTTCAAATCAACTCCAAGAAACTATGCATAACAATATGGTTTTTTCAACATAGCTAAGAAACTTCCATGTAAAGGACTTATGCATGCAAAACTTAGATGGAAATAGTGTCTCAAATTTGCAAGAGAATACAAGTGGCACATAAAATTGGGTCCTTGCATTCCACATTCACAAATCGATCTAAATTCTCCATATATTGTTGATGATGTTGATGATTCAAAATTAGAAGAAACATTTTCAATAACCCATGCATATGAAAGAGATAGAAATAATGAGGAGATGATGAAAGAATACAAAGAAGAGTTGTGGTCAAAATCTGATGTGAAAACATTTATTTCAAAATATGAAGAGGTGTATGAACATTTAAACCGTGGAAAACTCAAGCAAGAAACATTGGGATAATATAAAGATGCTTTGAATCAAGTTTGTGGAAAAACATTCACTAGGATGCAATGCAAATACAAGATGAACAGGTTGAAGAAAACCCTCAAGAAGGAGAAATAATTGGAAAACACAACATTGGAAACACATTCAACATGGAATTTCTATGAAGATATGGATCACATTACATAGAAAAACACAAAGGTTATTGGTTTTAATGGAAAAGAGAGGGTTAATATAACCACTTCTACTTTTAAAAAAGACATGAGAGGGAAATCAGAAATCCCTTCTATCAACATTGAAAATTTGGAAGGAGAAAAGATAGAAACCCCTTTGAATAAAAATGGAATTGAGAGAAAAGGTGTGAAGAGAAAAATAAACTCTTATGGAGATTTGAAAGAGGTAATAAAAATAACATGCATCTATTCAGTCAGACATTGTTTAAAATTGAGTAGGGAAGGCTTCAACTTGAGTGTGAAAGAATGGAACAAGAGAGAAAGCTAATGGAGAAAATATTGGATGTACAACTTCAAGTCAAGTCTTTTTACCTAGGTAAATTATATTTTTTTAACCATAGTAATATAGTATTGCATCATTCATTCCATTATAAAATATGGTATACATTGTGTAAGAAAAAATATCATGCATTGGAGTTAGCTAATACTTCTCTATTTTCATTCTTCCTTTTTTTTTTCAAAACAATTCCAATGATCAACATCATGGGCACCACCAAGATCATTGACACACACATCCCGAAGATATTTTTGTGTAACAAAACAATTTAAAAATGATGTCAGTAAACATGTATATTTTTGTTGAGGACAATATGATAATTCAATATGTGAGACATCAATTGAACCACATATCATTGGTAGTATAGTCAAAGTATGGAATACTTATATACTCTCTATGTAATTTATAGATGATAATATTTCCAATGAGCATGGTGTTCTTTTGTTGATAATGTTGATAATTTTGATAATATTTGTGTGTGGCATATATGGTTAATATTTGTGTGTGCCATTAAACCAAACAATGTAAAGTTCATGTGATATTTAAAATATGATAATTCAATATGTGAGACATCAATTGAACCACATATCATTGGTAGTATAGTCAAAGTATGGAATACTTATATACTCACTATGTAATTTAAAGATGATAATATTGACAATGAGCATGGTGTTCTTTTGATGATATTGTTGTTAATATTGATAATTTTTGCATGTGGCATATATGGTTAATATTGTGGTTCCCCTAAAATTAATTGGCCATTAACCAAACAAAGTAAAGTTCATGCATGATATTTGAAATATGTGTGCCATTTGATAGCCATTAATTAGCCATTAAATATAAAGAAAATTAATGGCAGCACGTGTCTTTTGTAATTCATGTGCTGAAGAAAGTGGTGGTTGGAAGTGTCGGTTCCATGTAATTATAGATTTTCATTTATTAGTATATTTCAAGGACACTTAAATTTGTGAAGCTTTTAGTGAGAACATTGGTACATAAGGGAAAAACTCTGTAAGTGTAATAATTCATTGGAAAATATGATCATGGTTTGATTTCCAAAATTTGAGCATGGTTTGTTTTGTGAAGGCATCAAAAATTGGTATGCATTCTCACCTTTGCTCCTTCAAAATTTTTGAAATTCTATGAATGTAGAATTTTCCGTAGCCTTTTCAACAAAACCCTATTTTTTCTTACTTCTAGTAGTCAAATTTGTCTATTCTTTAATGCTCTTTGACAAACACTTCTCAACTGATAGGGTTTGACATCGTTTTTTCATTCTATTTTTTGATCCCTAAATGATTTGCTAAATATGTGTGTACCCCATCTTGTGAGTAATGTAAAACATGTTATGGGTATTTTTTTCACAAGAGGACTGAGAAATGATTCGTAAAATACCTAACATGGACATCAATGATTACTGGAAGTGAACAAAATGGGTGTTTCTTGAAAAGGCTGAGGAAAATAGATTTTTTTAGTTAGGGTTGTTAATCATTTAGGGATTTTGGACCGCTAGTAGCCTGGTTTCTATAGACATTTCATTATAAATTAAATTTTAGTAATGAAATAATGATAGTAACTTCTAGTAGATGAAATAGTAATAGTAACACAAATAATTGTTTTCTTTTTATACAAGTAATTGTTTGATTACATAAGGAAATTGTTGGAAATAAAATTTTATAAAAACATATATGTGACTGCCAAAGCAAAAATGCAAAGAGTTCCATCTGTGTAGGTTCCTCTTTGAAAAATAGTGAATCGAGGAATTATAAAACCTACTATTTGAGAAGTTAGGCTAAACAAGATTTTGAATAATGTTTCACTTAATTGATAGTTCTAGAAAGACATATACAACATTTAGAGATTAAAATTATAGGCTCTGGTTGTTTTAGTTAAATTAGCTAATGATATATCAACACTAAAAATTATAAGATGTCATGGATTTTCTTTCTTAATGTGACAATAAGCATATGGAAATAGGGAGATGTGATATCATGGAAAATTATGATGTTTAATGACAAGGGAGATTATACATAGGGTTCGGAGTCTATATGTTCATACTAACACTACAAAGAGTGTGTTCATTATATTTATTAAAATTATACCATGGCCTTTGAGACTTCATTTACTAACTAATTATAGATCACCATCACTTTTGAGATTTCATTTATAATTAAAATGTGGAATTTTTATATTCCTTTCAATAACTTATAGTAAATAGTATGAGAACTACATAAGGCTTGATCCCTCTCGAGGGTATGTAGTGCAACACTTGGCTCAAACAAATTCATGGAACAAACTAATGAGAGATAAGAAAAGTGTGACCCCTAAAGAAAACATGTAATGCAACTCTTTTCTCAGTTCAATAATAGATGTCTAGTGAATGATGTCTTGTGAACACTAAGTTCAAAATATTTTTCGATGTTGATCATAGTGACCACTAA
Source organism: Taxus wallichiana var. yunnanensis (assembly GCA_018340775.1). Classification (NCBI taxonomy): domain Eukaryota; kingdom Viridiplantae; phylum Streptophyta; class Pinopsida; order Cupressales; family Taxaceae; genus Taxus; species Taxus wallichiana. Next base: position 209,595,837 of record CM031244.1, on the reverse strand, counting down.
GCTTGTAAATATTTTGTTGTGGCTGACCTTAGAGACCACTAGGAACAATAATTTTGTATGTGTTGACTCCTCATTGTGATATTTAATGACCTAGGGAGATTATACAATTATAATTAATTAAAGAGACATCCATTGAATGGTGTTTAGCTAACACTAAGTTCAAAATATTTTGTTGAGGTGGATGTTATTGACCACTAAGATTTATATATTTTCTTGTTAATGCATTAGTATTTTTCCTATTAATGATGCCTAGCAACCGCTAAGCTATAGGTATATCCTTGTGGTTGATCGTAGTAACAGGAAGGATAAGAAGCATGTATTTATTTGTTAATGATTCTTATACACCATTAAGCTCTAAAAAATATGTTATGGCTGACCCTAGTGACTGCTAGGATAAGAAATACTTATGTCTGTACCCCTCAAGTAGTGCAAGGATTGGCATTATTTTTCTCATTGCAATAACTTGTGCTTTGAAATAAGCCTAGATATGAGAGAAGGTCTAAATAGTTTTCATTTTGGTTGAACTTAGTGACCACTAAGATCAACACTACATATATCTTGACCCCCACTAGTTCAAAGAATGTAGAAAATTTTCTCATTTCTCGAATAATCCTAGATATGACCAATTGACTACTAGGATAAGAAATACTTATGTTTTTACCCCTAAGTAGTGCAAGGATTGGAATTCTTTTTCTCATTGTAATAATTATTGTGCTTTGAAATAAGCCTAGATACAGAGAAGGTCTAAATAGTTTTTGTTTTGTGGAACTTAGTGACGTTAAGATCAACACTACGTATATCTTGACCCCCCACCAATTCAAATATTGTAGAAATTTTTATCATTCTATAAATAATCCTAGATATGACCAATCTCTAAATATTTCATTGTTGATCAACTTAGCGACCATGTTAGGATCTGAACTACGTAAGCCTTGAAGCCTCAAGAGTGCTTGTATTGACATAATTTTCTCATTGCATTAATATTTTTATTGAGTGATGCCTAAAAATGCCATGGTTAAAAATATGTATATCTTGACCCCTCAAGTGGTGCATGTACAACAGTGCTTCGGTCATTCCATTAATAGTAAGTTTATGAATGATGCCTAACAATGAGATGTATTCATGATCCTACAACAAACTAATCATACCTAAGTAAAGGTTGATCCCTTATGAATACATGTATTACAACAATTTTCTCAAGTCAATAATAGATGTCCATTGAATGGTGTTTAGCTAACACTAAGTTCAAAATATTTTGTCGAGGTGGATGTTATTGACCACTAAGATTTATATATTTTCTTGTTAATGCATTAGTAGTTTTCTATTAATGATGCCTAGTGACCACTAAGCTATAGGTATATCATTGTGGTTGATCGTAGTAATAACTATGATAAGAAGTATGTATTTATTTGTTAATGATTCTTATAAACCGTTAAGCTCTAAAAAATATGTTGTGGATGACCCTAGTGAAATTCTAGGATCAAAAATACTTATGTTTTGTACCCATCAGTAGTGCAAGGATTGGCATTTTATTGCTCATCATAATAATAGTTGGGCTTTGAAATAAGCCTAGATACAATGAATCTCTAAATAATTCATTGTGGCTGAACATATAGTGACCGCTAAGATCAACACTATGTATATCTTGACCCCCACAGTTCAAATATTGGAGAAATTTTTCTCATTCTAATAATAGTTTTTCTAGTGGATAATACATAGATATGACCAATCTCTAAATATTTTGTTGTGGCTGAACTTAGCGATCGTTAGGATCTGAACTACGTAAGTCTTGAAGCCTCAAGAGTTCTTGTATTGACAGACTTAGATCATTGCATTAATATTTTTACTGGAGTGATGCCTAGAAAATGCCATGGTTAAAACTATGTATATCTTGACCCCTCAGTGGTGCATGTATAGTCGTGCTTTTTCTCATTCCATTAATAGTAAGTATGTGAATAATTCCTAGTGACTGCTAAGCTCTAAATATTTAGTAATTTTGACCCTAGTGACCACTAGGATCAACACTTATTTCATTTATTTGGAAATTATTTTCTAATCTTACCTAATATTCATAATAAGGGACATATGAATGTTTCCATAAAATCAATTATGTCATTTATCTCAGTAATTAATTTTTTTTGTTGATGATGTATGCAATGTTTGTGGCCCTTTAATTTTTCAACATGGAGAGAGAGAGGTAATGTCGATGGTAGATGCTTATTTATATTCCAATGAGGAAAAAAGTAATAAGAGATACCATGTTTGATCTAGCTGCCTTACATGACAAATTTCAGCATTACTCAACTCTATTTTCCATAGTTCAGGATGAAAGTGTTGATGTTGATGTTGTAGACAAAAAGGGTATACTAGAAGAGAAAGTGCTATGGTTCCGAGACATAAGGGTGATAAAAAAGATCTGGTCTCCATTTAATTTCCACTAAACCAGAGGTGCTTCCATTTTGGAAGTGATCGCTTCCTATCTACTTCATGCCAAGTCCAAGGATTTGTCATTATTTTCTAAATCAAAGGGAAAAAGAGAATAGGTTTTTTGTTGGGAATGCATACAAAAGTTATTATAAACTTCTAGAGCTGGAATCCTTGTACAACTCAAACATATTGAGTCCTGGATGGCCCAAAGGAGAGTAAGAGATTTTACATAGAGTTGGGAATTTGACCCATTTGATAATATGGATGATTCTTATGTCTATCGATATCCTTATTAAAAGGTTTAGACCAAGAGTTCTCATATTGGCATGACACTCATGAATAGGCTATATGGAAATTCATCAATCTCTAAGGTGGATGTTTCCTGGATCCCATTACTTTCATTTTATTATTGATGATGGCAAGATTCCCTCCTTAGGTCAAGTGCTCTGTGTCAATTTAGTGAGACAAAGAAATAATTTCATCGACAAAGGAAATCATTTTACATGGCTTCCTATCTTCTCGATGTTGTCTTTGGTGTTCTCGAATGTCTATATTTCTGTCAAATCTGGTATCCTTGAGCCCTTTGAAGGTAAATGAGAAATATTCAGACTTGTATGCCCATCATTTTAGATCACATATTCAAGATATATGCACTTATTTGTATCCTTCTCTCTACCAACAATTACATGAAATGACACGAGAATATCTGATGCCATCCTCACTTCCATAAGGAAAATGGGAGCCATATTATTCTATCTATAATATATAGTTATCATGATCGAGGGATCCTTACACCTCCTTTTAGTTTCCATATTATGTGCCAGAAAAATTGGCTAGAATAAGAGGTTGCATATCATATTTACAACAATATTGCTTTAAAGTGTAAGGAGAAGAAGCTTAAAACACATCCCCCCCTCCCAGTCTATGTGGGATGTAAAATATTTAATAGGTGGCTTGATTTGAAGGCTGCCTTGGCCCATAGAAATTCATTTCATCTCCCGAACACCCTTTTAAAAATATGACAAAAGGAAAAGGGTTTCCCAACACCTTAATTTTCTTAAAGGACAATTAAATATATTGTATTCTCATGTGCATGATGATAATGAATGGGTATGGATTACCCAAACACAAGATAGCCTTGTTAAGTAGAATATGAAGGAGATAGGGTGGTTCCACCTCCGAGAGAAATTATTAAAAAGGAGGCTACGAAAGAGAAAGAAAGCTTTGTATTAGAACATTCACAACAACCCTGTGCTCCCTTATCTCCACCAAATGAATCTCGATATGAGTTTTGAGAAGTCTTTCCAAACCAAATAAAGCTCCAAATTTGGTCACATATGCCTTAACTTCATCAAGTGAAGAAGAGGAGACTACGCAAACTAAAATTCCAGCCAATGAAGCCCTAGTGCAACCCTCTCAATCTTCTCCCTCCACTTCACATGAAGCGAGACATGATTGGGTAGAGAAATTTGTAATTTCCTACAAAGAACATCCAGATTGGGAGGCACAAGAAGATCCCTTAGTGAACATTGAATTCAATTTAAGGATGATGAACCTTGAAAAGGGTAACCAAAAAGAAGATGTCAACACAACAAGCCATTGTTTGGCATGAAACTTAAAAGACCTCTTCACTCTTACAAAGAAAAGGAAAGCCAAAGGATCCCAAGTGGTGCAATATGAGGAAGATCTGGAATCCTTGATAAGGGATACATCAGAAGAAGTCATAGAAGTAGTGAGGGAGTACATGCTAGAAATAAAGAGCTTGAAACTCAATTAAAGGCCATAATTCCTCCCGACATAGTTTTGATGTAGAAGAGGCATTGCATGGCTTGTAAAATAATATAAAGGAATGCATTACTACAAAGGAGCAGGAAAAAATGTTATTGAATAAGAATGAAAAAATCATTACAATAATGACATCATTGCACAAAACATTAATACATATGGGTAGGCCATTGAAAAAGGCATTTGTAAAGATCCTTCAATTTTACCATGGACGATATTGGTATAATGCCAGACATATGCTAATTATATGAAGGAAATACTAAGGGAATGGAATGAATAGGTAAGAATACTTTCTTTTTAGTTTGATGACATTATTTCTAGAGGAAATCAGGTTTTCACAGAAGCTTTAGTCATGGAAGTATTTAACGGAAACCATGAATTGGTTTTTGATGAAGATTTCATGACATTCTTAAGAAATTCTTGGTTAATTTTCAAAAGGAGAATAACTGAGGAAAATAAAGGGAGAAACTTCACATTTCATTGAGATTTTTTCCAAAAAAGGAAAAAATATAGAAAATAGACTCTAAAGGAAATTTGCTAAAAAATCAATTGGTATTAAAATGATTTTCTTGACAAGTCTACTGTGCTATATAGAAGCTTGATTGTTGACACAAAAATATAAGTAGAGATTCTCATATTTGAAAAAAAATATTATTGAGAGGCATGATAGTGAGATGGTAAAACAGGTCTAAATGAGAGAAACAAACCTAGAAATTAATTGTGCTTGCCTATGGACTCGGATCAATACAACCCATAGTTAAGGAAGAACCACATGAATCATAAATGGTAGTATCTGAGATAGGTGGGTAAGAAATGTAATATGCATGACATGTTAATAGATGAATATTTATAATTGATTGAATGTTCATGTATATATTCCAAATGTTATACTCACCTAAACATGCATTTTTGTTTTGATATGCTAAGCTCCAAATATGTCGTTGTGGCATAAACTAGTGCACATTATGCTCAAATATTTGTAATTGAGTACCGATCGCTAAGCTCACAATATCTTACATGTTTTTTTAAATCATAGTGACACCAAATCTTTAAAATATATGTTGCAACATAAGCTAGCAAATGCTAAGCCAAAAATTCATTCTTTGACTTGTTAAATGCTAGTGACATTAAATCTAGAAATTTACAATAGTGGTAGTGACTTAGTAGCCTAAGAGTCCAAAATATCATTGTTGAGTACCGATCGCTAAGCTCAAAAATGTTTTTGAGGCATATTTTAGTAGCTTAAAAGAATGCAATTTCATACTACCTTAATTTAATTTGTGAAATTCTAGCGACCCTAAGCTACAAATAATATGTTAACTTAAGATGGTAGATGCTTAAGCTAAAAATTTCATTCTTCATATTTTTAAATGATCGAGACATTTAACCTCAAAAATATGCTATTGTGGAAGAAAATAGATGCCATGTAGCTAAAAATTTGTTAATTTGATTTGTAAAGCATCTGCATACAACTTTCAAATGTTATGAGTACACATATTCTAGTGGATGCTAGCCTCCTGGAATATTAATTTAATGTGTTAAATTATTACGACCTCTATGCCCCAAATATTATGTGTTAAATCCTAACGAACACTATGTTGGTATGTAAATCAGTCCTCACTTTGTGGCTGAATAACATCAATAGAATGAGAAGGATGCCTAGAGGATGATGGATCTAGATTTGAGTCATCTTGTAGGTGGGAAAGGATCTCATCATCTCTTTATCACTCGAGCTCATGGGAGTCGGGTACTTGCTTGTGATGAGGGTGTGACCTACCCTCCTACTTTAGGATCTACCTTTATCTAGGGTGAAAGGACCCTTGTAGTATATATATATGAGTGGGGTGGATGTATAAGAAATATTTGGAACTCCTTTGTTAAGTAATTAAAAAAGCGGTGCTGGGAAGACATGGCCAATTTAGCAAAGTATAACTCTCATGAGTTGTCACTTCTAGACAGTGCAAATGTCTTCTAAAGAAATATCAGACTACTAAAGATAGTATGGAAATAGCTTGCTTTAGCATATTTTTGGCTTTAATGAGGAAAACATGGGTAGTTATAGTAAGATTAGTTGGTTTTGGTTGAATTTGATTGGGGAATTAAGTAGGATAAAGTTGATTATACCATATTTCAAGGAACCTTTAACAAATGTTGGGAGATTTACCAATGCAAGAGAAAAATACATCTCGAGTAGCATCGCAATGATCCTTTAATTAGAATATGTACACTCATGGAAGACAAATAATGCATGGTTTACAAAAATTATTTAAGGATTCAAACACAAAATATCATGTTGAATACTTAGTAAAACATTAGAGAATCACAATTTATCACACCTAAGATACACTCAAAGGATTACAAGAAAAATTTAACAAAGTTAAGACAAAATGAATTTAAAATTGTTTATTACACAAATGAAATGAAATATCTTCTCAATAGTGTAATTGAAATTTTCGTAGAATGCTCCCGTTATTAGGATAATAAAGTTAAAACTTATCAACCGATTCTTCTAAAATAAGAGGGAATGGGAGTCATTCTAAGTTTTTAAATGGGTGAATATCACTTCTTGAGAAGCGGTCAAAATTACTCATGATTAAATGGTTAATTCAGTATGGATGACCTTTTATCAATGGGAATGTCCCACACACTAGAAGGAGACATTATTTTTGTTCAAATGGTTTTAGGGATAGATGAACATCTAGGGAAAAAAATTAGTGAATAACTTCCTCTCAAAGAGGATTTTATAAAAGGTTTCTTGTATTATATGCCTAAAGTTTCTTGTTATTCTCCCCTTTTTAATGATATCTCAATTACTCTAACCACCTTTATGTGAGAGGATATATGTAATCTATCTCCAATTTTCATGGGATCATTGGAATGGGGTCCCTTTATAGATCCCAATTTTTCCTTTTCCAAAATACAAAGTACAAACATCTCATTAGTTTATATGATATTTTACAATGGACATAAAATTTAATCCAAGCAATATATAAATCTAATGTCCATTGTATCAAATCACATTTATATCAGAGAATAAAAAGTTTTAAAAGTACTATTCATCCTTCATGAAGCAATAATATCAAATGAAACATCATTTACAAATGAAATATGAAAATAAGATAAAGTTTTAAGAATGGAAAGCCTAAGATTGTTCATCATATTTCATGTCTGCATCCTTTTCTTCTTCAATTTCTTGTCCTAATTCTAATTCTAACAGCCTCACAAAATATGCATCATACCTTCCAAAGATATCATTGATTTCTTCTTCATTTGGCCTTGTATGGTGTTGGAAAATCAATGTCTGTCTTGTTATTGCATTCACACAATGGCCCATTTTTTCTTAATTCCAATGGAATGGATTTTAAATCTGTAATTATGGTCTCAATTATCCTCATTACTTTAATAACTTCATAAGAAAATTCATCTTTCTGAATTATTTTTCAAAAGAACTAAACAAAAATTCAGCCTTTAGATCACCATATCTTTTCTTGGATTTTTTAAAAAATATACCTTCAAGTTTAAGATCAATAACATTTAAGGTATCATCAACCCATTTCCTCTTAGCTACTATGTTTTCTTTGATGTAATTCAAAACTTCCACCCTAATCCTTGCTAATTCATCCACAACATGTTGAGTTCCTATGATATCTATGGCACAATCCCTTCTTTTCAACCAATTCATCATTGAGTTGAGTTATATGGTTTAACTTGGGAAAAATTCCTTCAAAGTAGAAAATTTTGTTATCACATTTCTCAATTAGTTCATCAATTTCATTAATCTTATTCTTGAGCTCTTCATACTTTGTCCCGGCTTCTTCAATTTCTTCTTTTCCTTTTAATGTCAACTTCTCAACCCATGTGTCCACAAGTTGAACTTTCTTAACAACCTTATCAATCTTTTCTATTTCTTTAGTGGTGTTGGCATAAGTACTTGCATGAGTTTTACTAGATCTACCCCCAATTAATTATGCATACTAGACTAAACTCAAAGCTTTGATTTTTCTTTCAATTTTTCTTAGTTATTCTATCCTCATCAACCTTTTGCAACAAGTCACTTACTACCTCTGATACTCTCTATTTCAATTGGTCTCTTGAAGGATTTCCTAAAGGAATAATTTGGACATTATAGTAAATGGTTGTTATATTTTATCTTGTCTTTCCCTCATGAGGGATTGCCACTTCTAAATTTTTAGATCCCAAGTGGATCAATATGAGTTTTGGTGAGAACTCTAGCCCTTTTGGAGGTTCTTATTTGTTTTGGAAAAGATAGAGTTGTGAGATCTATAGCTTTCAAAAGGACAATTTCCTCTTCTTCATTTGAGATCATCTCTCATATCTATCCTTTTGTAAGATTGGTCCCCATTTTTTTTTCCTATATTCTTTTTGGGGTTTTTTGGGGAAAACCACCAAGGATGATTGGACCCTTCCTCCACCTTTGGAATTATGTTCTTCACATTTTTCCTTTATCAACTACCATTGTTATCTCTTTGTTCTCACTCTGCTTTGTATGGCACTTAAATTATTTTCCTTGCATTGATCTTGAATTTGGGGCTGCATAGCAAGTATCCTTCTAAGTTACATAAAAGAATTACAAGATTATTATTTCTTTAATTCTTTGATGAAATCTTTCTTTATTTTTTAGGGAGATATGAAATCTTAACTTTATCCTTTTCCTTCCATGATTTTCATTGAGTTGAGTTACACATTATCCTCTTTTTACTTCTCATTGACACCTCATATTATAACATGGCTGGTTGGATTTAAATTATTGGTTCCTTAACTTTACCCAAATCTTATACATTCACACTATCAACAATCTTATCCTCAAAGGAGTTGCATCTTGTGTAACCTCTCTTTATCTTTTCATATCTGTATATTTTCTTTTTGAGATGGTTCACTATCCTTAGTGACCTTGACTTCATGGGGAGGATTTTTCTCAATCAACACCTCTTTGTCTACACTCTTTCCACTAGGTACTTCTGGTTTATTTGATTCGGATCTTTAAGTCTATAAAAAAAAATCTAATTATTGAACCTTAATTTCAATAGTTAGCACATGAGTAGTTTTTTCTACTCCTTCACTCAATTGAGGATCACTTACACCCTTTACTGGTTGTTCATCAATAGATATGTCAAATGCATCCAATGTGGAAAACTCCTCACCAATATCAACATCCATTATCTCTACCGACTCTTTGTTGACTCTTGTAATTGTTCAAATAAAGGTACACTAACACTTTCAACTGACATTTTTTTTAGACATTTTCACACCTTGATTCAATACATCACTATCTATTGGATTAGATAAGACATTACCTTGAATTTTTGTTCATGAGTGCTCCCAATTTTCACTCCTCTGAAGAAAAAGATGAAAATAAAGGCTTAGTTGCCTAAACTAGTTTGGATAATTCCTTGTTGTTACATAATGTTACATGTACTTGGGAAACATCAATCCTTTCATGTTCTAGGGATCAATCACTACATCCTGTGCTTATGTTTCTTGTGTGTATGAGAACCTTCTCTTACCAAAATTTTCTCATACACAATTTTGTGTCTCTTGTGTGCCCTTTCAAACTTCTTAAGGTCTGGTATTCTCTCTTTTCTTCACCATGTGGCTTAGGTTGTGCATGGCCACTTGTTATGGCCTCAATCATTAACTTATCAACACTTTGGGGTTTTGGAAAAACATTTGGAGGAGTCTTATGAGTAGCCATACCCTTTCTTTTGATTGTAGTGGAATTGCAAAAGTGATAGTAGCATTTTGCATTGATTTTAGGAGCATTTCTTTAGTTTTTCTACTTTAGAAGACATAGAAGTACAGTCCTTTTGTAGTAGCAAAATTCCATTCATCTATAAGTCTAAAGTAGGCCTTTTTTGAAGGAAATTGAGGGGATTTTCCTCCCAAGGGATCCATTTTTTCAGCTCCTTCTTTCAAGGGAGGAAGGTCATCTTTCAATTTTCCCAAATCCTGAATTTATTAAGAACTCTTGTGCTTTGAATTGATAAATCAATGTTTTTTTGGGCTAGCCAATTCAATGTTCTTCTCATTACATCAGTTATTTGGGCATATGAGTCATCTGACTCCTCTTCATTCCAATTCAAGGGGACCATTGGTTTTCCCTCCACCTTTTGATCAAGATAGTATTTACTCACAAGTATGTGGATCATCCACAACTCCCTTAGGGATAACAACAATCTTGAAGTCTATAATTTGGGTGAGGGTCATTCTTGAGAAGTCTCTTAGCCTGACCTCCTCCTCATCTCTACGTAATTCATCCAATAATCCTCAAATTGAGGCTCATGTTCAAAAATTGTTTGCAAGATTATTGAATACCCACTGATGTCATAGTTGGCCCTTGCCTCAAACCTTTCCATCTCAAACCTTTTCATCTCATCTTCCATTAATCTAGCCTTTATAATTGAAGGGAAAGAGTACCTTCCAATCTTGATGGGGAACTTAATGTTTGTCTTGTGTTTTCCAACAATTAATTTGTGAACTGGTGTCAATTGTCTTGCCAATTCACACAAGGCCATTTTTTCATCTAAATATCTAGGTAAACTTACATGGTTGGCCTTCAAATCCACTAACCCTAATGTATGTAAACTTCATGTACTAAATGAAATAACATCCATACTCCATGATTACTTGTCTATCCTCTCTCGAAATCTTGTATTGTTCCCATTTTGGCCTGAATAAGCATATGATTGGTGCAAAGAAGGCATCATTAACTAATCTCACATTCTCTTTCCAATTACTCAACTATAATTGAGGGAAGATCTTATGCATTTGGAATTTTTAAATTTAGCATGTGGCACAAGGCTAGGGAATCACATGTGGCCTGCAATATTATAAATCAAGTAGGTCATCATGTAAAATTCCAATTCTCTAGTGTCACCCATCTACATTTTTTTACCAATGCTATCATGTGGTCATGAAGTGCTTTCAATGAAGGTTTCCAAAAAATGTTCCCTTCTTCTCCAAAACTATCCACATATAGGTGCACATCCACTCCTTGAATTCATTCATTGTTCTAATCCAACCATTGACTCAACAATACAATCACATCTTCTTCTTCCTCAATGAATTGTGCCCTAACAAGTCTTTTAGGGATTTGAGTGGTTGTTTTCTCTGTTAAAATCCATTTGGTATTTATAACTAGGAATATTCCTTTTTCTTAGCTTCATAATCTTATAGGGCTAAGTCGATACCTAGGGTTATTGGATTTCTAATCATAGGAAATTTTAGCATTATCCTAATGGCTATAGGTGTCAAAGTTAATACCACTTCACCACTTCCATCCAAGTACTTCCCTCTTCTCTAGATCATAATTCATGGCACAAAGTCTTACTAGTTTTGGGAAGTGTATTGAGGGTGAAATAGCACTAGCTAAAGCAATATTACTGGCTTGAATCACTTCCATTAATTCACTCTTGTTTGGGCTATTGAATCTTTGCAAGAATTCATCTAGGTCAAGCATTCATCAAATTCTATATCCATGATTTTTTCTAGATTACTAGTGATTCTAGAAGTAACAAGAAAACCCGATGGCATGGTCCTCATCTTTAATGCCCTATTTTTACTTGAATTTCCTTTGCAAATGAATAAGAGTATGGGAGAGTATCTTAGTTCTTACCAATTTTCAGTGAATATCCATGTAATTTAGATCTGGTTTAAAGGATTTTCAATCTTTGGTTCTCTATTCATGTTTATGACAATCAATTTCACATTGTTCCTCAAGAAATTATGCTAATAATGGCATCCAGATCTCAACAAATGATAGAAAAAACTCAATGCATTTGAAGACTTCAAAATTCCTCCTTGATTTGTGTAAAAAAATACATTAATGGCGACATAGTCATTAATGTGTTGCATCATGGCCCTCCATTTCACCTTTCCCAATTTTAAATATGAGCCATCCATGTGGAATATCCTTATGCAATGTGGGCTTGGGAAAATTTTTGCACTTTTGCATCATGTTTTAAATGCAGACATGTTTAGCTATTTGACCGATCACCCACCCTTGACTTCCATCCCGATTTTGACATGTGGTTACATCCTAATGGTGGTGGAGCTATGGGTTATTTTTGAATATTTGTTCTCTTTCTCAATTGAACTCAAAGTTACCAATTTTCTCCGATGACCCACTTCCCCACTCTTTGCATGAAAAAGTGCCACGTGTCCTTGGTGGGTCTCAAGAGCTTCTTTACACTTTTATAATTTATCACCTTAGTGTCAAGAAATACAATCAAGGCCCGATCCCCCACATTCAACCAACTTGTGACATGTATCTCCTTGAGAGATGGAGTCAATTTCTATTTTTGCATTTTTTGACTATGAATATTGAAGGAATATTCATCGGGCCTCGGGCCAAGTTAGCAAATTGTTAATGTTATATGATTGTTGTAACTTTTACAACTTAAATCTTATCATACCACAACCAACTGGAGAACACCCATGTATCATGGGTGATGGAGACAAACATGAAATTTACAACATGACCAGGGAATGGTATACAAAGGCATTTTTCATGATTTAAAACCGATTCATGATCAATATTTTTTCAAGGATCTTTTAAGAAAAACATGTCTAACATGATCCTTGACCAAAAAGAGGAAAAACAACCTAAACAAGGGATTTTAGATGGATTTAGCATGATTGTAATGTTTGAACTCACATTTTCACATGGGAAAACCAAAAACAAATGTAAATTTTTTTTGAAGGCATGTTCAAGAAAAGGGGGTGAGATCATTTCGAGCACCAACACCAGCTCCGACTGGGGATGGGCACCCCCTGTGGGTGCCACAAGAACCATACAAAGTACACACATTGTATAGACCAAGTGCCAAATTCCATTGGGTTATAGAGTCAAGTAAAATACACACTAGGTCAAGTGATAATAACACATCTCTCAAAAATGTATTAAGAAACCAAAGGAAACTAGTCACTGTAGACAAAGAAAATGAAAAGGAAATAAAAACACACACAAAAATGAAAAAAAAAAAAAAAATACTATACATTGTACATTGATTCATACCTTTCTTTGAAATTATTGAGAAAATGTTTAGGTGCCTTCCATTAATAGGAAACTCAAGTAATTCTCCATCTAGATCCTTCAAGAAGAAAGTGTGTTCACCAATTTTGATATCAATGGAATAAGGGCCCATCCATAATGCATCAAATTTTCCATGTTTTCCCTTATCCTCATGTCTACTATCCCATAATAATACAAGATCCCCAACACTAAAATTTCTAGGAGTTACCTTCTTTTCAAATAACCTTTTGAGATTTTCTCCTAAATTTCAGATGCCTTTGGTGGGATTCTCTTCTTTCTCATCTAACTCAACAATTTGATTGATTATGCATCATAAGGGCTGACTTCTTCATCCTCAAGTTGTTGAATGAATTGGTAAGAAGATAATTGCATGTGTAGGGAAGAAGGGCTTAGAACTCCATAGACTAGTTCAAATGGGCTCTTTCCAGTGGCTCTTTTAGCAAGTGATTCTATCTTCCCAAACAAAAACTTCAATTGCTCACCCCATCTTCTTTTGTTAACCTCTAGTGTCCTTCTAATTATCTTCAAGGAAATTTTTTCTTGATTCAGCCTATCCATTTCCCTGAGGGTTGTAGTTAGATGCATATGTTAGGTTTATCCCATACTCTTGACACATGGCCACTAATGGTTTAGCTCAAAATCTCATGGCATTATCAGCAACTATTTTTGCAGGTACTCCAAACCTAAAATTATATGATTTAGGATAAAATCCATAACAATCTGATGAGTTACTTTCTTAGTAGGGATAGCCTCAACCCACTTGGTGAAGTAATCAATGGCCACCAATATCCATTTGTGGCTTGCACTTGAAGGATCTGAAATCTCTCCAACAAAATCCATACCCCATTGTTTAAAAGGGGATTCAATTGACATTGGTTGTAAAGGGAGAGCACTTGAAGCCTTCATTCTTCCTGAAAATATTTGACAACTTTCACATTTTCTTACTAACAAGGTTGTATCTTTAAAAAGTGTGGGCCACCAATAACTACCCTTAAGATCTTGTGGGTAGTTACCCTTCCAAGAAAAATGACCCCACATACTCCACCATGAAAATATGTAATTAATTTGGGGCTTCATCTTCAGTAATACATCTTAGGAGAACCCTTCAAGATTCTTCCATGCCAACCCATAATCAAGTGATGATGTACTTTTGGGAGGCTAATTTAAGTGTCCTTCTTTGATTCTTATCTAAATTCCCTAGGACACTCTAAATTCCTGAGGTAAAATATGATGTCCTTATACCATGTGGAGCTGACTAGTTTCTCATGAACATTCATATCTCCCTCCTCAACTTCATTTACTTCCATCACTTATAGATTGCTTTCTACCATTAGATTTTCCAAGCCTAGACCTCTAACCAACTTAGTGGTCTAAATATCCATGTCATATTCCTACAATTTTTCACCCATCGACATCTTTTACTTGAGATTTCCATTTCTGATAAGATGTCCTTGACCATGGTATGGGGAACATAAGCTATAATCTTGGAACTTAAGATATATGGCCTAAAAAATTTTTTTTTTTTTCTCTAACAAAGGAAAAGGCTGCTTCTCCATGATGGTGTATTTCAACTCACCCCCTATAATGCTTTACTAAAAAAATAAATTGGCCTTTCATTTCCTTCCTCATCCTTCTATAATAGTACAAATGCAATGGTATTTTTAGAGGAAAAAGAAAAATTTGAAAATATTTTTTTGTAATCAAGGGCTGCTAAGACAAGAGCATTCTTTAGTGCTTCCTTGATTCCTATAAAATCTTGGACAACTTCTTCTTCCCATTTGATAATTTGATCCTTTTTTAGCATACTTGTGATAGGGATAGTCATTTAGAAAAATTGGAAATGAATCTCTGATGAAGTTTATCTGACCAAAGAAGGATTGAATCCTTTCTTAGTTTTGGGAATAGGAACTTTCCAATAGCTTCCACTCTTTCAGGGTCAATCATGACCCCTTCCTTAGATACAATGTGCCCTAATAGCTTTGCCTTTTAAACCCCAAAATGGAACTTTTTAGGATTCAATGAGATTCCATATTCTCTACATCTCAGCAGCATCTTTTCCACATGTTGCAAGTGATCATTCCTCTTTCTTGAAAACATTATCACATCATCTTGGTACACAACAATAAAATCATTGATATAACCTGAGAATGCTACATCCATAGCTCTTTGAAAGGTAGCTCCAGCATTCATTAGGAAAAATGGCATTCTCACATACACATAAGTACCCATGGAGTGGTGAAAGTAGTTTTGATTATTTTTGATTTCTTTACTACCACTTGGTTATACCCTGAGAATCCATCTAGAGTAGACAACAACTCAGATCCAAGTAACTAATTGCAACATATTATCCATATTAGGAAATGGATAATTGTCTTTGATTGAGGCCTTATTCAAATTTCTAAAGTCCACACACAACCTTATATCTCCATTTTTCTTTCAAACTGGCACTAGGTTTTCCACCCATGAAGAATATCTTGTTGGTTGTATGATGCCTCCATCCCTTAATTTTTTTAACTCTTCTTGCATTTTGAGGGAAAGGAGTGGATTGATTGGCCTTTTATTTTCCTAAATGGCTTAGCATTAGGTTCTAATGGTATCTCATGTTGGAAAAGGTCTTCCCTATATGCCTTCAATTCTGAATATGACCATGCCAAGTAGTCCTGGTACTTTTTTAACAACTTGACATAAGACTATTTTTCTTCTTTACTCAGGTTACTACCTAGCCATATTTTTCTAGGTTTTCCTTAGTCCCCAAGTTTTTCTCTTCCACATCTCTTGAGGATGACATATGTCTATTAACAATCCTATCAGCATTATCAAAGTTTTGATCTAAAGAAACCAAACCTCTTGGAATGGTATTGGTTTTAATTGAATAATGTATTTTCAAAAAGGTCTCCTTACCATCATAAACACAAACCATTGGTTCCCAGTCCACATTTTTTGTTTGTAACTCTCCTTCATTTTGTAAGAACCTTTGAACCTAGGCATCATCTTCAAAACATACCAATGTTTGACATTTCAGGACAGATGGTCTTGACAACACTTCTATATCATATTCACAATAAGGAGACATTGTATAATTTTCAAATCTAGATCCCAATACTGCCAACCTATCTATAATAACATTTTGATTTTTATCATGGTATACTATGTTGAAAGATTCAAACATTTCAATAAAGTCCCAAACTACATGCTTATATTGTTTCATTCTTTGATTCTTGGTTACATACAATTTCCTAACTTGTTTGACTACTAATTTTGAATCTCCTTTAACAATAATTTCCTTGATACCATACCTCCAAGAAATCCTTAAACCCAAAATCAGTGCTTCATATTCTATAATATTGTTAGTGCACTCAAATCTAAGTTTAAAGGAAAAATTAAAAGTCTCTTGGTTTGGAGACACAAGGATAACACCAGCACCATTCCCAAATTTAGAGTAAAGCTCCATCAAACATCAAAATCCAGGGAATGCCAATTTTTTAGGACATTTACACTTATCAATGCCATGCTCTTTAAAATCTGCATAGCCCACAAAATTATAACATCTACATCTGTATATAACACTTCATAAGAGCATTTTATGGGATCCTCAATCAGATGTAACATCTTTTTCTCACCATACAATTTAACAAGGATTCCTTCTATTGGTATGGTTACATATGACAAATCCATCTGTACACTCCCACCCACACTAGCAGCCCACTTTCTTGACAATAACATTCCCCACTTAGCAGGACAATCCACAATAACTACATTCATGGTTAAACATTTTCCCGAGGTAAGCTTCCAATTGCACTACCAATCCTTTAACATACCCAATCACCGATACTTCCCTTGAATTCCATAATAGTGCACTTTCCAAAAGTTGTTGTCACTTTGATATTCAATTCATTCATTACCTCAAGAGGCATCACATTACATGAGGCCCCTGAATCAAACATGTAGTTGTGCACTAATCTATCCTTGATGATTAAATTAGTATAAAAGGATCAACATCAAGTTGAGATTCAACAAGAGAAGTACCCAAATATACCTTAGGTGATTCTCCCAAGTCTTCAATGCTTTGTCACTTCCAGTTCTACAATGATAGGGGAGTATCCACATTATTCATTCATTTTTGGGGTACTACTCCTCTTTTAATCCCAAATACTCAAATTCCTTTTTCTATGCTCAAGAATCCTAAGAAATTCAAAAATAGGCACAGTGACTTTGATTTGACTCAACATCTAGGGCTATATCACAAGGGATGTATTTGGGTAATATTATATTAGGAGGGAGAGTGACTTCCCCTTCTTGTGGTATGAGACTCTTTACAACTTGGGCATGAGCTGGGGTACAAGATTTATTTGGAGTGACTAGACTCTTTTTAGGTGTATCTTTTTAGGAGGATCCTTTGGGATATTAGTGAGAAGTGGATTTTTTGGTTTGGGTTATGGCCCTCCACCTTTGATAACTCTACTTCTTAGATTGTACTCCTTTTCTTGAGTAACTATTGCATTTATCATAAAGTTGCATGTCTTCCTTAGAAGGAATTCCCCCATCATACTTATTGATCATTAGATCTCTCAAATATTCAAATTCATGATTAGGTAAATCAAAATATTGCACCATATCAACTTCAATATCATTATTAGGAGGAAGAGGAGATACCCCATGAATAAAATCCCAAAAAATTTCTGATTCTGCAATTATCAACTCAGTTGAAGTGGCACCTTGTTGTGGATTATTAGGGCACTCCATCATGCATACATCACTGTAAGTTTCATCATCATCTTCCTCTTCAAATTCTTCATCAGGATTATAAGGTGGATGTGACAAGAAGCACTTGTCACACCAATCAATAGCATGCCTTTCTTCTACCATGATGACTCTAGAAGTCAAAGGATTAGGGACCAATTTTTTTTCTATGTTGGTGGTTGTTTTTTTCCTGATCCCATAGGTCCCTTTCCTCTCTCATCTGATATATGATCACCCTAGGCTGATTCCCAAATATATTTTGGCCCTAAGCTTGGTGTTGGCCATGTAGAGATTTTTCCTATTCATTTTTCTACTCTGGAAAGTTTATAAGAAATTTCTTTAACTGCTCCTGTTAGATTCTTCACAACTTCTTCTAGATCCATTTCCTTGCTTGACTGAGTTTCTCAAGATTAATAAATTTGACACCCTCCCTCTTAGGAGGCTTTCCATCTACCTTAATATTTTTCAATTTTCAAGGCCATGGTGAAGGCCTACCTTAAAGTTCCAAGGTTCTTATCCCTCAAATAATAAGTAACTTTCTTGTCAAAAGCATCAAAATATTTAATTAGGCAAGACTCATCACTAGGCCTCAAAATTATGGGCAATCTAGTCAAAGTATTATTGAATCTAGTATTAAAGTCCTAAACAGGCTCATTGGGATTATTTTTTATATTCTCAAACTCATATAAGAGGAACCTAGGGTCAGTCTTATCCCCATACTATAATCTAAAAGCATTCTTCATCTCATTCCATGAATCAATTGAGTTGTCTAGAAATGATTTATACCAGTCACGTGCATCTTCTTCAAGAGTGTGAATGAATAGATTTACATATACATCTTCATGTTCTATTTCAAAATCCTCCATCATATTAACAAAGAGATTTAAGTGTTGATCACTAGTGATGGCATTATTTCCCTAAAATTTGGGCAACCTATTTCTTACATCTTGTGGTACAACATTAGGATACCTAACCATGCCTCTAAAATCTATTGGTCCAAACACATTAACAACAAAGGAAGGTATAGGTGGAGGTTGATCCATGTTATTATAAGGAGGTGATCCTATATGAGGATTGAAATGTTGTGGGATAAGAGGTATTTGAGACACAAGTGTATTATATTCAAAGTAAGTATCCTTCAATGAATTAGTCTCACAAAAAAATTGATTAGATCTAAGTGATAAGAGAGGAAGATAAGGAATACTTGTATGAATTACAAATGAATATCCCTCACTAGTTGGAGTATACAAATTTGTATGAGGGTTGCTTGATCTAGAACTATATGAAGAACTAGAGTAATCCTCTATCAAAGGTTGATCACTTTCCACCACTGGTACTACCTTCTCTCTCCGACCTTTGATCTCCCAAATCTTTCCAAACTTGTTTCTTATTTGGATTTGTTCTTCCAAGCTCTAGAAATAGTCTTCTAGTAGGATCTTTGTTAAAGAAGGACCTTCTTCCTTCCATATTTGTAGATATGAAAAACAAATTTCAATTATCAAAGCTTAAGACACTGGCATTTACCAAAAATTCTAAACAAATATGGAGTCTCCACTAAGGATTTACACCTTAGATGTGTATAAAACTATAAATAACTTTCAATCATAAATCAATACTTAATTTACATAAAGCTTGACAAATCTTAACATCCTTTGTTAGTATTTATTTAGCAATCAAGCAAATTTATTGCAAAGTATTTACATGAACTAGGAATATCATCAGGAAAATAACTTCTAATCTAGCTTGATTTTTACAAAGCTTAACAAAGGATGATGTTTAGACCACGTATTTGAATATAAACATTTGTGAAATGTTACCAGAGGTCTATATTTGTATGTATTTACACAAATTTCCCTAGAAACAATGGTGCCAAAGCGGTGTTGGTACCCAAATCGGTCCTCCTTTTTTATGGCTGAGAAACATCAACAAAATGAGAAGGATGCTTAGAGGATGATGGATCTAGATTTATGTCATTTTGTAGCGGGGAAGGATATCATCATCTCTTTATCACCCGAGACTAGAAGAGTCAGGTAGTACATTGTGTAGAGGGTATGACCTACCCTCCTACTTTAGGCTCTTCCTTTAGCCAGGGTGAGAGGACCCATTTTGTAGTCTGTATTTATGAGTGGGACGGATGTATGAATAATATTTAGCACTCCTTTGTAATTTAATTGAAAAATAACTTTGGGAAGACATGGTCAATTCACAAAGGCTAACTCTCATGAGTTGTCACTTCTAGACAATGCAGATGTCTTCTAAACAAAGATTAGACTACTAAAGACAATATGGAACCATCTTGCTTTGGCATATTTTTGGCTTTAATGAGGCAAGCATGGGTAGTTCTTGTAGGATTAGTTGGTTTTGGTTGTATTTGATTTGGGGAATTAAGCAGGATAAAGTTGATTATACCAGATTTCAAGGAAATTTTAACAAATGTTGGGAGATCTACCAAGTATAAGATAAATACATCTAAAATAGAATCAAAATGATCCTTCAATTAGAAGATGTGCACTCATGGAAGCCCAAGAATGCATAGTTTCACACAATCTTTAAGGATTATAACACAAAAGCTCATGTTGAAGACTTAATAAAACATAAGAGATTCACAATTTATCATGCCTAAGATACACTCAAAGGCTTATAAGAAACATTTAACAAAGTGGAGACATAATGAATTTAAAATTGTTTATTACACAAATGAAATGAAATCTCTTCTCAATAGTGCAATTGTAATTTCTAGAAAATGCTACTAGAATGATAAATTTTTGTGTGACTTAAAGGATCTCTAAAATAAGATTGCAATGGGAACATGAATAACTATTTTAAAGTATTTCATCATGACAGTAGATAAAACAATGCTCATGATTAACACAATTAATTCAAGGCTCATCAAATTTATCAGCAAGGGAAATTTAATCTATAGTCTCAGTGTTTGTCAATGGTTGTACACTTGCAACCATCTTGACATGATTTAATTTGAAGGCTCAAAGAAAGTAACAGGTTTCTCAAATGAGTTCTTTGGGAAATTGGTTTTCTCTCAATTTTCCTTTCTCTTTGAAAATATCTCAGAAAATTTTACCCCCCTTTATGTGAGAGTATTCTCATCGCATTTATACAATTCTATTCACTCATTTGCTTTCCAATCCCCCAAAAACATGAATATTAAAGAGAATATCATTCTTTACATTATATGATAAAATTTATGTTATCCTCTTATGGAGATGACTCATCAAATGTTTGCCAAGTGTGAGAAATATAAGCTTTTCACATTTTTTCTCTGTTTTGCATATGACTAGGATGCCATGTCATTGCTTTTGGCCATTTATTTAATTGTTCCTTTTCACTTGGTGACTCAGATATCCAGTTTTGATGATTTTCTAGCACCTCTAGGTGATTTGATTTGACAAATGCTCATATTTTATTTTCGATAATCCATTTTCAATATTGTAGATTTCTTTTTATGCCTTTTGGGTTATTTATCACACATGATTATTTTCAAATTAGATCAATTCACCATTTTTACTCAATGTCAATTCATTTCAAATTTTAATTTCCTCGTGAAAATATCTTATCGGGATCTCAAAAGTTATTTTCACCATGATTACACCCATATCAACTCATATGATTCAAAACTCCTATAAAAACATACCATTTACTTAATCAATTCATACTTTCTTCTTTTTCGTATAGGCACTTTGAAGAAATTATTTTGTATCATGGTGGGGGACCAGTAGCATCTAGTTTGAAAGAAATATCCAATGAAGACTTACATTCCATTTTTGATTTATCGTGCTGGATGAATCATTTAAGAGGATGCTTTTTGAGATTATTGACCCTAAGGATTACATCGGGCCCTTAACAACTCTATTTATTTGAGTTACATTAGCTAGGATAATTTTCAAGATAAGTCTCTTGTTCTCTACCTTTCAGATGATGTACTTTCACTTGTTCAGATTGAACTTGAGAGAACTCCAGATTCACCGAGGAAAATTTGGATTTTGAGTAAACCTAACGTATCAGGTATTGGAAAACATGAATGCCCATTCATTTGCAATGAGGCATTTGTTGTAAATTAAATCCCTCTAGAGTCATATGTGTTTCATGGGGTATTTTTTTGACACAGTTCCTTCCCTCTATTGCCAATTGAATGTGTTTGATAAGCATGTTTTAGTCTTGGAGGAAAAAAACCGGTGAGTATACCCCCTCCATCTTGTGAACCATCATTTAGTTTTGTGAAAAACATAAGGGCGAATCTATCTCTGGGCCTTGTGCTCTAATTAATAGTTCCATTCCTTCTTCTCCAATTATTACCTTTATACCTTCTACTCCCATTATTCCAGGTCGAGTTTTTGTTGGATTTCCAATTCAAACTTCTCAACCAAATTCTTCTACCAAAACAAGAGGGAAAGGGAGTATTCTAAAGCTCGTTTGGATATGGGTGAATAGGTTGCTTCTTACAAGAAGCGGTAAGAATTACTTAGTCATTAAATGGTCCCTTGTCTAGTATGGATGACCTTTTCTCAATGGGAATGTTTCACACACTTGAAGGAGACATTATTTTTGTTGAAATGACACTAGGACAGATGAACACATGCCTAGGAAAAAAATTAGTGAATACACTTCCTCTTTGGAAAGAGAATTTTATGGAAAAGGAGTTTGTTGCATTAGATGCCTAAAGTTTCTTGTTATTGTCCCCTTTTTTGTGATATAACCCTTAAGGATATATGTAATCTATCTTTTCATGGGATGGGGCCCTAATAGATCCCAATTTTTCCTTTTTCAAAATACAAAAAGTAAAAACATCTCATTAGTTTATATGCTTTTACAATGGACATAAAATTTAATCCAAGAAATATATAAATCTAATGAATTGTATCAAATCACATGTTATATCATAGAATAACAAGTTTTAAAATTTTGATTAATCCTTCATGAAATAATAGTATCAAATGAAACATCCATTATAAATGAAATATGAAAACAAGATAAAGTTTTAAGAATGGAAAGCCTAAGCTTGTTCATCATATTTCACTTTTGTATCCTTTTCTTCTTTAGTTTCTTCTCCTACTACTACTTCTTTTGACAGACCTCACAAAATATGCATCATACCTTCCAAAGAGCTCATTGATTTCTTCTTCATATGGCCCTGTAGGATGTTGGAAAATCATTTTCGGTCTTCCTATTGCATTCACAAAGTTGTCCATTTTCCGGTTGTATTCCAATAACCTAGCTCTTAACTCTGTAATTTTTGTCTCAATTTTCCTCATTGCTTTAATAACTTCATAAAAAAGTCATCTTCCTAAATTATTTTCTCAAAATAGCTAAACAAAATGTTATCCTTTAAATCACCATATATTTTCTTGGATTTGTCAAAAACTATTCCTTTACTTTTAAGATCGATAACATCTAAGGTATTGTTGGTTCTAAAACTTACACTGTGTCACTGATCCGGAAGAATCAAGTCATTTGAGACAAAAATGAAATTGTATCTAAGTTGTGGGAACTTGTGTGCTTGAGATGGATCTTTGGAAATGGCCGGTTCCTCTATCTATTTCTAATACTACTGCTACTCCTAATGTTGAAAGGGAAAATTAAGCTAACAATGTGACATGACCATGGATAAAAGGATAATAGAATGGAAAAATAATCTAAGGAAGGTGATAACACTAGAAAAAGAGGTATGAACACCATCCACTCTAAGAAAAAATAAAAGAACAATGCATAAAAGAAGTAGGCACATGTAGCACAACTAAAATGCATTTACTAGATCAGTTTCATGGAACATAACTAAAAATGAAGCGGTAAAGGAGGTAGAGTGACAAAACAAGAACACAATGTAAAATAAAGACAAGAAGAAAGAACAAAAACATGCTTAGGATAGAGAATATTCACAAAATGATCCTTCTATTATTTCCAAAAATTCACAGAACTATTACAGTGGCAAAAGAGGTTAATATCCACATGCACGAGCCAGATATAGAGGTATTTGACTCATAAT
This sequence comes from Taxus wallichiana var. yunnanensis, assembly GCA_018340775.1. Taxonomy (NCBI): domain Eukaryota; kingdom Viridiplantae; phylum Streptophyta; class Pinopsida; order Cupressales; family Taxaceae; genus Taxus; species Taxus wallichiana. Next base: position 209,571,835 of record CM031244.1, on the reverse strand, counting down.
AAAGAAATATGAAGTCCTTAGAAAAGTGCATAAGGATCAAAAGTTTCCAACATTAACAATGAGCCCAACTCTTACATTTATAGATGAATCCATGGAAGAAGAAGAGAAGAAGGTGGCAAAACAAAATTTTGAAATACAACTACTAACAAGAAGCATTCAATGCCAAATATGTCTAATATGTTTCCCCAAGTCTGTTTGGCATGTTGGAGAAGGAAGGTAGAAGGGAAAATCAGATAAAATTAGGTGGTTGGAGCAATCAGATCTACTCATCAATGTCTAGATTGACGTTTTCCCATTTCTCACCTACTAGATCCACCAAGAATTTGAATTTAAATGTCTAGCACTATAGCCCATGTCATAATATATCGGTTGAGACTAGGTGCATGCCGATCGAAGCTTTGTAAAAAAGATATGGGTGTCAAAATATTTCGAGGAAACATGTGCATGTAAAACACGTGGTGTGTGCGGATTGGCTAAAAGGACGACCAACTATGCAAATGCACTTGTCATTTATGCCATGTGTCTCTCATTGATTTGTTGCTGAAATGTTCGGTGACCTATTGGCATGTTTGATAGGTTGTGTGTGGCACACTCAAGAATTTTAGAGAATGATGTGGCATAGAATGGTGAAGAGGAGGCCACAAATGTATGTGTATGGAAGAATGAGGCATGGGGAGATGATGGGAGGAAGGTGCACACAATTACAATGTGCGTGGAGGAAAGGGTGTGCGGGTATGCCAAAGACTTAGCCAATTTTGGGAAGCAAAGGCCAAGGTGTGTGAAGAGGGTGAATAAATGTAGAGAAGGTGGTATCATAAGGAGTGCACGCAAAGGGGAAGATGGAATGAGGAATAAAAGAAAAAAAAAGGGAGAAGGGGAAGCACCCAAGGGTGCTTGAGGAAACACTGACCAAGTAAATGTGCCAAGGATACAATTGAGGAGCATGTAACTTGCAATAAAGATCTTTGAGCCAAAATATGTATGTAAGTTATCCAGATAACTAAGATAGTTATTTGGATAATAGTTTTGGTGACTTCGGGGCCATATGCCTGCTAGATTAAGGAGATCAGTAGCCTAGAGCATCGATTAGGCATGGAGTCTACTATGTAATCATGAAATTATAACCTTTAGCTTTGAATAATTCCTGAAGTCATGTGAAGGATCATTTCTTGACTCTATTTTAAATCTTGAAAACTTTTGAAAGAAGACCAACACCTTAGAAGCAAAAATAAGAACACGCACGGGAAGCACGCAAGAAAAAATAACTATGTATAAAAAAATAATGTGTGCACAACACACTTGAAGGAATTAAAACTACTCTAATATATATAAAATGATCAGAAAAACTTAATGGAAGGGTTTGAGATAGATCCCATTTTTGGGATTTTTAGCACACCTTCATCAAGATGAGTTAACTCAAAAGAGTTAGCCTCTTTGCATGAACTAATGTTATATGGGTCACTCCAAAGTGCATCAAAATTTGAATAACACCCTAGTTTAGCTCTTTCAGCATCCCATTTCAAAACCAACGCCCTAACATTGAAATCTTGAGGCCTAGTCTTTTTATCAAACCATTTCTTTGTTGCTTGATGATGTTGTTCTAGCTTGATCATGGCAGAGTTCCTTGATTCTTCAAGATTGATTAGCTCTCCCATTCGATTTCTCTCTAGTTTGTGCCTTTGAAATCCAAGCTGTTGGGCAAGTGCCAATGAGTTTAAATCTAGCATCAAAGGAGAGGTATCCTCCTTGCCATAGAAAACCTTATAAGGAGATGTTCATATTGCTTTTTAAATCTGTGATTCTATTTTCCTAGAGTGCGTGCACAAACTTTATATGCCACTATTTTTGGTTGATGTTCATTGTGTGCTTCATGATCCTAATCGGGTTCTTTTTGTTGGCTCTGCTAGACCATTTCCTTAAGGGTAATAGCTGGAAAATTTCTTTAGATATATGCCCATATTTAGTGCCCTATTAGTGATTTTAGTTCTAAGGAAGGATTTTTCATTATCAAAGATAATGGTTTGAGGAATTCCAAACCTTGTGACTATACCTTCAAGAAAGTCAAGGAAAAGTGACTCGGTTAATTCCTTGAGCACAACTTTTGTCTATCCGGTAAAGTAGTCTCGTAGCCAACACTCATCTATTTCTAGTGCTTGAAGGTGGATTGATCATGCCTATGAATTCAGGACCCCAATTCACAAAAGGCTGATATGCTTGGATTGGTTAGAGGGGAAGCACTTCCAATCTCTTGTTTCCTGCAAAGAAAGCACATTCCCTACATTTTGTGACCCACTTGTGTGCATCTACAAATAAAGTAGGCCAAAATATACCTTCCATTATGATCTTCATTTATGTAGTTTTGGCAGAGAAGTGTCCACTAAATAATCCATCATGAAATTCTTTTAACAACTTTTCATTACATGTGTTGTTGATATATCTTAAAAACACACCATCAAGATTCTTCTTGAAGAGAAGTACATCAATCAAAACATAAGGGATAGATTGTAACCTCATATGTCTTCTATTTTCCTTGTTTCAACCAGGAGGGTATGTACCCTAGGAAAGGAATGTGATCATGTCCTTCATCCAGTCATGCATGCTAGGATCTATATTCTACTCAAGTTCTAAACACAAGAGAGCTTCTGAAGGAACAATGAAGTCTCGAATTCATTGTGTGCATCCTCAACAAATTACTTGCATAGCACGCTACCTCTTACTATTTTTTTGGTTTTGATTTTCACATCATACTCTATGATTTTGTTCACCATTCTTGCTCTCTTCTCACTAATTTTGGCTCCCATGATGAATGGAATTTTGAGACCAGATTTACATAGAGAATCTTGATGTTTAATAATATCCTTAGATTATACATTACATTTGGCTATTATATAGCCATGATAATATATGAATAAACTTCATAGAAAATAGGAAGTAGGTATAACAATTAACAACTATATCCCGTTTAATTAATTTACAGGTATAACTTGCTAACAACTAACTTAATAATACGAGTTGTTTTAACAACTTGTATAACAATATTTATCTATATTATATTATTATTAATGAGTTACCAAACTCATATAATAATATAATGAATTAATAATGTTTACAAAAATTAATTCCTAACATTCACCCCCTTGGTGTGAACATTATTAATTCCCAATATTCACCCCCTTAATGTGAACACAAAAAATGCACCATAGAACTGGAACCAGAATCGTATGCCTCTGCATACTTTTAGGTCTGCATATTACTAGCTTGGATCTTGCTGTCTAGATCTTGTTGCACATGACCAATCCACTTCACCATAGTGAACCCCATACCGGATGATCACACTTCCACCAATTCACCTACATACGTGAACTCAATAGTTCCTACTTTCACTTCCAGTGAACGATATATTTCACTAGCCGATTGATGTTAGAAGTATGAAATTCAAAGAATATTTGTAGTAAAAGGATCACTCCAGTTCAGCTTCCCTCATATACAACTATCCTCAGATTCCAAAATACACATCTTCCTCATTTGAATCAAAATAGGGGATGTAAACCACTCACCATTTTATTCTGCACACACCACACAACTAAAATAATATAAAATACTACCACCAAATTTGAATATGGCCCGTCAATGGTGGTGATGAGTGTTGTTGATCACCCTCCATACTATTTTTCCTCCTTCCTCTAGTTTCATATTGCTATCTCAGTCGGATGTGATCATGAATCTCAATAACATGCCTTGAATGTCGAATTCCACCGAAAATGCGTTCGTAAGACCAAAAAAATTATTTTTACAATTTTGACAATTTTCCTAATAATCACCTAAATGAAAATAACAAAACAATACTTGACTATTAAAAATTTGAATTTTGAAATTTGACTCACACAATATAATGTCACAAAAAAATATTTTATAGTGATGACATTTACAAAATGGACTTTTGATGACTAGACAATATTTGACAAGAAATGTCATAAAAACTTTTGACTTATAAAAGACACGCAAGATAACTCTAGACTTTTTATTGAATAAGAATGATCTACAAATTTACACTAAGACTACCTATTTAACAAAGGGATATAATAACTTTATAAACAATGGAGACCTAAGAAATAATGAAATATTTTTTAAATATGACTTTGACCATATTCAAAACTTGATTTCCATCCTGAAATAAATAATGACACCACATATAATTTATGTGAACAAAACGAGGTCTTTAATGGAAGACTAAGACTATGAAAAAAAAAAATTGACAACTAACCGATCCAAAGAAAGTGGATGGAAGGAAATTTTCCATGTGGACGTCATGCATCGTGTTTATAACATAAAAGTTGAATACAAATAAATTAGATGATATTCAATAGAAATTGATCAACTAGATGAAGAAATAGACGTCAGGGAATATTTGTGAAGACAGGATCGAAGCAGAAAAATATTTGACATGAACGGTGAAGGTATCTCTATAAGCTTGTAGTTGTAGAAGAATTAAATCTATTCATTAACCTTGAAACGTGTTATTCAAAACTTGCTCTTGAATTTGCAATCCATTGCTTCCGTTGTGCAAGGGAAGTAGTTTTTTCTTACAAATCTCCACCTTTCTTCTAGACACCTCTCTAATATGTAAACAAATACTAGGCTTTGATAGACACCATACAACTTTGACAAACGACAACCAAGTAATAGGATTTGCGATGGTGTAGGATTTGGGTATCCCTGCATAATAAAAAATGATCAGGATAACATAAATGGTTAATCCATTCACGTCCAATATACTTGAGTTCAAAATAATTTCATGTGTACCTCCCTCTTCCTCTGCGCCTCGGCTTAGAATACACAGGAATGAAAATGCATTATTGACTCAATGAAAATCATAGGACTTCCCCTATTGAATTTATCATCTTCACTCTAATACCAAATGAAAGTTTGAGACAAGATTTACATAGGGAATAATGATGTTTAATAATCTCCTTCGATTATACATTACATTTGGCTATTATATAGCCATGATAATAGATGAACAAACTTCCTAGAAAATAGGAAGTAAATATAACAATTAACAACTATATCCCGTTTAATTAATTTACGGGTATAACTTGCTAACAACTAACTTAATAATACGATTTGTTTTAACAACTTGTATAACAATATTTATCTATATTATATTATTATTAATGAGTTACCAAACTCATATAATAATATAATTAATGTTTACAACAATTAATTCCTAACAATGAAGTCTCTAACAAATGAGTGGGAAACTAACACCTTGATGTGATTTTTGGCTAGCATACTCTTAAATTTCTTGAGCGTGCACATCGTGGCGAATACCTACTTCTCGGTGTGACTGTATTTTAATTCATAATCCTTTAGTGTATGGATGAATAAATCCCTTGGTTATTCTATCCCTTGTTAATTTTCTTGTGTTAGGACAACAACAACACCCACATCGGGGCCATAAGAATAAAGGAAAAAATCATTTGAATAATTCAGATCGATGAGTGTTGGCACACAATAAATCTCTTACTTGATTTTTTTAAGCTTTCCTTTCCTTCTATTATCCATCTAAAAGTTATGTCCTTCTTGAGCATCAAGGTGATGGGCCGAACCAGTCCTGTAAAGTTAGGAATAAAATGCCTAACAAAATTGATCTTACCAAGGAAGGACTGCAAGGCCTTTTTGTGCACCGATAGGGAAAGATCTAGGATGGTTGAAATGCACTCAAGATCAATTGTGATGCCATCCTTTAAAACCACATGGCCCAAGATATTTCCCTGCGCCACTATAAAATTACACTTCTTGGGGTTTAAGAGATACACCATACCTTTTGCATCTCTTAAATAAGTTCTCTAGGTATGCCATGTTATCCACACTCTGCTTTAAGAAGACTGTAATGTCATCAAGGTAGACCAAGATGAACTCATTGATGTAACCTTTGAAGGTAATGTCTAGGGCAAGTTGAAACGGTGTACCTACATTTGATAGACTGAAGGACATCTTATGATATGCATATATTCCCCACTTGGTTATAAATGTCATTTTGAATTGATCCTCTTCCTTGACCAGGATTTGATTGAAGCCTGAGTATCCATCCATCATTGAGAATCTTTACACTTCGGTCAATCTACAAAATCTTCTCCATAAAAGGAAAAGGATAATTATCCTTTAGAGATGCCTTGTTCAAATCTCTGAAATCAACACAAAGTCTAATTTCACCATTCTTCTTACACACTGGAACTAGATTTGTGACCCAAGTAGAGTACTTGATGGGAAAAATAATCTTTCGCTCATTCATTTTGGATAACTCCCTTCTCATGAGGGGATCTATCTTTGGATTGATTGGTCACTAATTTTTTTTGAATGGATTGATACCAAGATTAAGGTCAATGGAGTGTTGAGAAAAAATTGTATCAAAACCTTTAAGGTCTTCATACTCCCACGAGAATATACCAGTATATTTTTGATAGAGAGAGATGAAGGCCTATTTTTCATTGTCTCATGCAAGATTTATTGAGAAAAAACTCCTTTCCGCACGCAATAGTGACTAGGGAGCAGTCTTCTTGCATGGTGCACATATAATTTTATCCTCCCTTGACCTCATCATCAGGGATAAAAATTTTCTCTAAGGTGACCATACCTTTAGGAAAATTGTTTGTCTTCAGCTGTATTACTTAGTGACCATAGTTTTCATGCAAATAATCTTGCATACTTGATGAGAACTCATATTCATTTTGGAAGAAGCTGGACGATCGTACATCACTGTCAAAAACTTGCCAACTAATGTTGTTATCTAGAATGAATGATATAATCACCATCTTAATGTGTTGAGTGTTTCATTTGAAAAGTCCTCATTAAGAGAGCGCCAACCAAGTGTGACCATTTGATCAGCTTCCTTGTTCATTTTACATAGTACCACCTATAGATTTAGAGAATCAAATCTCTCAAGTAGGTCCCAAAATTTGTCGATAATATTTGAGAAGCTTATTCTTTTTCATGCACTATTTGGTGACTTTGAGGATAACCAATTTCATGTCCCCAAAGATCTCCGATTGCCTTAATCTTTTTCATTTAAGCAATAAGCGGACCATGCACCTTGTGCCTCATACTCTACCACATTGTTAGAATATGTAAAGTAAAACATCTGCGCGAAGAATTATTTCTCATCCTTAGAGGAAATGAGAACAAATCCTATTCCCACGATGTTTCTTCTTCTAGATCCATAAAATTAAAACTTCCATAGACTATGGTTCTCTTCACTTTACTTGAGCATATGCGGTAGCACTTCTTCTTCGGGAATGTAGTAAGTACCAATCCTAGTTTCATAATCTTCCATCTCTTCAGCATATGGGTCAAATTTATGATGCCTCTCTGTAATGCCCATTAAAACAACCCGCTTGAGACCCAAGAAACAACCTAGGATTAGTCGGGAAAACTATGGAATAATTTTTTTGAAGTGTCTATAGTCACGTTGTAAGACAAAAATTGACACTATCGAGGTTCGGAACAAGTCTAAAATTTCTAGAACATACTTTTAATTTATATACAATTTTGAGAGGTCACATGGTCCAAATTTTAGGGTTAGAAGTTTGATTAGGTTCGTGGGGGTAAAATATCACCATACCCACTCTCTAAAAGGATCAAAGCTTCAACTTAATTTTACTCACACTTAACACTTTAAAAATTTCACTAAATAATTCCCATTGAATAGGAAATTTTCTCACCTTTCCAACGATATAAAGAAGTCCTCCTCACTCCTTGTAGAACTCCAGATATGGTTCGGACGGACTTTAAGGGTCAAATTTTCCCACAAGGGGACATGTGTCGAGTAGGGAAGAAGACCCTTTGATGGGTTGGTGGGTCAAAGGGTGATGTTTGAAATTTTTCTTGTGTGGGGATAAAATTCCCATATGTTCCCATGCCTCTGTTGTGCCACCAAGGACACGTGTCGGGCTCTGAGCTCACACGGGAAGGTTGGAAAATTTCACCAAAGGGAGGAAAAATCCCATTGACTCCCATGCTCCCACAGTGCATCGAGGGCACATGGCACTCAACCAACAATAAGGGAAAGGAAAGAGGGAGGGGTGGGGTGGTGCGAGGTTTAAGAAGGTTTCATTGCGGGGGAGATAAAGGGAGAAAGGCACGTGCGGGTCCACGTGTCCGTGGATGGGATAACACTGAGGCAAGGGTGGAAGTGTGGTGGCTGCATGGTTCTTAACCAAAGTTTCCCAAAAGCCAGCAAGGTCATGAGAATTCTACCCCCTCCGCCAACACTCCATGCCGCCATGTGGTAGCTGAGATGGGCTGCGAAATTTGTGGCAAAGAAAAGGTAAAAAAAAATTATTATTTTTAAAGCCTCGAAGACAAAATTAATGCCACGCCTCCACCGCTGCCCCCATGAGGACACATGGCAGCCTCGATTGGCTATGGGCTAGTGGGGAAAGTTCAGAATTTTTCCCAAGAAAAAGTTTAAAATTTTTTCTAAGGATTATTCCACTGGAAATTTTCTCGGCCATGGGCCCACCAGAAAAATTTTCCCAAATTTTCCCGCCAAGGAAAACTTCATAGGATCATAAATTTTGCTAGAAAGCTCATTTCTTGGAAAACAAGGACTTTCTACAAATCTTTCAATGCCCTCTTTACATATGAATCATCAATTTTACATTTTGATAAAGTTTAAGGGGTCAATTTTGTAAAAATAGTCTGTAGGGTTTTAAATGACCAACCTGGTAAATTTTAACTTATAAAATTTATACAATTTGGTCTCCTCCTTCACTCATCATGCCAAACAGACATGGAGAATTGATCTATGAAGGATTTATAGTTTTTTAGGGAGGTAAATTTTCTTATTGTTTTCAATTCACATTTTTCCAACAATTGTGTAAAAACTTGTCGAGGAAGGGATTGGGTTCGATTTTGCAATGTTTAAATTGTTTTATTAAGTGTTATTTGTCAATATGAGTTCATTGATCTCTTAGCATGTTAAATTATATTGTTTTAAGTTGATTATTATGTGCAGGACTGCACTGTACATTTTGATTAAATTTATTGACAATTTTAAATTTACAATAGAGATACATTTCTAGGAAAATCTGTATATCAATTTTATCATTTAAGTGTGATATTTTATTTCTAATCTAATCTAATACATTTAGTTGTTTATAAACAAATCATTTCAAATCTAAATTGTAAAGTCTAATTTCCAATTTAATATATTTCAAAAGGAGACAAAGCAATATAATTCCTTCATACATATTCCTTCTTTTTCCATGTTCTAAACACAAATTTTAATCACAATCCGATATTCCAATTTGAATCAACAATGTAAATGAGAGAATATCTTGCAATTATTTATTAATTCCAAGTATTCAACTTTACATCTTTCCATGTTTGAATACAATAACACATTTCTATTTCTTTCTATCAATAAAGCGAGCAGAATATAAATGTCTTTCACAATTTAAAAAAATGACTTTCATAATCAATTACAACATATTTTCTTCACAAATATAAATATTACAATTTCATCCACTTCAAGTTTGAAAGGTTACAAATGAATTTGTTTTACAAGGGGTTAGCAGACTATCTTCTTTGCTCCGAACAACAACATGCAAGTTTTCCTCCATCTTCAATTTGATCACAACAAAAGTGGGGGAAAGGCAACACTCTCTACCCAACCAAGACATCCAATGAAATGAGAAGCCATCCTTCATCATTGGCCCCTGAGCCCTAACCAAAATACAATAACAAGTGTATTTCAACCCATAGAAACAACTGGCTTCCATAAACACAACATTCTTTCAACATACACATTTCAAATTAAAACACAATTCAACACAAAACAACAGTTCACAACTACATTTGAAGACATTCCAAAATAGAACTCAGGCTTGATCATGCAAGCCAAAGGAGTAAGGACTATGGGGGAAGCTACTTATGCCTCCCAAAGGAAATTACGCATCCACTGTAACAAACCACCAATAAAATTCACCAAACATATCCTTATGCCCCCACAATCCCTCCTTATACCCCCCACAGATTTCCTTATGGCCCCTACAAAGTAGGAAATGCAAGCTATTTCTTTTCCATGGTGGATCCCAAACCCAAACTCCCTCAAAAAATTCTTATGCCAATGGAATTCCCTTATGCCCCCCACATGGATTCCCCATAGCCTTCTCCTACACCATTCCTATGGAATTCTACTCAACCAGCCAACAAATAAATCAAAACATTCACCATTCATACAACACAATAAGAAAATATTAGCATAAAAGAAGAGTTAAACTCCTACCTCTCCATGGTAGCTTTTATTTCTAAACAGCAAGCTTCAATGCCCAAAAAACAGTCCCAAAACAACAATCTCCAAGAATGCAAAGTTTTTCCTAACTCCTTCCAAAAGCAAGAGCTCCAAATATAAGAAAATGCGCCCCCAAGGAAGTATACAAAAATATTCAACAACCCAAAACAAGAAAAGATTTTGAATTTTATAGAAGAGGGAAGAGAAGAGGATGATGTGGATCCATGTAGGATGTCAAATCACACTTCCTCAACTCCAAAAAAAAAGAAAAAATTTCATTCTCCAAAGCACAATAAAGAGGTGGGTGAAAATATGACAATTTAATTGCACACTCCAAAAATCCCACACCCCAAGGACTGCAAATTAAATAAATTGTAAGAGAGTGAAAATCAAAACTTGCAACATGATTAATAGAATGCATTATAGAAGTCTAAAATCGCCCCTCCAACCATAAGTATGGTTGGTAAATTAAATTGAGAGGTATAGGACAAGTTTTACTTGTCCCACAAGCCTCCAAAACAGCTCCCAAGGACAAATTCAAATTTCCAAGGAGGTGGAGTGTTTCATACTCCAAAATATGACTTACACAAACTTACACATCCCTTACATATTTAATACAAAGAGCCAACGACTCTTATTATTAATTTATCATATCCCAATTTGACTTATTTAAATTTTAACCATATGATTTCTCACATTAATCTATCATAATTTTAATTAAATAAAAGAAAGGAACACACCAATAATAAAATACATACAAAAATAAATAAAAATCTAACCACATTAATAAAATACACAAACCCATGGTCACATATAAGGGTAATCCTCCCCATGGGAATCCCTAACAATATACAAACACACACACAAAACAATTTTCCATGGTGACTGTGTCGAATTCACCTAGAATTCCATTGTGGTTGGTCTCCGATCCCCGATGTTTGTTTTGATATTTAACCTACAAAACACAAATACCTCCTTCGGCCTCATGGCCATATCAGAACATCCAAAATGAATATAAATATAATCTCAAAATCATCTAAATATGTGAATCACAACAACATCAAGGTAATTTAACATTATCACATACAATTTATATCAACAACTATATCATTATCATATAATATCCATTTTCTAGATCTACTCATAATATCCAAAATCACATGTCCGAAAAACATCCATAAAACATCCATGTCAAATAGTATATCATCATCCACATATGAGTGTCTCTAATAATCATCATGTATCATAACCAAATGAAGATCAACTATAATTCATGATCAAATGTCTAACATCATACTAAATCAAAACATAATAATGTCCATCATGTAATCACAGTATCAAAATAGGTATCAAAAGGTGTCAAAAGGGAAGTGGGCACTACGGTCTCTTCACACTCATCAAGTACTAGATCAAGGATAGAAGGTGGAAGAGGTTACTCTTCAAATACTGGAACTTGTTCTTCTTGGATTAAATAGTTATCTTGGAGAGGGGATGGGACATATGACTCTACATGATATGAAAAAATCGGTTCATCTTGTATGGTAAATTCAAGTACCATACCTTGTATTGAGTAACATATGAGACCAATCAGAAGAAAATTAACCACCCACTTTAGTATTAAAATCTCTTGATAAATGTAAGGAAAATAAATGGGGTGGATCAATGATTGAAAAATCTTGAGTTATTGTTAGACTTAGACATGCACAGAGAATTAACTCAATATCCTTGATGATTCCTAGAGTAGTGAAAGTTGAACCATTAAGTTGCAAGACTCCTTTTTCAGGGGGCTACCCTTAAGACCTAATACATCAACAATCTTCTTAGGTATGATAGAAGTACTAACACCTGAGTTAATCATATAGTTATGGAAAATATGTTTTCCTATGATCAAAGACATATAGAAGGGTGGGGTTTTAAAAACTTTACTTACTTGATTTTCCTCTTCTTAGTAGAAATTAACAGAAGTGCACAACTTTAGGGTGGTGGATCGGTGCGTGGGAGTTGAGCTAGAGCTTCATACAACAAGTCATATTTGGGATGGAATAGTGAGTACATCCCACATTGTGACATTTATGTTTTTCCTTTTCATTTGGTCCACAATGTTGAATGGAAAACCTAGTGACTTATGCATTTGAGGAAAAAAAACATCTTTTCTTGATTGTTCGGGCGTAGAGGTAGGAACCTTGGTGGTGTAGAGGCTTGATCTACGAAAGGAGGGGCACGTGTCAATTTAAGAGAAGATTTGTGTGGAGCCTCATGTGCTAGAACTTGAGTGTTTTTGCTACTGGATGCCTTAGCAGATTCCTTTTACTTTTGAGGATCTGCTTGTGTTGCTGGAATTGAAACTTACGCACTAGATTCGAGCATTCTCCTTTTATATCTTGTGTTTTCTTCAACTTGGGTGCCTGGTCTGCTTGCATAATCTTTAACTTGATTTATTGTGCAAGATTTCTTAGTGCCAAAGAATATCAAGTTGGCCTCAAGAGGAGCCACTAGCTTTTCTTGGCCCTCATGATCACTTATGCTGATAGAAGGCTCATAGTTAGAAGCATTATGAATCATATAGGATTGTATGTGCAACATTGTTGCAATGATATTGACTATGAGGTATATTGCAAGGAAAGAACCACTTTGATTCTTGCACCATGTTGTTCGAACTGCAACAAGTTCTTGGATTGTATTGGGCGCTAGAAGGGGTGTTGTAGGAGGAATAACTTGTAAAGTAAAGTGTGCATTAACATGCCATCTATTATTTTGTTGGTTCTACCCATATCTATGATTTCCATATTGATTGCACCAAGGTTGATTTCTTTTTCTTTGTGCGATTAGAACTACATATGTAGGCTTGCACCCATTACTTCTCTAATGTTATGAACTTGTTGGAAAAGTTTCTAATCAAGGCCTTCAATTCATCATGTTATTTTTGTTGTGCAAGAGAGTAGGATGTAGATGTAAATAGTTGCATGCTTTGCACTGTAATTGGAGTAATAGAATGTTGAGGCACTAGAGACATCTCTAGGAACAAGGGCGTAAGAGGCCTAGGCACCAACTTACCAACCTAAATGATACTTTTTCTTCCCTTATTACAATGTTGTATGTGAGTGGGTGAGGTTCTACCTCTCACAAATTGAATCATGACTAAAATTTCACTATTCAAATCCCTTAGATAGTATAAGAAATCATGTTAGGCTGTATGCTTTACCACTCGAGGAATTTTGTCCCAAGTCTTCGGAATCGATGTTGAAATCATTCATCTACTCATTCGACATGTGATTTTTGTAGTTATCTGCTCCACCTGTGATAGATGATCTAATTTATCTTCAAATTAATTACATAGAGCTATTCCAAACTCATCCCGGTAGTAATAGATTTAGGTGTCAGGACATGGTACCATTGGAGTACTTTACCATTGAAAGAGGCTGCAAGCAACTTGAAAACAACATCATCATGTGTATTCGAGATAGATAGATCATACATTGGCTACATTTTTAATGCGTTCAACAGGGGGTAACTTGATTCTCTCCCATGAAGTAGGGAATGCTCTTGAGCGCTACTATCGGTATGTCATGTTTTGCATTGATATTGAGTGGGCATCCACCGGTGAAGAGGGAGGAGTTCGTTGGAGGAGGAGGTTTAATTGCAATGGTAGGGAGTGCTTGTCTATTTTGAGGAGGAATAGAATGTGTGAAAAGCACTAAAGATGGAAATCCATGTGCAAAATATCTATTGCGTGTGCTTCTCGGTGAAATCTGGAGGTATTCAAAGGATCCTTCACTGTAAAAATTTGTCAGTATGCACTCTACTCATAAAATGCACTCAAGACTAAAAATAGAAGCTTTGGAAATTTTGGGAGTTACTAGATGTGTTGAAATAATCTCCAAAGGATGAAAATACTAATTTCACACACTAAAACTTAATAATATGAAATTTAAGCTTTCACTTTGCTTGTCCCAATGAGTGTGCAAGAAATTGTTGGTTCTCAAATATGCACCCATGTCTTAGATCTAGAAGAACTGAGTAATTTGAGACAACAATAGAACTATCTCAAATTTGTGGGACCTTACGCACTTAAGAAAGATCTTCATAGATGGTTGGTTCCTCTATCTATTTCTCTCTGCTAGTGTTACTCCTAATGCTTTGAAAGGGAAACATAAGCCAACAATTTTATGAGACCAGTGATAGAAGGATAACATAATGTAAAAATAATCTAAGGAAGGTGATAGTACTAGAAAAAGAGGGATGAACACCATCCGTTCTGAGTGAAAATGAAAGGACAATGCATGAAAGAAGGCTAGGCACATGTAGCACAACTAAAACACATTTACTGGATTAGTTTCATGGAACGTACCTAAAATGGAGCTGCAAGGGACGTAGAGTGAAACAATAAGTAAAAAATTTAAAATAAAGGAAAGAAGAAAGAATACAAACATGCTTAGGAAAAATAATAATCACAAAATGATGCTTCCATTATTTCTAGAAATTGACAGAATGCGCTACAATGGTGAAAGCGTGATATCCACATGCACGAGTAAGATAAAGAGGCTGTAACTCGAATACAAAAATTAAGTCCTTAAAAATTGCATAAGAACCAAAAGTTTCCAACATTAACAATGAGACCAAATCTTACATTTATAAATGAATCCATTGGAGAAGAAGAGAAGAAGGAAAACCTGATTTTGAAATACAACTACCAACAAGAGAAAATCAATGCTTGCAAATTTTCCTGTAAATTTATCTAATATGTTTCCCCAAGTCTATTTGGTGTGTTGGAGAAGGAAGGTAGGATGGTGGATCAGATCAAATCAAGTGGTTGTAGCAATCATATCTTCTCATCAATGTCCAAATTGACATTTTCCCATTTCTCACCTACCAGATCCACCAAGAATTTCAATTTAAATGTCTAGCACTATAGCCCACATCTACTGCTATCGGTTGAGACTAGGCATGCACCGATAAAATCTATGTCGAAAAATATATGTCTATCAGAAGATTTTTAGGGCCACCTATGCACACAAGACATGGGGCATGTGTAGATTAGTTGAAAGGATGACCAACTCTATAAATGTTCTTGTCATTTTTGCCACGTGTCACTAACTGATTTGTTGCAATGTTTTGGTGCCCTATTGGCATGCTTGATAGTTTTTACGTGGCACTTGAATCATGTTAGAGAATGATGTGGCATAGAAAGGCATAAAGGAGGGCATAAGGGTATATGCATGGAATAATGAGGTGCAAGAAGATGATGGGAGGAAGGCTTGCACAATTACAATGCACATGGAGGAAAGGGTGCATGGGGATGAAAAAGGACTTAGCCATTTTTTTGAAGAAAAGGCCAAGGTGAGCGTGGAGGGTGAAGCAATCTAGAGAAGGTGGAAGCACAAAGAGTGTGCCCAAGGGGAAGATGGAACAAGGAAGAAAAGTGTAATGCCTCCAAACATGACTACTACCTATAATTATTTCTACTTTACAAAGATACAAACATTGAAAGGTGATTTTGTCTTAAGATGGTGTAATCTTATGACTTTGGAAATCATGTTTGTAGTAGAAAATGATTCATCTATTGAATAGGTACATTCTTTTGTATTATTTCTTAATTAAAAATGAAGCAATTCATCTATGTTATGCAGGATAAATTCACTGCACAAGATTATGAATTTGAGTTTCAGTTTTCATAATTTAAGAGGAATCAAACAAATTTACCTTAGATCAATTCCATTGATCCAAGTTATGCTTCTGATTCACATGTTTTTTGACATGATGTCCAATTTGGACAAATGGTTGAATTTTTAGTCACGAGTATGTGAGGGTTGTAAATGACCCTCTTCATAGGTCTCTGCTTCATACTTAATAAATGACCAGTAATGATTCTAGTTCCTCTTTTCTATTATTTTTAGAATGATATTTCATTGGAGGGATTTGGACCTAATATAACTAAGTTTCAAAACTAATGACTCTATCTTAAGAGTTAAACCTAACTTAAGCTTTTAGGACTTATTCTAATTGGGAAGGAAAAAGGATAAGGAGGGACATAGAATTATACCATGGACCTATCTATGGACCTAAGTTATTTTACTAAACTAATGTAACCTAAATTAAGGTATGGAAAACCTAAAGGGGATGTGTGGAATGACATGGAAAAAGGGTGGTTAGTAGCATCAGTTTCAAAATATTAAATGATATTTAATTCTAACTTATCTCATCTTACCGCCAACTTTGGAATGGACATTGAAAAAAATAGGGGAGGCTGCATTGACATCTCCAACAAGTTTAGTTGCATGTAAAATTTAAATTTAAACACTACTAAATCTAGAGGTGGCGATGATGTGGAAGATGGAGGAATTGACCATCCTTGGCATTTAATGTTTTTTAGTTTTGTGAAAACTACCTAGGAAGGTGCATGAGGGGTTTTGGATGTTTTTGATCTTTTGGTTCATTTGCGAACCGAGCTCTACATGAGATTGTTCTTTCTCTTTGAACCTCCAGTTTGATTCTTGCATGACTATAATTTTTGTATGGATTTGAGCTATTATTGGACTCTGTAAAAGCTATAAAAGAAGATAGAGTATTGGAATTTGGTTGACATTGCATGGAGAAGAAGAGGCTGTTGAATTTCTTCTTGGAAATCTTCTGCAATCGGTGAAGGAGAATCTCTATCAGGCATGATAGGCTCTACCCATTAAGTTTTTTTTTTCTTTTACTTAAATGATTCATTAAAAGAACTCTTCTCTTGGAGATAATATGGTTTGTATTTGATGTTATGATCTCTGCACTCAATTCTTGTGTTTTATATTGTGACTACTATATGAATTCACTTTTACAATGAAATGTATGATCTAGGTTTTGATTCTCTTGTTTTGAATTATGGGTTATGCTTTAATCCATATGCTTGAGTTTTCTATGAATTCAAAATTGTGAAAGAACTTGTTGAACTATGTAATGTGGTAAATAATGTGGAATTTTTTTTTGCATAACATTGTTCTCCTCTTAATTGGAATACTAACGATATTAGTCTATTTAAATATCTATAATTTGTTTGAACCTTTCATCATCCTTCGGGAAAAAGTATTTTGTTCATAGTTGCGAATCGAGATTTTATTGTGTTTTTATTTGTTGCATACCTCGACTTTAGGGATTTAGAGGAATTATTTCTTGGAATTTCTTGGAAAATAGTCATCACTCCAAGAATTGTTTAAGTCATTTGGTTATGTATTTAACTCATAATATATCTGGTTACTTTTCCTTTTTGTGTTTACGGTAATGGGTTTTTGTTTTCACCCTCCCCATTGTAGTCTTGATCCTGTGATTTATGGATAATTATGTGGCTACTTGAAGGGAGTCATTGCTTGAGATAGTGTAATTAAGGGAAGTGATACTCGGTTTTCTTATCTTGAATATTCGGTAATCTATGAAATTGAGTCGGTTGATGTTTTGGAAGGAAAATTATCTTTTTAATGGCATACTATTTTATTGTGACTTTTTCAATTAGAATTTATGGATAGCTCTTTGGACATGGTTTGATGTGTTTAGTTTGTATGTTCTTGATCTTGGCTATCGAACTCGATTTCAGCTCGTTCATATTTCGGGCAATTAGGTATTGACGAAAAGAATGGGGAATCTGTTAGGTTTAATTGTTTTATTTACTTTTTCCTTTGATGAATCTAAGTTGGGAGGACTGTGTAGACTTACCTTTCAAATAATTCTCTTCCTCTCTCCACTATTTCTATGGGAATCAATTTTTTTGTCTTATAGGTTATGATGTTATCCTTACTCTTCTCTTGAATGATGAAAGGTAATGATTTTTTTGGATCATCGTATCTTCCCTTCTTAGGGACTGTAGTCTTTCAATTCGATCTCTAATTTTTTTTTTTGTTTGTGAGTTTTGGTAAGGGACGGTGGAGATTGAGATTGTTTTATTATGTTCTGGTTATCCCCAACTCTCTTTCTAATCGTACTTTGAACTTTGAGAAAGAAACTTCTCCCTCACGTCTGCAATTTTCTTTTCTGTTTCAACTTTGGAGAAGGTGTTATCCTTTTTGGTTTGCTTCATGATGCAATCTTCAATAATTGTTTTGTAGAATTAAGTTCAAGTGTGGTCGGGCGGTGTAGTTGAATCGGAGGTTAATAGGCGGAATTGTTGTGTCGGTTGAGGATTGAGGTATTCCCTTTGGCTTGCTTAATATATTGTAAACCTCTTATGAGGTCTATTTCTAGTTTGTTGGACTTAACTTAAATTGGAGATATTTTGGGTTTGAGTATTAGGATACTCAAATAAGAAACATATGTTAAGTTATGATGTTTTGAATCATCCTAAAATTTATTATTACGCTTTAGATCTAATTACTGACATCTCGGATTTTGGATGGTTTTTTGATGAATGAAATTTTGTGATGGTATTATTGTTGTTTTATCTTCAGCTGAACTATGCCTAGAGGATAGTAGGATAGTTATCTCCTTCTGTTAAATAGGTTTAACTGAGAAGGGAAACATGTAGTTAAATGTTTCAAAGAGATAGTAAACTATGAAGAAATGTTATTTATTTGAATTAGTGTTGTAATTATTTTGTTAATAAGTTATAGTATGGAAAGTTGAAGTTCTTCTCTTCATGACTCAATCTTACTTTTTCCTTGTATAACTCTCTCTCTCTCTCTCTCTCTCTCTCTCTCTCTCTCTCTCTCTCTCTCTCGCTCTTCTATTTGAGTGTGGTAACTTCATTTGGTTGTCTTTATGAATAGATCTTGATTGTTTCATAACAAAAAAGTTATTTTTATGGAATAGTTAGCTAAAAGCACATCATTTTAATGCTTAGTGTTTATCATGCTCAGTTCAATGAACTGACCTATGCTAGCAATTTTTGTAGATGGACTTTGTAAGTGATGAAAGGAGAAAATATCTTTAGGAAATTAATTTTGTTTACCCAAGAGACAAGATCTTTTTGTGATGAAATATGGTTCATGACTAAAATGTATTTTATGGAAAAGAAAGTTGTATTTGAAATTGATTCAAGTATTGTTGTTTGACATTAGTAATGTCTGATGTGTTTGGACATGTAAATGTATTAATATTATTGATGAATAAAATATATGTGAAATTTTTTCATTTGATGTATTCACTTTTGGCATTCAATAAGTGGAAATGTTAAGTAATTCTCTACTTATTAGATAGTAAATCTCTTTTATGGATTGAAATATAAAGGATAGAGATTAGGGGTACTAGATGTACTACCCTCTCTAGTGAAAATGCAACTTATTAAGTTGAAAATTCTTGCATGGATACTCAATTATTTAACTTTGACTATGTTTAAAACAAATTTTTATAGGTGGATATAACTATGATGATAAATTATAACATGCTATGTAGTTATAAATAATCATTAACCCTTTATCAAAAAAGGAAGACATTTTCCATGTATTGAATAATATATTGTTTTTAGAATGAGAGGAAATGATGAAAAAAACCACCACCCGACAGAGAAGAAACTATTATCTAAAACCTCAATGAGATCCTTGCTGCCCTTTCGGACAAAAAGAGATCATCTAACTATACTTAAACAACAAGTAATGGGAAATGAGGAGGAAGAAGATGTTGGTAATAACAATCAGCCACCTCCTATGGACAATACCAATATTGGGAATTTGGGCATTGATAACAATAATGCAACCAATGCTAATGCAAATGCACCCAATCAACTTGAGAATAAAAAGGAAAGATTGGTAGCTGAACTCACTAATGACATAAAAAGGATAAGTCCACCCAATTTTGATGGCACTACACTAGGAGATGGAGCTGAGAAATGGCTCAACAAAATGGAGAAGTACTTTACAATAAGAAAATTCTCTGAGGAAACAAAATCAATATGGGGAGGTAATCAACTTTCTTATGAGGCATCTTCTTGGTGGGATAGTCGTAAGGCTAAGTTAAAAATTGATGAAACAAACATCACTTGCAATCAATTTAAAAATTATTTTAGGAAGCGATGGCTTGATCATAAAATGACCTGAATTTCAAAACTTAGCTCAAGGAAATTTAAGCGTAACGGAAGTACTAAGAGAGATTTACTAAGCTCCTTAAGTATGTACCTTAGTATCAAAGCGATGAGAAATTTAGAATATGAAAATTCATTATGGGGTTAAATCCCAGTATAGGTGGAGAAGTGGATGTTCACAGCCTAACCACTATGGAAGGGGTTGTTGAAAAAGCCATAAGGTAGGAGCAGAAATTGAAGGAAATCTCTGCCCATAAGGAAGAAATCATAAAGAAAGTTCCAAATTCCTCTTCGACCCTTGAACCCAAAAAGGGACCATGGAAAAATTTTGGTATGAATTTTTTATTATTATTGATAATAACAAGAAATATGCATTAAATAAACCCACTGCTAATGTACAAAACAAATTTGTCAAGAACATTAATAACATACAGAAGTCCTATGGAGGTCAGAATGATAAATTTAAGGCTGGAAATAAATTTGAGCCTAAGAAAGGACCTATAGGAGGCTGCTACAATTATGGCAAGGATAATTATGCAAATCAGTTTCCTCTAAGAAATGATGACCTCAATCAGCAACATAAGATACATGCTACTGATAGCTAACAAAAAAGCTAAAAAACAAGTTATCCCTATAGAAGTGCCATGTAAGTTATTTGGTATACATGTAACTATAATTTTTGATACTGGAGATACTGAATGCTTTATTTCTACTAAAGTAGCTTCAAAATTAAAAAGAAAAACTAGAAAAATAGATAAATCATAGACTGTACATTATGGAAATAATGTTGTCCACATAGTTAGTATGTGTATTTTTGGAGAAGACCTTGAATTGCCTAGTTTTTCCACTGAAGCTGATCTTTATGTTCCTCCTTTAGGGTCTTATGATGTAATCATAGGTGTTAACTGGATAGCTAAACATAAAGACAAGGTTGATTTTTTTGAGAAACATATTAGTTGTCTAGATGACTGCGAAAACAACAGACATTCAGGATAAAGCGGGAGATTTTTATTAGGAAATTTTCAGCTATGTAGCTTAAAAGGGCTAAAAACAAACGTTGCACTTTGTATGCAGTAAACATTTCTAAAATGACCAATGAAAGTAGTGACTTGTTGGAAAGATACCCTTTATTTTAAATTTTAGTGATGTGTTTCGGAAGAGTTACATGTTCTTACGCCTAAATAGGAGTTTGATTTCACGATTGAGATCAAGACAGAACCGAACCTATTTCCAAGGCACCATATCAAATGAATACCATCGAATTGGTAAAACTCGAAGGAACATTTTCAAGAGATGTTTTCTACGAGTTTGATAAGACCAAGGAAGCACCAGTAATTTTTGTGAAAAAAAGATGGAACACTTAGATTGTGTGTTGATTATAGGATGTTAAACAAAGAAATAATCAAAAATAGATATCCACTTCCTAGAATTGATGATCTATTTGATCGGATATGTGGTGCATCGAGTGTATTATAAAAATATCTTTGATCTGGATATCATCAATTAAGAATCAAGGATGAAGATGTTCATAAAACAACTTTTAGAATAAGGTACAAACATTATGAATTCATGGTTTTACCATTTGGTTTGACAAATGCACCTCTGATTTTATGAATTTAATGAATAATATTTTTCAAGAATACTTGGACAAATTTTTTCTTGTATTCTTGGATGATATTCTCATATATTCTAAAAGCATTGATGAGCATCATGATAATTTGAAAATAGTTCTAGAAATCTTAAGAAAGAGAAGGTTGTATGGTAAGTTGTCCAAATGTTATTTCTACAAGATGGAAGTGCACTATCTGGGACATGTCATAAGCAAGGATGGAATAGCTGTAGATCCCTCAAAAATTGTTGCAATAACTGAGTGGCCTGCACCTA
Organism: Taxus wallichiana var. yunnanensis; assembly: GCA_018340775.1. Lineage (NCBI taxonomy): Eukaryota > Viridiplantae > Streptophyta > Pinopsida > Cupressales > Taxaceae > Taxus > Taxus wallichiana. The sequence continues at coordinate 209,549,675 of CM031244.1, read as the reverse complement.
AGAATGTACATGAAGTTAGAAGCTTCATGGGTCTTGTTAGTTACTATAGAAAGTTTGTTAAATACTTTTTGAAGGTCGTTGCACCAATAACTTTGTTGCAAAAGAAAGATAAGAAATTTGTGTGGAATGAAAAATGTGAATCTACATTTAAGACTCTAAAGGATTAGTTAACATTTGCACCTATTTTGGTTGTACCTGATCCTAATGGAGACTTCACTGTAGTGAAAAGTTCTTCTATGGAAGGTCTTAGAGGTATTTTGTTTACAAAATGGGCATGTTATAGCATATAAAAGTAGAAAACACAAGTTACATGAACTAAACTATGCTCCCCATGACACGGAGATTGTTTCCATTGTCTATGAACTTCATGTATGGAGGCATTATCTTCTTGGTAGACCTTTTGAACTAAAGTGATCATCTTGGTGAAGTACAAATTCACTTAGCCAAATCTGAATGGAAGAGAATGAAGATGGTTAGTATTTATATCTCAGTATGATTTCAACATAAGTTATATTAAAGGAAAGGAAAACAGTGGTAGATGCACTAAGTCGTAGGAAACATATTTATGCTCTTATAATGTTGAGAACTCAGTTTAAGGATGAAGTAAAAAGTGTTGTGGAATCATATTCTTATTTTCAGCAAGTAAAAACAACACTTGTTGTAGATCCAAATGATATGAAATATAAAGGTTTTCACTTTGATGAAAAAGGAATATTGAGATTTGAAAATAGAGTATATATACCTTCGTTAAATGAATTTCATAATTCACCTTTTTTGGACATCCCGGAATTATAAAAATGCTTGCATTGATATAAAATAACAATATATATGGAAAGGGATGAAAAAGAACGTAATTGATTTTGTGACAAACTTCTTAGAATTTCAGTGAGTTAAGGTTGAACATATGCATCCAATGGTTTACTATACCCTCACAACATACCACACAGTATGAATGGAAAGTAATTAACACGGATTTTCTTCAAGAGTTGCCAATGTCAAGAAATAAACATGATGTTATTTTAGTTGTTATTGATAAACTAACAAAAGTGGCACATTTTATTGTTGGTAATATTAAGGATGATTCACCTATTTTAGAAAAAATATTTGTGAACGAAATTTATAGATTACATGGGTTACTTGAATTGATCATATCGATAGAGATCCAAGAATGATATCTAGATTTTGGAAAATCTTAATGCAGCCTTAGGGACTAAACTGAATTTTAGTTCTGCATACCATCTAGAAATGGATGGGTAGAATAAAAGAGTTAACCAAGTTTTGGAAGATATGTTACAAATGTATTGCATGGATCAACAGTACAAATGGGAAGAGTACCTCCCATTAGTTGAATTTTCTTATAACAACACGTATCACACCTCTCTGAAAAATGAAACCTTTCGAAGCATCATACGGAAGGAAATGAAAAACTCCAGTTAGCTGGGATAGCTTTGAGGACAGAGAGGTAATTGGACCTGAAATTCTTATAGAAATAGAACAAGTTAAAATGATTTGTGAACGTTTGAAGGAAGCAGCATGAGATAGGAAAAAGAGTTAAGCGAGAATAAAAAGGGTTGGTGATAAATTTGAACTTGTTGCGAAGGTCTTTTTGCGAGTTAAACCAAAATATAGTTCTATAACTTTTGGAAAAGCTGTCAAGTTATCACCTCGTTATGTGGGACCCTTTGAAATAGGTTAAATAATCAACCCTTTAGCTTATCATTTAGCTTTACCTCCTCGTTTATCATGAATCCATGACATTTTCCATATTTCTTTGCTTAAGAAATACGTTTAAGATTTATCACATGTGTTAATTTGGAATTCCTTGTAGGTCCAAGACCTAGGAATAATCATGTTTAAACCCATCCGAGTTCTGAAAACTCGTCGGTTGCACTTAAGAAATCATGAAATAATTCAATGTAAGGTCTAGTGGTACTAGTTTAATGAAGAGAGTACAACACAGGAAAACTTGGAAGATATGAAAGTTTATTTTCCATATTTGTTTGAACAAAATTGATTCTATTGATTGATAAAAATTGAAGATTTTATTCTGAGTATATCAATAAACCTACCAGTTTTGGGTAGATACTAAATTATTTAGTACTGAAATACCTATTTTTATGTTAACTAATTATTAAAATTTGAATTTCTCAAATCTAGTTTTGTTATGAAATTTTGAAGGAAAGAATTATATCTTGGTTATATTCTTGATTGGATTTATTTTTGACTAAGTTAATCATCGGGACGATGATTCTTTTAGGAGGGAGGTATGTAATGCCTCCAAACATGACTAGTACCTATGTTGATTTCTACTTTAAAAAGGTACAAACATTGAAACATGATTTTGTATTAAAATTGTACTCTTATGACTTTGGAAGTCATGTTTTAAAGAGAAAATGATTCATCTAGTGAGCAGGTACATTTTGGCATAATATTTCTTAATTTAAAATGAAGAAATTCATCTACATTATGTAGGATAAATTAAGCGCATAGGATTATGAATTTGAGTTTCAGTTTTCATAATTTAAGAGGAATCAAACAACATTACCTTGGATCAATTCCATTGATCCAAGGTATGCTTATAATTCACATGTTTTGTTGACATGATGTCTAATTTGGAAAAATGGGAGAATTTCTGGTCTAGAGTATGTGAGGGCTATAAATGACCCTCTTCATAGGTCTCGATTTGTACTTAATAAATAACCAGTAATGATTGGTTCCTCTTTTCTATTATTTTTAGGATGATATGTCATTGGAGGGATTTGGACCTAATATAACTAAGTTTCAAAACTAATGACTCTATCCTAGGGGTTAAACCTAACCTAAGCTTTTATGACTTATGCTAATTGGGAAGGAAAAAGGATAAGGAGGGACCTAGAATTATACCATGGACCTATCTATGGACCTAAGTTGTTTTCCTAAAATAATGTAACCTAAATTAAAGTATGGCCAACCTAAAAGGGATGTGTGGAATGACATGGAAAATGGGTGGTCAGTGGCATTAGTTTCAAAATATTAAATGATATTTAATTCTGTCTTATCTCATCTTACCGCCAACTTTGGCATGGACATTGAAAAAAATTAGGGAGTCAATGTCATCTTTGGCATATCCACCACATTTAGTTTCATGTAAAATTTAAATTTAGACACTACTAAATGTGGAGATGGTAGTGGCATGGAAGATGGAGGGAACAGACAGTCCTTGGCATTTAATGTTTTTGAATTTGGTGAAAATCACCTAGGAAGGTGCATGAGGTGGTTTTGGTTGTTTATTATCTTTTGGTTCATTTACAAACCGAGCTCTACATGAGATTGTTCCTACTCTTGAACCTCTAGTTTGATTCTTGCATTACTTGTAATTTCTTCATGGCTTTGACCTATTATTGGACTCGGTAAAATCTATAAAATAAGATAGATTATTGGAAGTTGGTTGATGTTGTGTGGAGAAGAAGAGGTTGTTGAAGTTATGCTTGGAAATATTTTGTAATCGATGAAGGAGAAGCTCTATCAAGCATGATAGGCTCTACCCATTAAGTTGTTTTTATTTTACTTAAATGATTCATTAAAAGAACTATGCTATTAGAGATAATGTGGTTTGTGTTTTATGTGACGATCTCTCGTACTTGATTCTTATGTTGTATCATGTGAATACTGTTTGAATTTAAAAGGGGATTAACTAGAACCGATGTCGAAAACAATGCACCACAAAAAATTTACACTCTAATGGTAACGTCAAGCTCCAACATAATAAGCAACATTCAAATAATGGAAAGAATATGCAAATAAGAAAACAGGTCTACTCATACTCATAGATTGAAAAAGGAAGTAAAAATAGGGGTGTTGTGTAACCCCCATGCCTAAACAAGGAAAGAACCTCAATGACACCACTGATGCATATGACGTGACTGACACATATGATGCCACTAAAGGAGGAGTTACAATTCCAAATAAGGAATGTAACTCCTATGACACACTGATGCAAATGAAAATGACAGATTCTATGATAGAATTTGACACTTGTCATTTGACTTCCTAAGACCTATGACTCTTACAAGGAGACATGACTCACCAGGTGATGTGGATGATGACTAGGCATGTCACACACACCAACACCTCCCTTCATTGAAGCTAAGGAAGATGTCATGGTAATCCAGAATAGAAAAGAAGACTCCCCTAGAAAACTAAGAAAGATGTGTCAATGGGGCCTAATAACTAAAGGCCTGATAAGGTGCCCATATACAAATAACATCTTTTTGGAAAGAAGAAGAGGATAAGGAGGAATCTATAACCCGAAGAAGATGGGTGGTTATAGCAGACCTCACCCTAAGAAGAGACCGCATGTGAAGAAATTTCACCTCAATGAAGGGCTTGGTGAATATGTGTGTAACCTGATTAGCTATCTGAACATATTGTACATCGATGATGTTTTCATGTATCAGCTCCCATATGAAGTGCATGTGAATCTCAATGTGCTTCATCCGCTGATGTTGAGCTGGATTTCTACAAATTAAGATAGTGCTCATGTTGTCACAATAGATGATGGTAGGTCGCTGAAAGTGGATGCCAAACTCTATCAAAATACCCTGTAACCAAACAACACTTTGCAGCGTTAATTCTCTCTCTCGTATTCTTCTTCTATTGATGATATGGAAATGGCATTCTACTTCTTATTGGACCAAGTGACATGAATTGAACTAAGAGTGGCCGTAGCCCGAGGTAGACTTCGATGATCTAGATCACTAGCCAAATCTGAGTCCTGTAAATCCAACCAAGTCAATCTCATTACCTCATAAGTATTTCATACCATCCGTGTGAGTACCACGAACATAATGAAGGATCCACTTTGCTACTTTTAAATTCAGCTCATGAGGCTCTTGCATAAAACGGACATGATCTTGATAGCAAATGATAGATCTAGTGAGTGTGAGTAAGGTAGATCAAGCTCCCACCGACTTCGATAAAGGGTACTTGTCAACTAAGGGGGAAGAGCAATCAAAAACCCAAATTGACCACGGAAATAAAAGGAGCGGTGAGGAATTGCAATCGGACATGTGAAATTGAGCAAGCAAATCAAGAGAGTACTTAGGCTACGAGATCATAATTCCCAAGTCGATTGTGAAATCTGGATCCCAATAAAGTAATGAAGCAATACTAAGTTAAACATGGACAACTTATTGGCCAAGGAGATCTTCACGAGAATCAATGATAGAGGAAGAGCTACCGTGATCAACAAGTCATCAATATAGAGAACAAGAATAAGCATAGAGTCATCCTACCGCAAAATTTACACATTTGGGTCGAGTGACACCGAGTGAACCCCGATGCAAATAAAAAGAGTCCATCTTGGAATACCAAGCCCCTGGGGGCTTGTTTAAGGCCGTAAAGAGACTTATTTAACTTTCAAACGAGGGATGGATCATGGAAATAACCCATAGGTTATCCCATATAGATCTCTTCCTCTAGGTCCCCATGAAGGAACGCACTCTTAACGTCCATTTGGTGGAATTTCCATCTATTAGTGGCAAAGATGGTAAGGGTCAGTTGAATGGAAGTCATATTCGTAACTGGAGTAAAGGTTTCGAGTAATCAAACCCAGCTACCTGGGAGAAATCCTTAGCTACAAGTGACACTTTATTATTCTCGAATTCTCCATTGGATCCATATTTTGTTCGATATATCCACCTACACCAAATGAATTTTCTTCCTTTCGGAAGAGGGTAAGATCCCAAGTGTCATTCTTTATGAGTGAGGAATACTCCTCATCCATAGCATAATCTCACTCAACAATCCTAGAAGCTTCCTGGAAAGATGGTGGATTAGAACGAGAGGTGAAGGAGTGGGGTCCGATGAAACTCGAATGTGTACACCTCTCATCCGAAGGATATCCAAATAAATATCCAGCACTCTGTAAAGTTTTTACGGCCCAAAGAGGTCCCAGAAGGTTCAAGCTCGAGGTGGAAGATTCTTCACTCGAGTGAGAAGGGACATAGTCCTCATCATCACTATTGTCAAAATAACAAGACTCAGAAGTTTGAGGATCAGGAGGACTAGGGAGAGTAGGAACTCTCTCAACAACATCATCATCTGATGAGTTAGAATCTGAATCAGTGGGGAAAAGAACCTCAGTGGAAGTAAAATTCAAGGATGACTCATCAAACTTCACACTCCTCTCAATATAGAGCTCATGGGTTGTAGGGTTCAACAATCAATATCCCTTCAAGCCATTATGATACCCACCAAAGATATAAGGTTTGGATTGTGGATATAATGCCTTGTGGTTCTTCTTACTAATCTCGAGTCACACTTTAGATTCGAAGAATCAAAAGTGCTCAACATCAGCTTGTGTCCAAACAAGGCTTCAAAGGTGGCATCCCTATTATTGCCTTGTGTGGAACATGATTCTGAATGTAATAAGCAAAATTCACTACTTCATCCCAATACTGCGGAGGAAGGGACTTGAGTGAATAATACAAGTAGCCATCTCCTTTAGAGTTTGGTTCTTTCTTTCTGCAACTCCATTTTGGGAAGGGATGTAAGCAGTTGTATGCTATAAAGAAATTCCCTCAAAAGTGTAGAAATCCTCAAACCTATTGCTCACATACTCACCTTCATTTTCAGTTCAAATAACCTTGATAAACTATTTCGCTTGTTTCTCAAAGCAAGAGCCTTAAAGTTTTTAAAATGCTCAAAGAATTTAGACTTAAGATTAAGAAAATATACCCAAGTATAATGTGAAAATTCATTAATGAAGGTTAGTATATATAGAGCTCTAGTGAAATAAGGAGATGGAAAGGGGCTAGAAACATCACTATGAACAAGATCCAAGGGATGAGTAGCTCTCCAGGATTTTCCCTTATCAATTTTTTTTTCAGGTGATTTTCGAGGGTGCAATCCTCACAAAAATTGTTAGAAAACTTAACTTGGGGTAACCCATTGACCATTTCATTTTTTCTCAATTGTTCAAGGTAACGATAATTTAGATGCCCAAAATTCTCATTCCATAGCTTTCTAACCTCATTTGTATGAGTGAGCAAGGCATTGGGCGTAAAATCAGAAGAGAAGTGGGAAAAGGTATACAACCGTGAATGGTGATCCACCTTTCCCTTAGCCACACTGTAGTCAGAGTTAATCTCACAAGTGATCACTAAGTTAGGACCAAATTCCACTTGCATTCCTTCACCAAGGTGGGTGATTTGGTAAACCAATAGGAGATTGGTAGAAAGATTGGGCACACTCAACACTTGGTTAAATGTTCCACCTTCTATCTCTACCGATCCACTACTGCAGACCGACACATGAGTGTCATCACCCAATGTGATTTGGGACATACCACATGGTTCAATGCTAGAAAATTCAACCTCGAAGAAGCCATATGGTGTGAGGCATCGGAATCGATAATCCAAGTTGATGATGGAGCTGACCTAGCTACGAGGGCCTTACCTTTCTTCTTTTCATTTTTAGAATCCTTTGCTTTAGAATACTCGCCCTTCTAAGATTTTTTAAAAAATTCAAGAACACTTATTTTATTCTTCTCAAGCAACTAATTTAAGTGATCAATTTATTTCCAAAAATAATGATGCTCATCATGGCAAGAATTCTTACAATAGGAGCATTTAAACTTTTCCTTCTTCACCTTAGGCTCAGAAGTCAAAGTGTTAGTGTTGGGCTTAGTTGGGGGTTGGTTGGTCTTGGTTTCTTTCTTAGGTTGGTCCTTTGTTTCTTTCTTATTTTCATTTTTCTTGCCCTTATTCGCCACAAGGGCATGTGACTTGGATTTTAGAGTCCCCATTTGAATGATTTTGTCTTGTTCTCGAATGAGTTGGGATGAAAATGAGGGCAAAGCACTACCCAAGGAAGATTTCGTGGCATGGAAAGTTGAAATGAAGACAGAGTATTCAGGACCTAACTTAGAAAGAATTGACAAGATCAATTGAGATTCTTTCTTTTCCACTTTACATTCCTTTAGAAGTAGTCTAGTGTGGACAAACTTTGAGAAGAAGGCCTGTAGGTTTTCAAAGTCACTAGGATTTAACCCTAGTAGTTTGTTCTCCAACTCATGTGCTCCCATGTCATATTTCATCCCAAACATATCGTCAAGTGTTTTCCACATTGCATCAGGTGTCAAGGAAGTTTCAATGTGGAAGAGCAAGTCGAGATAGATGGACATACAGAGAAGACCTAAGGCTTCATCACAACAGTTGAACCACTTAGATTTTCGGGTTCATGATCAGGTTTGGTCTCTAACCCCATGGTGACATGGTATAACCATTTACTTTGCAAAACCAATATAATTTTAGATTTCCATTCGAAGAAATTGAAAGGTGTGAGCACCGGTACTTTAGAGATATCCATAATGAAGAGATATAACCACCGAAGGAATAAAGAAGGAGAGATAAAGGAAACTACCACCCCAAAATAATATCACACCCCGAGTTAGGAACTTATAGTTTAGTGCACTGATTACAATCATATGTGATTGTGTGCTAAGAACCAATCTTTCACTCACCTTGTAATCAATGTAATAATGCCCAAGAGTGGAGATAAGAGTCAAGGTTCGTTGGGCGCAATAGTTCGACACCATAAGAAAGCAAAAGAACAAGTGAAAACAAGAAGGGGAAGAGAAAGCCTTATGAGAAATAGTGTCTCACATTGCATGAAAGAATCCCTTTTTCTACGTAATATTCGGCGGACGCGCTCACAAGTCCACAAGAAATAAAAGGGATAGAACAAAGCTCAAGATGATTCAAAATGAGTTGAATTAAGCAATACAAAGACACCCCTAGAATGTGGAACTTTATAAAATAGTTTGTTTATAAAACTAATAATCCCATCATCTAGAGTGTGAAAAAACATGTAACTTTGACTAAATAAGTGCTCAAAACTGAGCAACGAGTCAAAAGTTATAGCAAAAAACAATTCCCGTAACTGATGGAAAAATGCTAATAAGCCTGCAAATGGATTTAAAAAGTTTCCTAAATGCATGCAAAGGGTGTCATATGTATTCTCATTAGAAACGACATCAAATTTTAGATAGGTTTTTTTAATTGCGAGGGGGGATTAGCCTCCTGCTAACCCCAGACCTCACCCTCCATCTTCGACACTCGAAGGAAGGATAATAATACAACCAAAATATACCCAAAAATAAATTACAATGCCAAAAAAATTTTATCACCTTAAAATATTAAAAGGTGAGATGGATTTACCAATAGTCAATCCTAAAAAAGGAATGATAGAGGCTAGTTGAGTTACACGTTGACCGAGCTGTGGAGAGCCAAAGAACAGAGCTGGAACACCAAAGAAGCCACCGAGGAGTTAGCTGGAAGTGCTGGCTAGTCATAAGTTAAATGCCACATGCCGAGGTTGTGGGAAGGTAGCACTGATTAGGGATGAATGCATAAATTAAATGTAACCATCCACAATAGGATGGTAGTGCAATTAGGGTTGAATGCGGTCTAAGTTGGGAATGGACACGAGACAATGAGTAGATCGACCACGGTGGTAACAATCGTGCGACAATGTTCCTTTGAGCTTTGAACGTGAAACCAATGCACAAGCAGGGAAATTTGGCAACCTAAGACTTAGGCATAGTATGAGTTACCCATGAACTTATGAAGTAGGAGCCCAAGTTGATTAGTGAAAGTCGAGTTCAAAGCAAGCACAAGTGGCCAAAGTCAAGGGAGGTTGGCACACAAGCAGACCAAAAATGAGTTGGTTGTGTTAAGGCATGAGCACAATGCAACAAAAAAATGATCATGTTTAACCAATACAAGGGTAAAAATGAACCATAGTCCAAGATTTTAATCGGACCAAGCTAGAAGCCAAAGAGCAAACGACGGTGCAAGAACGACCACCAAAAGGAAAACTTGAGCCGTAAATGAGCATGAGTTGAAATGCGGGGTGGTAAAAGCAACTTTCTAACCAATGTAAAAGCCTATGGATCGAAGAGTGAACCAATGCAAACCACATTCATGCAGAGGAAAAGCGAGCTGGAGTCAAGGCTGATACGGTTCCTTAAGCAGGTTGCAAGGAAAGATGTTCCCAAACAATACAAGCCAAAAAGTGTAGAGATCGACGAGCTTAAAAAAATAGATGTTGGAACAACAATCAATGCATGAGTACACCGATACACGAGTAGGTAATGCTGAATCACAACAATGAACCATAGGTCCATGCCAAGGAAAAAATGAGCTCACGAGTAGAGAAGTAATCACAAACTCAACAACATGATAAAGAAAACCAACCAAATACTTTCAAACTTGCAACTGCTGAAACACCTTAACATGAGGTGAGCAATACAATTCCAAAATAATAATTAAAAAAACTTACATGAGGAAATAAGAAGAAACCAGAAGTAATAAGCAACTGATAAATGAAGAGTTTATGTTTTACCCAAACCAGCTATGATACCATAAAAGATGGATTCACGAGAACCGATGTCAAAAATAATGCACCACAACAAAGTTGCACTCGATGGTAACGTCAAGCTCCAACACAATAAGCAAGATTTGAACAATGGAAAGAATATGCAAATAAGAAAATAGGTCTACTCATACTCATAGATCAAAAAAGGAAGTACAAATAGGGGTGTTGTGTAACCCCCATGCCTAAATAAGGAAATAACCTCAATGACGCCACTAACACATATGATGTGACTGACGCATATGACACCACTAAAGGAGGAGTTACAATTCCAAATAAGGAATGTAACTCCTATGACATACTGATGTAAATGACAATGACATATTCTATGACAGAATTTGACACTTGTCATTTGACTTCCTAAGACCTATGACTCTCACAAGGCGAGATGACTCACCAAGTGATGTGGATGATGACTAGGCATGTCACACACACCAATAGACTCCACTTTTATGATGTAATGTATGATCTAGGTTTTGATTCTCTTGTTTTGAATTTTGGGTTATGCTTTAATGCTGTCTACTTGAGTTTTCTCGTGAAGTCAAAATTGTGGAAGAACTTGTTGAACTGTGTAATGTGGTAAATATTGTGGAACTTGTTTTTGTATAACATTCTTTTCCTCTCAGTTAGAATACTACTGATTGTAGTTTGTTTAAATATCTTGAATTTGTTTGAACCTTTCATCATCCTTCGGGAAAAAGGATTTTTTCGTAGTTGTGAATTGATGTTTTATTGTGTTGTTATTTGTTGCATACCTATGGCTTTGGGGATTCAGAGGAATTATTGCTTGAAATTTATTGGAAAATAGTTATCACTCCAAGACTTGTTTAAGTCCTTTGGTTATGTATTTAAATCATAATATGTCTTATTCCTTTTCACTTCTATGTTTACGGTATTAGGTTCTTGTTTTCACCCTCAACATTACATTCTTTTGTCTCGTGATTTTTGGATAATTATGTGGCTCCTTGAAGGGAATCATTTCTTGAGAAAGTGTAATTAAGGGAAGTGATAGTTTTATTCTCTTAAATATTGGGTAATCTCTGGAATTGAGTCAATTGATGTTTTTGGAAGGAAAATTATATTTGTTAATGGCCCATCTTGTTTTACATTCACTTTTATCAATTAGAATTTATAGATAGTTATTTGGACATGGTTTTATGTGTTTACTTTGTATGTTTTTGATCTTATCTATCAAACTCGGTGTCAACTCTTTCATATTTTAGGCAATTAGGTATTGACGAAAAGAATGGGTACTCTGTTAGATTTAATGGTTTTATTTAATTTTTCCTTTGTTTAATCTGAGTTGGGAGGACTGTGTAGAATTACCTTTCAAATAATTCTCTTCTTCTCTCCACTATATTTATGGGAATCAATTATTTGTTGTCTTACAGGTTTTGATGTTATCCTTACTATTCTATTGAATGATGAAAGGTAATGATTGTTGTGGTTCATCATCTCTTTCCTTCTTTTTGGGACTGTAGTCTTTCAATTCGATCTCTAATTTTTTTTTTTTTTTGTTTGGGAGTTTTGATAAGGGATAGTGGAGATTGAGATTGTTTGATTATGTTGTTGTTATCCCCAACTCTCTTTCTAATCGTAGTTATAACTTTGAGAAAGAAACTTCTCCCTCACATCTACAATTTTCTTTCTGTTTCAACTTTGAGAAGGTGTTTTTTTGGTTTGCTTCATAATGCAATATTCAAGACTTATTTTGTAGAATTAAGTTCAAGTGGGGTTAGGGAAGTGTAGTTGAAGCAAAGGTTAATATGAATAATTGTTGTGTCAGTTGAGTATAGAGGGTTTTCCCTTTGGCTTGCTTAATATATTGTAAACTTCTTATGAGGTCTATTTCTAGTTTGTTGGACTTAACTTAAATTGGAGATATTTTGGTTTTGAGTATTAGGATACTCAAATAAGAAGCATATGTTAAGTTATGATGTTTTGAATCATCCTAAAATTTATTCTTATGCTTTAGATCTGATTACTGGCATCTCAGATTTTGGATGGTTTTTTGATGATTGAAATTTTGTGATGGTATTATTGATGATTTATCTTCAAATGAACTATGCCTAGAGGATAGTAGGATAGTTATCTCCTTCTATTAAATAGGTTTAACTGAGAAGGGAAACATGTAGTTAAATTTTTCAAAGAGATATTAAACTATGAAGAAATGTTATTTATCTGAATTAATGTTGTAATTATTTTGTTAATAAGTTATAGTATGGGAGGTTGAAGTTCTTCTCTTCATGACTCAATCTTACTTTTTCCTTGTATAACTCTCTCTCTCTCTCTCTCTCTCTCTCTCTTCTATTTGAGTTTGGTAACTTCCTTTGGTTATGTCTTTCGAATTTTTCTTGACTATTTCATAATGAAGAGAGTTATTTTTATGGTACAATTATCTAAACGTACATTATTTTAATTCTTAGTTCTTATCGTGCTTTGTTCAATGAACTAACTTGTGCTAGTAATTTTTACAGATGGACTTTGTAAGTGATGAAAGGAGAAAATATCTTTAGGAACTTACATTTGTTTATCAAAGAGATTGGATCTTTTTATGATGAAATATGGTTCATGACTGAAATGTATTTTATGGAAAAGAAATTTGTATTTGAAATTGATTCAAGTATTGTTGTTTGACATTAGTAATGTCTTGAAGTGTTTGGACTTGTAAATGTATGAATATTATTGATGAATAAAATATATGTGAAATTTTTGCATTTGATGTATTTCCTTTTGGCATTCAGTGAGTGGAAATGTTAAGTAATTATCTACTTCTTAGATAGTAAATCTCTTTTATGGCTTGAAATATAATGGATAGAGATTAGGGGTACTAGATGTACTACCCTCTCTAGTGAAAATACAACTTATTAAGTTGACATTCTTGCATGGATACTCAATTATTTCACTTTTACTATATTTAAAAAAAAGTTTATAGGTGGATATAACTATGATGATAACTTATAACATGCTATGGGGTTATAAATAATCATTAACCTTGTATAAGAAAAAGGGAAGACAACTTCCATGTAATGAATAATAGACTATTTTAAGATCTCTTGGAAATAAATCTGAATGTTATCTTTGGTTAGTTGTTGGTGTGATTTCTCATGAAGAGTTCCTTCATTGGATTAGGAATGTAGAGAAAGTAAATTGAAAGGGATTAGACTTCATTCCATGAATTCTAAAATAAAAAGACCTTTATCTTAATTTATGTAAGTGAGGCTTGAGTGGGTGGGTAAATAACAACATTGTTATGTATTTTAAAGTGTTATGGGAAACATAAATCAGAAATTTAATGGAATAAAAACATAACTTATGAAATTTTTGGGAGAAAATATATCTGCATACCCTTTCCAATTTCAATTTTAACTTGAAACCCTAATGGTTAATGAGCCTAGTTGTTCAAAGTAGGGTTATTGCAATTAAATATTAATAAGTTATTAAATTTTTCTAAGGTATGTTCATCCAGATGAGGAGAACTTAGTCAGATGTTGGAACACACCAACTGTACTATAGTACCTATGTTAAGAATCAGTTCTTCATGAGGATATTGTGTTACAGTTGACATGTTGTAACACCCTTGAGTTTAATCATCTAGATCTACATAAATTTTTACTTGATCACTAGTTTTGTCGTAGGTAGAGTTAGGGGCATGATCTAGTGTCAAGGTCAACTCATGATGACTTAAAATAACTAAACACATGTAATCGAATTAGTTCAATTGAGTATGACTATGTATCCTTGGTCACCGTGAGTAGTCCTCCACACTAGACTATGTTGCTAACCTTGGCTAGGGTTAAACCTTGAACAAGTGGAATGATAGGATTCAATGAAGACCATTATAGATATGAGATGAAGTGAAGTGAAGGACGTATTACATTTGAAGAGTATGCCATCTAGGAATATAAACATGAACATTATGTTTAAAAATATTTGCCCAAAGTATCGCAAGCTACTGGTTACATTGTTCTATGTCACCTATTTTAAGAAGTGGGATTTTAGATGAATATCAGTAAAATATATTTAGATAGGCCTCTTAAAGCAACACTTAATACCCGAAAAGGGTAAAGGAACTAAGTATACGAAGTATACAAATTAAAAAGTTAACATGAGAGATCGTATGATACCGAGTCATGAAATGATAAATCGATGGTGTATCACCTGAGTCATTTACAGATGCATATGGTTTATGTTATGAGATTGATTGGTGTGGAATGTTTGTTCTAAATTATGTTAATTTAGAATAGAGAACATTATGCAAAAAAAATCCCTTGTTTTTAAAGTCTTAAAATGGGAATGTTACAAAAAGGAAAACAAGAGGGGAGAAGGGGAAGCATGTAAGGGTGTGCGAGGAAACAATGACCAAGTAAATGTGCCAAGGAGATAATTGACAAGAACACCACATGCAATGAATATATCTGAGCCAAATTATGTATGTAATTTTTAAAGATAACTAAGAGAATTATTTAGATAACATGTATCATCATTCCATTTCCTCTTGGATTTTATCTTTTCTTTGATTCCATCCAAAACTTCCACCCTAATCCTTGCTAATTCCTCCATAGCATGTTGAGTTCCCCTATATCTCTATGGCACAATCCCTTCTTTTTAACTCAATTCACCACTAAGTTGAGTTATAAATTTTAACTTGGGAAAATTTCCTTCAAAGTAGAAGATTTTGTTATCACATTATTTAATCAGTTCATCAATTTCATTAAGCCTATTCTTGAACTCTTCATACTTTTTCTTGGATTATACAATTATTTATTTTCCTTTTTTGTCATCCTATCAACCCATGTGTCCACAACTTGAACTTTATTTACAGCCTTATCAATATTTTCCCTTCCTTCAAGAGTGTTGGTAGAAGTACTTGCTTGAGTTTGACTAGACTACCCAATTAATTGTTGCAGACTAGAACTCAAAGCTTTGACTTGTTCTTTCAATTGTTTCTTAGTTACTTTATCCTCATCAACCTTCTACAACAAGTCACTTACTGCCTCTGATACTCCTTATTTTAATTGGTCTCTTGAAGGATTTCCTAAGGGAATAAGTTGGACATTATAGTCACTAGATGTTATATTTTCTCTTGTCTTTCCCTCATGAGGGATTGCCACTTCTAAATTTTTAGATTCCAATGGATAAGTATGAGTTTTGGTGAGAAATCTAGCCCTTTTATAGGTTCTTACTGGTTTTATAAAAGATAGAGTTGTGAGATCTATAGCTTTCACAATGAAAATTTCCACTTATTCATTTGAGATCAAATCTATTATCCATCCTTTTGTAAGAGTGGTCCCAAATTTTGTTTCCCATAGACCTTATTGGGGGTTTTTGGGGATAAAAACCAATTGATTGGACCCCTCTGCATAGTTTTGACTAATGGTTATTCACACTTTTATTTTTCAACTACCATCATTGTCTCTTTGTTCTCAATCTGTATTGGAACTTCCCCGACTATTTTCCTTCTTGATCTTGAGTTTGGGGATGGCCAGTCTCCTTCTAAGTTACATTAGTGATTACAATATGTTCTTTCTTTATTTCTTCAGCTGATGCAATCTTAACTTCAGCCTTTTCCTTGGAAATTTATTGAGTTGATATATTTTCCTATTTTTCTCTTTTAACACCTCATGTTGTAACATGGTGGGTTGGATTTCAATTATTAGCTCCTTAAATTTACCTAAATCTTGTATATTCGCACTATCAACAATCTTATCATCAACAATTACATCTTGTGTAACCTCTACTATATTTTCATCTGCATATTTTCCTATTTGAGATGGTTCACTATCCTTAGTGACATCTATTTCATTGGGAGTATTTTTATCAATCAACACCTCTATGTCTGCACTCTTTCCACTAGGTACTTCTGGTTTATTGGATTTTGGAACTGCTTGGTCTACAGAAAACATTTCTAATGACTAAACCTTAGTTTCAGTAGTTGGTACATGATAAGTTTCTTCTACTCATTCACTCAATTGAGGATAACTTACACCCTTTACTAGTTTTTAATCAATAGATATGTCAAATTCATCCAATTTGGAAAAATACTCACCGATATCAACATCCATTATCTCTACTTGAATATTTTCTAACTCTTGTAATTGTTTAAATAAAGCTACACTGACACTTTCAACTAACATGGTTTCAAATATTTTCACACCTTGATTCAAGACATCGCTATCTACTTAATGTTTGTCTTGTGTTTTCCAACAATTAGTTTGTAAAATGGTGTTAATTGTCTCCCTAATTCACACGAGGTAATTTTGTCATCTAAATATCTTGGAAACTTACATGGTTGGCCTTTAAATCCACTAACCCTTATGTATGTAAAATTCATGTACTAAATGAAATAGGATCCATACTCCATGATTACTTGTCTATTATCCTCAGAAATCATGAACTATTCCTATTCTAGCCTGAATAAGTAGATTATTTGTGCAAATAAGGCATCATTAACCAATATCACATTCTCTTTCCAATTACTAGACTATAATTGAAGGGAGATCTTATGCGTTTGGAATTTTAAGATTCAACACGTAGCACAAGGCTAGGGAATTACATGTTCCCTACAATATTATAAATCAAGTAGGTCATCACATAAAATTCTAATTCTCCAAAGTGTTACCCATGTGCATTTTCTTTTCCAATGCTATCATGTGGTCATGAAGTGCTTCTATAATGAAGGTTTCCCAGAAAATGTTCCCCCTATTCTCTAAAACTATCCACATATAGGTGCACATCCACTCCTTAAATTCATTCATTTTCTCTAATCCAACCATTTGACTCAATAATACAATCACATCTTCTGCTTTCTTAATGAATTGTGCCCTAGCAAGTCTTTTAGGGATTCAATTAGTTTACTTCTTCTATGTTAAATTCCATTTAGTATTTATAAGAGGAGCATAGTAATTTTTCTTAGTTTCATATTCTTGTAGGGCTAAATCGATACCCATGGTTGTTGGATTTCTAATAATATGAAATTTTAGCATCATCCCGATGGTGCAAGTGTCAAATTTAATCTTGCTTTGTCATTTCTATCAAGTAATTCTCTAGATTATAATTCATGATACGTAGTCTTACCATTTCGGGTAGTGTATTGAGGGTGAAATAACACCAAGTAAAGCAATAGTACTTTCTTCAATAGCTTCAACTAATTTAATCTTATTTGGGCTATTGACTCTTTGCAAGAATTCATCTAGTTCAACATTCATCAAATCAGTATCCGTGATTTTATCTAGATTATTAGTGATTCCATAAGTAACAAGAAAACTGACGGCATGGTCCTCATATTGAATGCCCTCATTTAACTTCAAATTTCCTTGAAAATGAGTAAGAGTATCTTAATTATTACAGATTATCTAGTGACCATCCATGTAATTCAGCTCTGGTTCGGTGGCATTTTAATCTCTTATTCTCTATTTGTGTTCTATGATTGATTCCACGTTGTTCTTTAAGAAATTCTTCTAACAATGGCATCCAAATCTCAACAAATTATAACAAAAATATGAATGTGTTTGAATACTTCAGAATTCCTCCTTGATTTGTGTGAAAATGCATTAATGGTGGAAGTCATTAATGCTTTGCATCATGGACCTCCATTTTTCCTTTCCCAATTTTAAATGTGAGATTTCCACGTGGAATACTCTTATGTTATGCAGCTCGGGGAAAATTATTGCACTTTAGCATCATGTTTAAATGCGAGACACATTTATCTATTTGACCTGATTTCCCACCCTTTACTTTCATCCCGAGTTTGACACGTGGTTTCATCCTAATGGTGGTGGGGTTGTGGGATATTTCTAGATATTTGTTCTCTTTATAAATTGAACTCAAATTTACAAATTTGATGTGATGATCCACTCTTTGCATTAGAAAGTACCACATGTCCTTGGTGGGTCTTGGGATCTTCTTTACACTTTTATACTTTATCACCTTAGTGTCAAGAAACACAATCAACACCCGATCCCTAGCATTAAACCAACTTGTGACACGTGTATCTCCTTAGAGGTGGAATCAATTTCTATTTTTGTATTTTTAACTGTGAATATTCAAAGGAATATTCATCGGGCCTTAGGGCCAAGTTAGTAAATTTTTGATGTTATACGACTATTGTAACTCGCAACTTCAATCCACCATAATACAATCAACTGGAGAATACCACATATTAATTGGAAATGGAGAAAAAGATAGAATTTACAACACAACTAGGGAATGGTATACAACGGTATTTTTCACGATTTAAAACCAATTCATGGTGAATTATTTTCGGGATCTTCGAGAAGAATACGTCTAACATGATCCTTGATGAAAAAGAGGAAAACTAACCTAAACACGGGATTTTCACATAGATTTAGCATGAATGTAACGTTTGAACTCACATTTTCACATTAGAAAACCAGAAAACATAAAATATTTTGAAGGCATATTCAATACAAGGGTGAGATCACTTTAAGCACCAACATGCTAAGCTCAAATTATTACATCGTTGTAAAGGCTAGCAACCGCTATGTTCAAATCAATTTCATTTAAAATATTAAATCTTGGCGAAAGATTTTTTAAATATTATGTTGTTGTAATATGTAGAGGCTTATAATTTCATACTACCTGAATTTAATTTGTTAAATCCTAGCGAACGCTAAGCTACAAATAATATGTTTCAAAAATAACTATCTCTTGCTAGACTCAAAATATATTTATTTATTTTGTTAAATCCTAGTGGCCACTATGTTCCAAATATTATGATGTGGTAGTGTCTTAGCAGCATATAACTTCATGTTATCCATTATTGAGAACCGATCGCTAAGCTCATAAAATGTTTTTGAGGCATAACCTAGCAGCCAATAAGCTCGCAATAATTTACTTTTTTAGTTGAATCCTAGCAACAAAATGTCTTAAAATATAATGTTGCAACATAAGCTAGTGGACGCTGAGGTAAAAATTTCATTCTTCATCTTGTTAAACGCTAAACATTATGATTAAGTGTATTCTAGCGGATGATAGCCTCCTAGAATTTGAATTTACTGTGTTAAATTCTTGTAACCACTATGCCTGAAATATTATGGGTTAAATCCTAATGAATGCTATCCTTAAATTATTACAATGTTGTAAAGGCTAGCAATCGATAAGTTCAAATCAACTTCATTTAAAATGTTAAATCTGTGGAAATATATGATTAAAATAATATGTTATTGAAGTACGTAGTGGCCACTAATTTCATACTACCTTAATTTAATTTATGTAATCCTAGCGACCGATAAGCTATTAATAATATGTTGTGGAAATACCTAGGGGATGCTATACTTGAAATATATATATTTATTTTATCTTAGCATTTTAGTGGTGTATAACTTCATGATATCCATTATTGAGAACCAATTGCTAAACTCATTTTTAGGCATAAACTAGTGGCTGCTAAGATCTTAATATCTTATTTGTTTTTCTGTCTAATCCTAGCAACAACATATCTTCAAATAAAATATTGAAAAATAAGCTAGCAGACACTAAGCTAAAAATTTCATTCTTCATATTGTTAAATGTTCAAGATATGTAAGCTCTAAATATTCCATTTTGGAAACACCTAGATGTTGTGTAGCTAAAAATTTGTTAATTTGATTTGTTAAAGCATACTGCCAACAACTTGTAAAAATTATGATTATGCATATTCTAGCAGATGTTATCCTCCTAGAATCTTCATTTAATATGTTAAATCCTTATGACCACTATGCTCTAAATATTATGGGTTAAATCTTAACAAGCATTGAGATTAAATTATTACATCTTTGTAAAGGCTAGTGACCACTAAGCTCAAATCAATTTAATTTTAAATGTTAAATCCGATCAAAATCATTGTTTTAAATATTATGTTGTGGTAGTATGTAGTGGCTGCTAATTTCATACTACCTTACTTTAGTTTGTGAAACCCTAGTGACCACTAAGCTCCAAATAATATGTTGTGGAAAAACCTACCAAACATTAGACTCATAATATCTTTTTTATTTTGTTAAATCCTAGCAACTGTTATGTTCCAAATATTATGATGTGGCAGTGTCTTAGCGGCCTATGAATTCAAAATATCCATTATTGAGTACCGATTGCTAAGCTACAAATATGGTATTGTGTTATACCCTAGCAGCTGCTAAGCTTGCAATAGCTTTCTTGTTTTTGTTAAATCCTAGTGACATCTAATATCCAAATAATATGTTGCAACATAACCTAGTGGATGCTAAGCTAAGAATATAATTCATTAATGTGTTAATTGCTAGCAACCCTAATGTTCAACATATTAGTTTGTGGCCTTCCATAGAGACTAATAATATTGTGGCCTTCCATAACAACCCTAATGAATTAATATATATGACAACACTCTATCTTCTACCAATAATACGTGGCCTACTGATAATATTGTTTTAAAAGAATTATATCATCGTGACTAAAATACATAAATACATAGTGATTAAAATATTTAATATATAAATTTAAATATAGAGTGATTAAAATATTTATGATATTAAATTTAGGCATATATATAATATGTTTACATTCCATTCCACAAAAATTATCTCAAAATTGATAACTTAATATGATTTTATAGTTTTAAACAGTTTATTTAACCTCAAATATCTTCTCACAATGTCAATGTGGAAACCATATAAATAATGTACGGTGAAATATTTACCTCGGGTTGTTTCTAATAGTAAATGGAAAGTGGGGGATGGTAGGGACATAAACTTCTGGGAGGACAATTGGTTTAATGGCAATCTCATGGAGAGTTTTGGGATGGCCAAGGACAGTCTTATAAACAAGTATGGCATCAAAATCAAGGACTATATTGAGGAAAATGGTACCAGAAAGAAGTGGAAAAAACTTACTGTAGATAGAAATGATCTGAAACAAATTACTTCCTCCCTTCAAGATCATTTAGAACTTATTCCATTAAGTCAGATGGATTCCAAGGATGAGTTGGTATGGATTAACTCCAATGATGGGAATTACTCTGTCAAAACTGGATACAATAACTTCTTTCATTGTAATCAAACAGAGTTCAATTGGAACAGGATTTGGATGTCTGATTTAACTCCCAAAATAATTTTTTTCCTTCGTCTTTGGCTGGCTATCAGAGATAGAATTCTTACTAATGACAATCTGATGAGAAGAGGATTAATAATCCCTAATAGGTGCCATCTTTGTAAGAAATATTTTGAGGATATCAGCCACCTGTTCATACATTGTGAGTATGCCACTAGATTATGGAGTTTTTCCCTTTCTAAATTTGAAGCTCTCTGGGTGATGCCAAAGGATCTCAATCAGCTAAGGACTCATTGGAACCCACCCTTTAAGTATTGTGTTGTTACAAGGATCTGGAAGCTGGTTATCCCTCATTTAATCTGGAGAATATGGAAGGACAGAAATGATATTATCTTCAGAAACAGAAAGCAAAACTACAAACTTAGTATTGGGAAAATTTCTAATGGTATCAAAGAGAATATTGCTGGATTTAAACCCCCCAAGAACAAGAGATATCCAGAAAATGAAGAATACATTCTTTCCAACTGGCAGATTGGATCAATTAATAGTTGGAACATTCCCGGGAATAGCATTGATAGATCTTTGATTAAATGGCATCCTCCAGATCTAAATTGGTATAAGTTGAACTTTGATGGGGCTTCTAAGGGAAACCCTGGGAATGCGGCAGGGGGAGGAGTGATACGGGATCATAAAGGCAATCTAATAGCTGCGTATGCTGGTAAAATGGGAATTCAAACTAATCATTTTGCTGAAGCTTTATCTGCTCTTTGGGGTCTGAGAATTGCCCAGGCAAATAATATTCAGAACCTCATCATTGAAGGAGACTCCCTAAATATCATTAATCTTCTTAAGCAGTGCTCATCTCCAAGCTGGAGCATCAAGGATTTTATTGCAGAGTCCATAAGTATTAGTCATACTTTCAATAACATCAGGATCATGCATACCTACAGGGAGGGTAATAAATTGGCGGATGTGCTGGCAAATTATGGCATTAATGTTAACCTTACAGTTTGGGACAATAACAACATCCCTAAACAGCTTCAAAACAACATTCAGGTGGAACTCCATACGTAAGCAATATCTTGAAATGAGTTATGAATTTTGGGTGTGGATCAAAAATACTCCCACACGTGTTGATTTAAAGTATTGGCTTATGCAAATCATGTCTAATAATCAAGATAGAATGAATCATATGGGGAATTACAAGTGGAGATACACGGTTTTGAAAATCGCGCATGTGGGCTGTATTGTGACTGTTAAAAGGTGGATTCAAACCTCCACGGAAACCGAAGGTGGTGATAAAGTGATTGATGGCAGGGAGCGGGCTATTCTCACACACATTTTTTAGCGAGCTCGAGATCGCGAGACACGCGGCCCGATCGTGGGAATAGCAACGGCTCTCATTTCCATTTTTGTGCGGATTACTATAGCAAAAAGTGGACTGGCTTTAGCAATCAGTTAGGAATTAGTTGCAAACAGTTCAGAATAGAGAAGATGGGGGGTCCTCCTTGTCAAATTGAGCCTAGTGTGGACCCAGACTGGAAAGACAATATTGAGCTGTGGAGCATTCTTAGCAAGGGTGGCATAACAAACTTCATGGAAAAAGTTCAGGGGCATGACCAGAGCATATCTATGTGTTTTGCAAAGGATTGGAAGGAGAGGACAGTGGAGTATGGGGGGCAGAAGGTCTTAATCAATGAAGAGCTTATTCTTTGAAGCGACCGACCACCTTGGCTTGGAGGGCTTCAGATTCTTTAACAAAAGGGTCGATAGAGATGTGGAAGAGAGAAGATTTGTTGAGGGAGAGGAGAAACTGACCCACTTAATAGTGGGCCTACTTGTTAGCTCGATCCCTCCGCCATATGATGAAGTAACCCACATGATGATACGGTTCATCTCCTTGGAAGGAAGGTTTGTCACTATTCCTGTGAAACACCTTATTTTTCTTAATCATTTTCGTAGGGATCGTCTGGTTTGTTTCCCCCATTACTTGCTGAACTCTCTTGAACACTCCATTCTTGAGTTTCAAAAGCATTCTCGGGTGGTTCCTTTGCACCAAGGGCTCATTTTGTTGTTACACAAATGTTGTCTACTCAGGTTTTCTGGCCTTCCATCCTCCCCTAGCTCGATTCCCCCTTTGCCGAGCTCTGCTGCTGCCAGCCCTGTTTCTCCTCTCTCTGCCCCTGCCACCGCTGCTGTCACCCCCATGCCAGCCATTTAGGCTTCTTCTCCTGTTCCCCCTTCTGATGCTCCCACCCCCACTTGGCCTCTACCTTGCGGAGACCGGTTACCAGGGATTCTAGGAAGCTTAACCTTGAGACCCTTACTGTGGAGAAGGGTTTTCATGAATTTAAAATTGCTCATGACCTCCCTGCATATCAGCCATGCCGGCCCCTAGGAAGTGCAATTGGAAATCCATACAAAAAGGCTGGAAGCCTTAGAGGCAGATATGAAATTGTTAAAGGATGAAGTTAAAAATTTGACAAAACAGAAAGGAAAGAGGAAGAAGGAGGAGGAGGATGTGGACAACAGCCAAATTGAAGATATATACAAGAAATTACACTCCTTGGACTCTCGCTTAGGGAAGGCCAAGACTAGGCATGATTACAACATCGCCATCTTTAGGGTGATTGAGGAATTTATTGAACAACACATCAGAAGTGTCTCCAACCTAAGCGGAGTGCCGGCAACTCTTTGGGGTACTGATAAAGAAAGCAAGAAGACCTTGGAGCAGCTAGATCCTAATGACGCTGCCCATATGACTACTTTGGGTATGTTTAAATCCTAGAAGAATATCAAAACCATCATAGACAAAGCTACTAGGAAGTAGCTGCAGTTGATTCTGCTGTCCTTGTTTGTTTTTTGCTTTTTTTTTGTGGATCCTGTACTACTTTTTGGCAAAAGTATTTTTACTGTCTGTCTCGTTTTGGTAGTTATTTTTAGCTACTTTGAACATCATTGTAACATTTGGATTCTGATCCTTTTCACTCTGGTTCTCTTGCTTATCCTGGCTTTTAGGCCTTCTTTTGTAATCAAGGGTATAGTCCCTTTCAAAAAACTATTTGCCAATAATATAAAAAAACATCATATTAAAAGGAAAAAAAGGTATACATAACAAATACCAAAACAATATTTTGAGTCTCGCTAAACATTTACATATTAAAAATTGTGATTATGTGGTGGCCATCATTATCAAGAAAAAAAAATCCAGAGGGAGACATAGATCGATGAAAACTTGAAAGCGTTCAAATGAAATAATAACCAGAGATAAAAAGGGATTAAATTTTCTTCGGTTGGGGCACAAAAGATTCCTTTTTTTCTTGAAGAACAAGGTAGTGTGAAAAAATGATAATAAGGAGTGGTAAGTAGAGCCGGGACACAAAATTTGTTTACATAGGGAAAAGTAGGGTTGTCCTGATGTGAAAAAGATAAGATCTATTTGAAGACAGAATGCTGTATAACCCCGCAATAAAAAAGGTGTAAATTTAGTATAGTATACATTTTTATAAATACCTAATTTAGATATGATATTATGTTGTGCTTGGTGATGTCATTCAAACCACCATTTGTTGTATCGAAATAAATATCTACACTATTTTTCTGTAACCCCTTTCACTTCCCCAGTTTGTTTGCATCCTTTTTGTTACTACATGATTGTTACCTTTTTATTAATCCACAAATGAGATTATAATTAGTACATGATTGTTCCCTAGCCAAAAAAACCGTGATTCTAGCATTTAGCCCTCCAATATCCAGCTTGCTTGTATTGTTCTTTGATTTTAGGAGCTAATGTTCTATTAGGTGAAAAACAAAAAATCTAAAAACTAGTTCTCATTTAATATTTTTTTCTCGCACAACCCACATTAGAAAATTTGAAAATATTAAACTTATGGGATATGTAAATTTGAAAATTAGAGCGGTGAAAGTTGTGTTAATATTGATTTTTCAAATTCTCAAAAATTCGGGGAATTCACAATTAAAATTTTGAATATACCACTCATTATGAAGAGGTGTGGGATATTAAAAAATAAACAATATTAAAAACAATGCATTTTTTTATTAGCTATAGCTTAAAATAGTTAAAATGTAATAAAGCATATAATATTATAATAAAATAAAAGAAATAAAGTGTATAATATCATGGCCTTCCATAACAACCCTAATGAATTAATATATATGATGACACTCTATCTTTTCTTTGATAATACATGGCACGATGATAATATTGTTTTAAAAGAACTATATCGTCATGACTAAAATACATAAATACATAGTGATTACATTATTTAATATATAAATTTAAATATAGAGTGATTAAAATATTTATGATATTAAATTTAGGCATATATATAATATGTTTACATTCCATTCCACAAAAATTATCTCACAATTGATAACTTAATATGATTTTATAGTTTTAAACAGTTTATTTAACCTCAAATATCTTCTTACAATGTCAACGTGGAAACCATATAATAAATGTACAGTGAAATATTTACCTCGGGTTGTTTTTAACATCATATTAAAAGGAAAAAAAGGTATACATAACAAATACCAAAACAATATTTTGAGTCTCGCTAAACATTTACATATTAAAAACTTGTGATTATGCGACTGGCCATCATTATCAGGAAAAAACAATCAAGAGGGAGACATAGATCGATGAAAACTTGAAAACATTCAAATGAAATAATAACCCGAGAGATAAAAAGGGATTATATTTTATTCGGTTGGGGCACAAAAGATTCCTTTTTTTCTTGAAGAACAAGGTAGTGTGACAAAATGATAATAAGGAGCAAAGTAAGTAGAGTGGGGCACATAATTCATTTTCATAGGGAAAAGTAGGGTTGTATCTTAATGTGAAAAAGATAAGATCTATTTGAAGACAGAATGACAATATAACTCCGTGATAAAAAGGTGTACACTTAGTATAGTATACATTTTTATAAATACCTAATTTAGATATGATATTATGTTGTGCTTGGTGATGTCATTCAAACCACCATTTGTTGTATCAAAATAAATATCTACACTATTTTTCCATAACCCCTTTCACTTCCCCAGTTTGTTTGCATCCTTTTTATTCTTTGCACGATTGTTCCCTTTTATTAATCCACAAATGAGATTATAATTAGTACATGATTTTTCCCTAGCCAAAATAACCACGATTCTAGCATTTGGCCCTCCAATATTTGGCTTGCTTGTATTGTTCTTTGATTTTATGAGCTAATGTTCTATTAGATTGAAAAAACAAAAAACTCTAAAAACTAGTTCTCATTTAATATTTTTTTCCAGCACAACCCACGTTAGAAATTTAGAAAATATTAAACTTATGGGATATGGAAATTTAAAAATTAGAGCGGTGGAATTTGTGTTAATATTGATTTTTTTAGTTCTCAAAAATTCGAGGGAATTCACAATTAAAATTTTGAATATACCACTCATTATGAAGAGGTGTGGGATATTAAAAATAAACAATATTAAAAACAATGCATTTTTTTATTAGCTATAGCTTAAAATAGTTAAAATGTAATAAAGCATATAATATTATAATAAAATAAAAGAAATAAAGTGTATAATATCATGGCCTTCCATAACAACCCTAATGAATTAATATATATGACGACACTCTATCTTTTCTTTGATAATACATGGCACGATGATAATATTGTTTTAAAAGAACTATATCGTCATGACTAAAATACATAAATACATAGTGATTAAATTATTTAATATATAAATTTAAATATAGAGTGATTAAAATATTTATGATATTAAATTTAGGCATATATATAATATGTTTACATTCCATTCCACAAAAATTATCTCACAATTGATAACTTAATATGATTTTATAGTTTTAAACAGTTTATTTAACCTCAAATATCTTCTTACAATGTCAACGTGGAAACCATATAATAAATGTACGGTGAAATATTTACCTCGGGTTATTTCTATCATCATATTAAAAGGAAAAAAGGTATACGTAACA
The DNA here is from genome assembly GCA_018340775.1 of Taxus wallichiana var. yunnanensis. Classification (NCBI taxonomy): domain Eukaryota; kingdom Viridiplantae; phylum Streptophyta; class Pinopsida; order Cupressales; family Taxaceae; genus Taxus; species Taxus wallichiana. The sequence goes on along the minus strand of CM031244.1, from coordinate 209,522,245 downwards.
AATACCAAAACAATATTTTGAGTCTCGCTAAACATTTACATTTTAAAAACTAGTGATTATGCGACTCGCCATCATTATCGGGAAAAAACAATCCAGAGGGGGACATAGATCGATGGAAACTTGAAAGCATTCAAATGAAATAATAACCAGAGATGAAAAGGGATTAAATTTTATTCAGTTGGGGCACAACAGATTCCTTTTTTCTTGAAGAACAAGGTAGTGTGACAAAATGATAATAAGGAGCAAGTAAGTAGAGTGGGCACATAATTCATTTTCATAGGGAAAAGTAGGGTTGTACTGATGTGAAAAAGATAAGATCTATTTGAAGACGAATGACAATATAACCCCGCGATAAAAATGGTGTACACTTAGTATAGTATACATTTTTTATAAATACCTAATTTAGATATGATATTATGTTGTGCTTGGTGATGTCATTCAAACCACCATTTGTTGTATCAAAATAAATATCTACACTATTTTTCCATAACCCCTTTCACTTCCCCGGTTTGTTTGCATCCTTTTTTTGTTACCGCACGATTGTTCCCTTTTTATTAATCCACAAATGAGATTATAATTAGTACATGATTTTTCCCTAGCCAAAATAACCACGATTCTAGCATTTGGCCCTCCAATATTTGGCTTGCTTGTATTGTTCTTTGATTTTATGAGCTAATGTTCTATTAGATTGAAAAAAACAAAAACTCTAAAAACTAGTTCTCATTTAATATTTTTTTCCAAAGACAACCCACGTTAGAAATTTAGAAAATATTAAACTTATGGGATATGGAAATTTGAAAATTAGAGTGGTGGAAATTGTGTTAATATTGATTTTTTTAGTTCTCAAAATTCGAGGAATTCACAATTAAAATTTTGAATATACCACTCATTATGAAGAGGTGTGGGATATTAAAAATAAACAATATTAAAAACAATGCATTTTTTTATTAGCTATAGCTTAAAATAGTTAAAATGTAATAAAGCATATAATATTATAATAAAATAAAAGAAATAAAGTGTATAATATCATGGCCTTCCATAACAACCCTAATGAATTAATATATATGACGACACTCTATCTTTTCTTTGATAATACATGGCCTGATGATAATATTGTTTTAAAAGAACTATATCGTCATGACTAAAATACATAAATACATAGTGATTAAATTATTTAATATATAAATTTAAATATAGAGTGATTAAAATATTTATGATATTAAATTTAGGCATATATATAATATGTTTACATTCCATTCCACAAAAATTATCTCACAATTGATAACTTAATATGATTTTATAGTTTTAAACAGTTTATTTAACCTCAAATATCTTCTTACAATGTCAACGTGGAAACCATATAATAAATGTACGGTGAAATATTTACCTCGGGTTGTTTTTAACATCATATTAAAAGGAAAAAAGGTATACATAACAAATACCAAAACAATATTTTGAGTCTCGCTAAACATTTACATATTAAAAACTTGTGATTATGCGATCGCCATCATTATCGGAAAAAACAATCAAGAGGGAGACATAGATCGATGAAAACTTGAAAACATTCAAATGAAATAATAACCTTGGAGATAAAAAGGGATTATATTTTATTATTCGGTTGGGGCATACAAAAGATTCCTTTTTTTATTGAAGAACAAGGTAGTGTGACAAAATGATAATAAGGAGCAGTAAGTAGAGTAGGGCACATAATTCATTTTCATAGGGAAAAGTAGGGTTGATCGATGTGAAAAAGATAAGATCTATTTGAAGACAGAATGACAATATAACCCCGCGATAAAAATGGTGTACACTTAGTATAGTATACATTTTTATAAATACCTAATTTAGATATGATATTATGTTGTGCTTGGTGATGTCATTCAAACCACCATTTGTTGTATCAAAATAAATATCTACACTATTTTTCCATAACCCCTTTCACTTCCCCAGTTTGTTTGCATCCTTTTTATTCTATCGCACGATTGTTCCCTTTTATTAATCCACAAATGAGATTATAATTAGTACATGATTTTCCCTAGCCAAAATAACCACGATTCTAGCATTTGGCCCTCCAATATTTGGCTTGCTTGTATTGTTCTTTGATGTTATGAGCTAATGTTCTACTAGACTAAAAAAACAAAAAACTCTAAAAACTAGTTCTCATTTAATATTTTTTTCCTGACAACCCATGTTAGAAATTTAGAAAATATTAAACTTATGGGATATGGAAATTTGAAAATTAGAGCAGTGGAATTTGTGTTAATATTGATTTTTTTAGTTCTCAAAAATTCGAGGAATTCACAATTAAAATTTTGAATTTACCACTCATTAAGAAAAGGTGTGGGATATCAAAAATAAACAATATTAAAAACAATGCATTTTTTTATTAGCTATAGCTTAAAATAGTTAAAATGTAATAAAACATATAATATTATAATAAAACAAAAGAAATAAAGTGTATGAATGTATAGGCACATTTATTTTTATTTTTATCAAAATTAACCTAGACAATGTTAGATGTAGTGCACCAATGAAAAATCATTATCGCTTACTCTGTGCCATGTGGCATGTTTTGAACCTGATAATTAGAAAACATTATAATTGACACATTTATGCAAAATTTATATATAAAGAAATGATTATAAAATATTTTAAAACTATATGAAACTACAATATTATAATATAAATAGCTACCAGTAAAAAAACAACTCGTCGCATGAAAATTATGAAATCCCAGAAGGTGTTTTTTTGTATTTAAACAATGAAAAATAGTAGCTCCTAAAATATATAAAGATAGTGTTTACAATGGAAAGAGGTATTGGTCTATAGCTAGTGGTCACTAAAATATATCATAATTTGTTATTCTATCGCTATTACCAAATTTAGTAATTATTTTTCCCAGCAAACCATATGTCATTTCTTTAATAAAAATCGATGTGAATTATACGTTGCAATAATTTATCTTATCAAAACTACAAAAAATATCACTTACTCTCAGGGGTATATATGTATTCCAATTTACAAAAATATATCTTATACGAGATAAATATGTAGCACAACCATTGGGGCTGCCATATAAATTCCTTCCAAAATGATACGATTATAATCAATGAAAAGTAGTATCCATCCAAAGAAGAACAAATAGTAATTAGAATGATAGAGCCTAGTAGCTGCTAAGCTAGACCATTTTTTATTATCATATAGCTATTCACAAATTAGAAACTGTTGAGCCTAGTGGTCACTACGTTATTCCTTTAAACTAGTAATGGAGCTTAGATGTCATTAAAAAAATTATTTGATACTTAACCGAGAGTCTTGATCTATCTCAACGGGACGTAGTGTAGGAATTTCCTCCACCATGTAACATGCAGATAATTTGATACAATTATAAGCTTTGCAAATTACAATCGATCTAAAGATGTAAAGATAGTGATTAATATGACAAGAGGTAATGAGAGGGTCCTAACGGCCTCTAAGCTATACCATGAGTTTTTAATCATTAGCTACTTAGAAATTGACAAATTGTTAAGCCCGATGACCGCTAGGCTTTTTATTTGATATGAATGAATGTGGATTATAATTTACAAAGATATATCTTACGAGAAATAAATAAGTCTTAAATCCTCTCAATACAATTACAATGAATGAAAAACACTATCGATCCAAAGTAGAACAGATAGTGATTACAATGAAAAATGGTAATGATAGGAGCGTAGGTCTGCTAAGATAGACCATTGTTTGTTATTATATAGTTATTCTCAAATTTAAACTGTTGAGCCTAGTGGCCACTATGTTATTCATTTCAACTAGTAATGAAGGTTGGTGATCACTAAGCATTTTATTTGATAAGAATATAAAGTCTTGATCCCTCTCGATGGAAAGCATTGCAAGAATTAGCTCCACTAGGTAACGTGTAGACAATTTGATAACATTATAATCATTGACAATTATAATCAATCTAAAGTTGTACAAATAGTGATTGTTATGACAAGAGGTAATGATATGATCATAGTGGCCACTAAGCTAGACCATGATTTGTTATTCAATGGATATTTTGAAATTAAGAAATTATTGAGCCTAGCAGTTGATACCCTTTTTCTCCGACACAAATATGGATTACAATCTTCAAAGATATATCTTAGGAGAAACAAATAAGACTAGATGCCTCTCGATAGAATGTAGTGCAACAATTGGGTTCTCTATATGAATTCTACATAATATGTTACACTTAGAATTAATGAAAAGCACTAATCATCCAAAGATGAAAAACAATGATTAAAATGGAAAATGGTACGATAGGATCCCAAAGACCGTTAAGCTAGACCATTGTTTGTTATTATATATCTATTCTCAAATTTAGAAAGCTGTTGCATGTTAGGAAATTATATTATTAGCACTCACATTGTTAATTGTTACATTTATTATTATCTTTTTATATGTGAAGATGTTAATAAACAACTTATGTATATAGGAAAATGTGAGATATTTGTAGGTTGGGTAGTTCAAGCAGTTTCCTAAATTCTAGGGATGTAAAATCCTACATATATAGAGAGCTGTAATTTGTGTATGGATCCAAAATGAATTGAATGCAATATCTTTATTCCGTAAATTTTTATTATGTAAATCTTGTCTCAAGCTGTCATTTGCCATTAGAGTAGGTCATGGAATGAGTAATGGTTTGCTAATGTGTGAAGGGGCATTATTGCAATTCTTTCATTTCCCAAGCCATGATATCCTCTCGAGAAAATAATTTATTTATTTGTTTCAATTCTACATTGGTTCGACATTATATATTAGAATTTTCTTTTCATATAGATCTAGTTATGTACTAAATATGCTCCAGCTCCTCTAACCAGATAAATTTGATATTACATTGATACTATGGGTGTAATGTCTACATTAAAAGATACCATTTCTTAGGAATATTTGAAAATATCATATTCGGCGGTTAAGAGCATCCAACAAGAAATATTTTGGATTTATTTGATTTGGTCTTTCCTCTTAGAGATCAGTTTGTGTTTATCATATTGGAAATTTGGAACTTTTTTTGCACATCACATCTGGATTATAGTAGTATCACGTGATGATTGTTTCAATGATGGACGTAGCCTAAAGTGTGGTGGCTAATCTGAACCAATGGAAATTCAGCCATACTTTCCTGGCATTCCACAATCTCCACATGAGGATTTGAGCTAGATCAACAAAACATGTTTTACATTGTATTATAATTCCTAATTTACTTCATTGATTTGGCATCTTACACTACCCATACACATTGTATTCACTTTGTGGTTTATACTCAACATTGAAGCTAGCATCAAGATCAACAACACTTGCATTAACTTTGAAAACTATCAAGGACGAGAAATGAACAAAATAGATAATTGTGTCACATGATCTCAAAGTATCTCCCGTCAAGTGTAATTTATTTATATTTTATTATCTTTTGAGATTATTTTTATTGATACTATGGGTCTAGAATTTTAAGTCATGTTATAAATATCATTAGATTTTTTGAGTATATGAATCCGTTTAGGTTTAGAATTTGATTATATAATGCCTATAGTTTTATAGGTCTTTTAGTATGTCATTAGATTATTAATGTGAATTTTCCAATTCGGCTTTAGGCTATAATAGTTAAAAGTGTCAAAAATAAAGTATTTTTAATAAGATATGACTATAGTCAATAGTCATTATTAGTATAAAATTTTCAAAAAAATTGAGTCTTCGAATCATTTTATTAAATTGAAAATCTTGTAGCATGTGTATTCATAATAGTCTTTATAGTTGTGTCTTCTTTGTCAAATTCCTTTATCAAGTAGTTGTCAAGTTTTTCTTAGGTCCATTGTCAAAAAGTCAAAGAGTCAAAGTTTGTAAAAATAAATACAAATTCCCTTACGGATGCATTTTTGGTGTTACCCGATGTCTTGACAACCATTGAGCTTCATGTTCACATTTTTTTGAACTAAGAGTATCGCACTAGAGGATGGAGGCACAAGAGGATAGAGTTAATTCAAAGACCTCTCATCAGTCGCCAATGATGGGGCTACATATCAGCTATGGTGGCATTTTTTTGGTGTGTTACGTTGTGCAGTGTTTCTATTTTAAATAAGTGGAAATTCACATTGAGGGGAAGAACATGATCCAATGCTCCATTTCTAGTTTTCAGTTTGTGTGTATGAGAAAAAGAATTCAACATATTTTCCTATGTTATTCCCTAAAGTGAGATAGTGATGAGAGTAGATGATACTACTGTAACATCATGATATTTTGGTTGTTAGTAATCCACTGGAAAAAATATCCATAGTGTAACACCCTTGACAATTGTTATATTCCTCCTTTGCATTTCAAGTGATTTTCTTGATAAAGATGTGTTCTTTTGACTGTTGAAGATCATGCTTGATATGGATAAATCATTTCTGTTCTTAAAAATCATTAGACTAAAATTGTATGGCTTTCAAGAATTTATTTTCACTTTGGAAAGGTAAGTTGCAATCTGGCTTTAAGAGTTGCAGACTTATTCCTATTTTTGACTCATCCTTGGATCAATTTCAGTGATCCAAGGAATGTTTTAAATATTCTTCATAGACTGAATGGTAAATTGACATTCAGTAGTTTGAGGGACATAGTGGACTGAACTTTGTATGTTACAAATTCCTTGGTCTTATGTGAACATGTTTTTTGTTCATTTGTATGTTTGTGCTCGGGTCTTTGGTGATTGATCTTGGTAGGACATTACGGACATAAGAAAAATTCAATTTATTTCATGACAAAGGAGGAATTCAGAGTCCAAAAACCAAAATATTATCCTAACAGTATCCTAAGCTAGGTAAGAACACCTATGTTCTAGCTACGTCTACTTATTTGGATTTCATTCTAATCTAAGCCTCTTATTCTATTTTGTTGGGTTGGCATCCTAACCTAAGCATTGTGCTAAATGAATAAGGGAGAGATTACTAAAGTAATGATAGGATATTTTAACTAATACCTAATACTAAATGGTTATGAATTTAATCTAACCTAAGGTGGGAATTACTATTGACAATGTCTTAAGACCTAAGGTGGTTATTGCTAGACTAACCTAAGTTTTAATGGGATCCATCCTAAAACTATTGAAAGGGAACCTAAGGGTGCATGTCTCTAAGGTGATGGTTCCAATGGAATTTAAGTGAGTTGATAGGGTTTAATGGATGGTGGTACTACCAGTTTTGGCAGGGGCTAGTTAACTTTAGTGGAGGCATACATGGAAGCTCCACTAAAGATGGAATTGTATGTTTGGATGGAATTGGCATTCACTAGTTTTAGGAGGTGGTGGAAAGGAAAGATAAGTGAGAAATTTGGAATTAATGGCATTGATGGGCCTCATTTTTTGTGTGTAAACCATCTTGGAAACTTGGAAGGTGAGTTTGTAGGAGGTTATTTGGTTTTACATGCATTGCAGATTTTACTTTGCATGGAGCTATCTGGTTCTTTGAACCAGTAGTTTGACCTTCACTTCAAAGCTATTTTTGGTTTCTATGGTCTATTTTTTATCAAAGGAAAGTATATGAGGCATAGGAAGAAAAGATGTTTGATTGTTGATCTTTTGTGGAGGAGAAAAAGAGTTGGAAGCTCGGCTAGAAGTCTCCTTCAATTTGGCAAAAGCACTATCAGGCATGATAGGCTCTACCCATTAAGATTTCATGCTTTCTTCTAAATGATTCATTAGAATAACTCTGCTCTTATGCTTATTAATATTTGCATGATTTTTCTGGTTGATTACTTGCATGCTTTTATGAATCTCTGTGATTTTTGGATATGAATACATGGAAAAAATAATGTTGTTTTGGAAACTTTTCTCTCTGTGCAAGTTCAATGATAGCATGCATGTGATGCTTGTATATGTAACTTGTCTCTGTAGCTCTATTTTGTTCATGCTGGAACTTGCATTCGATGTTGTGTTTTGGAACAGGCCTTCATTGCTTTATAGGGTTCTGAACTCTATGGGAACCTTGAGTTTTGTTTGATCTTGTATTTGGGCTTCGTGTTTTGATATAAACTTGTGTTGAAGTTTGTATTACACTGTACTTGTATTTTAATTACTTGTGAAGTTCTGAACTTTTATGTGAAGCTCATGTTTGACACTATACTCATATTTGGTACTTGAGTGTTAAGAACTTTTAATTGAATTGATGAATTCAATTATGTTCTGGTATTTTTGTGTTGGGTTTCACTTGTATTAAAAGCTTAAAGCTTATAACTCTTTTATGGAACAACTTACTCACCAGAAAACTAGGTGATAGTTTGATTGAGTCATTTTGTAATCCCTTCAAGATTTGGAACTGGAAACGTCTTGTTTAAAAGAATGTGGTACTTCTATTTTTATGATTGTATCATCTTCTCTGAGATGGTAATGGCATGAGATTTGGGGGTGTTATTTTCCCTCTGTTTTGAGGAAACCCGCATTCTGGGTTGACTATTTTGTTTGAAACTAAGTCTCCTCTGTCACAATTTTTTGATTGTGAAAGTCTTGTTTTGGATTTCTGTTTCAGTTGCATTGGAGATAAGAATGGGACATCTTCTGACTTAAATGTTTTTGGGTTTCTTTCTCTCTCTTTAGATCCTTTAAAATAAGTTTGGGTCTCATTGGAAGGTTGAGTTATTACCCTTATACACTGAATTTATAAGGGAAGGATACTTTCTCCATTTAGTTGTTTTGTGTATAGTTATTTTTGAATCATGAACTACTTACTCTTCGTATTAAGTTGTGAAGCATTTAAGAGTCTTCAGTCTTGAGTTTGTGGATAATTCTAAATTTTTAGCTTACTTGTTTCAGGATTCTATTCTTGTTGGATACAGTGAATGAGTTCTTGGGTTTCTTTTAAAGAGAGAAAATATATATTCTCTTGGGATCAAGTATGTTGTTTTTGGGACTGTAATATGTTTTTCATTCTGAATTGAATTGAAATAGGAAATTCATTTGTTAAGTTTAATGAAATGATTAATTATATGGACCTTACCTAATAGAGATACCTTTTCTCTGTCATTTGGATAAGTTCATTACTGAACTCCTCTGCACTCAATTCTCTTATGAGATGGTGATTTCCTTATGGTATGTTGGTCTACCTTGTTCGAATCATTTGTTGTAATGATGTAGAAAGATAGTAGTTAAGTTGGTTCTGCTGATAAGTGAATGCATACTTGTTGATCGAACTATTGTTGACTAAGCCTTGCTTTATTTGGATGGATAGGAGTAGGTTTTGTCTCTTGTACTCTATCTTTTTGGGTGAACTCGAGTAGAGATTAACTTCTGTATGGGACTACTTTGATTTGTGAATGTTGGTTTCAGATCTTTGAATGATAACTTATAATATGTAGAAGTAGAATTAGATTTGCAGTTAGATTGTTTTGATTCTCTATATCTTCTTGGATTGATATGGAATTTTGCTTAGATGTATATCTTAAATGTTGAATTTATAAGTTGTTATCCCTGAAAGGAAACAGTTAATTCATGTTATGAACCTGATCTATTTTTTGATGTTTTGAGTTTGGGTATGGTACATTATAGTTCTTCGTATTTTTGCTTAAGATTTAGATTAATCATCCTAAAATGAACCATGCTGTAAACACTTATTTTGTCTTATAGAAAATATAAATGTTGTATTCTATTAGGATAGAATTACGAAATAATGGGATGGTAAGATCTATTGTTTGTTTAAAGGTAATTGATAGAATCAATTAAACTTTAAGTTTTAAGATAGATCTTGTGGATTATATTCTTCTCTTCTCTTAAAAGTGGATCTAGATTTATTATTGTACTTCTTTTCTGGTTGCTATCACTTATGTTATTGCATGATTTATTAATTGTCTCATTAAAGCTGAGTTTTTTTAATGAAACAATTAGTGGAATGCACATTGTTTTAATGCTTAGTGCTTATCATGCTTAGTTCATTGAGCTGACCCGTGCTAGCAATTTTTGTAGATGGACATCGTAAGTGATAAAAGAAGGCAAAAACTTATATGATGCATTGGCTGATATAAGTCTGATTCTTTGTAAAGAATTGATTCATTCTTTAGTTGTATTGAAAAAGAAAAGTTGTATACCTTTTTGAATGAAGGTTGTTGTTATGTAGTATGCCTAAAGTGCATAGTATTGTAAATATATAAGTTTATAAAGATGAATTGTGAGTTGAGATTTACTTGCGTTGGTTGTGTAAATTATCTCGTACTTTTATAAAGGAGATGGAAGTTCTATCTTGTTGATATTCTTCATATTGTTATATGCTTATCTGGTTATCCTTTGATAAGATGGATAAAGGGAATTAGTTCAGTTTCCCTTATAATGATGTAGCTTGTTAAGTTGCATAAGATGATGTTTATTATCTAAACAATATAACATAGTAATGTGATGCATAATGAACATGCAGTAAGAACTATGGGTATTGTGAATGATAAATCCTAACACTTAATCATTTAGAGGAAGACTCTTCCTCTCTTAAATGAATGTAAACCAAAATGGATTGGTGATATGATTGTAAATCATAGGACTTCATTTTGTATGAAGTCTACTTTAGTTGGACCTATGTGGTTGCTAAACCTCCTGAATGTTAAATTACAATATTTTGAAACTTATGATATTGCTGTCCTATTTTGGTTAACTGCTTGTTAAACTAAGTAAGCGAACATTAAAATCAATCATGAGTTAAAGGAAGTTCTTTAATACTTAATTGATTCAAGTATAGAATAAGAACTTAAGGAGTGTTGGATTAGGGTTTAGCAAGATTGTTGTAATCTAGTGTATTAATCCAAATTAATAATTTATTAATAACCTCCTTAGGGTATGTACATCTCGATGAGGTAGTTTCTGTAGGATGTTGACACATGCCAACTACAGGGTTGTACCTTCAAGAAGACATGGGGCTTCTTGAGGATACCATGTTGTAGTTGACATGTGGTAACACCCTTCTTCATTGATCATCTAGATCTACACACAAATAAGGACTTGAACTTAGTTTCTCTTTTCGTTAAGTTAGTGGCATGTTTAGGATAGGTAGTAGCTTTCAATGGCTCAGGGTACCTTGGCACATTTAGTTGACTTAGGTCAACCAAGTATGCTTGTATACCCTAAGACATTGTGAGTGTCTTCTTATAATAAATCATGTCTCTAACCAGAGCTAGGGTTAAACCTTGGACAAGTGGACTATGGTAGTCAATAAAGACCATTCTAGAAAAATGAGGAGTGAGGTGAAGGATGTATTCTGAATGAAAAGTATGTCATCTAGGAATAGTGACATAAACAGTATGTTGAAAATATTTGGCCAAAGTACCACAAGCTATTGGTTGCATTGTCCTATGTTAGCTAGTTTAAAGTAACATGATGTCAGATGAATATTGGTAAAAAATATTTAGATAGGTTCTTTAAAAAAATCACTCAGTACACGGTTTGGTAGGAAAACCAAGTATATGAAGTATACGATAAGTATCCAATACTTAAAGTCAACATAAATAGATCGGTAGATCACCGAGTTATGAAATGAATAGATCGGTGGACCACCAAGTCATTTACAATTGCATATGGTTATCTGTTATGAGATTGATTGGCATGGAATGTGTGTTCTAAATGATGTTTTATTTAGAACAGAGAACATTATGTAAAAAAATTCCTTTTTCTAAAGTCTTAAAATGGGAATGTTACACATAGGTTTTGGTTCTGTCCTAAGAAACCATCCATTATGTGGTTGTTGGTTAAGCTCTTGAAAAACCATCTAGAGGTTGTTGGTATTTTACTTGAAACCATCCAGATCATGAGCAAGCTACATAGCGGCACATTGTAGTATAAGGTAGGTTTTCCCCATGTTCACACTAAGGGGGGAATGTTAGGAAATTATACTATTAGCACTAACATTCTTAATTTTTATGTTTGTTATTATATTTGTTTATATGTGAAGTTGTTAATAAAAACTTATGTATATAGGAAAATGTGAGATATTTGTGGGTTGGGTAGTTCAAGCAATTACCTAAATTCTAGGGATGTAAAATCCTACATATATGGAGAGTTGTAATATGTGTATGGATCTGAAATGAATTGAATGAGATATCTTTATTCCGTGAATTTTGATTGTGTAAATATGGTCTTAAGCTATCATTTCACTTATTGACTACAATGTTATTCCTTTCAACTAGTAATGGAACTTAGAGGTTGATAAACATTTCCTTTGATACAAAGAAAAAGTATTGATCCCTCTCGATGGAAATTAGTGCGAAATTGGCTCCACTAAATAACGTGTGGCTAATTTGATACAATTATAGTCATTGACAATTACAATTGATCTAAATATGTACAATTAGTGATTACTATGACAAGAGGTAATGACAATATTGTAGATTTGTTAAGCTAGACCATAATTTGTTATTCAATAGTTATTTTGAAATTAATAAATTGTTAAGCCTACCGGTCGCTAGGATTTTTCTTTGATACGAATAAATATGGCTTATAATTTACAAATATATATTTTAGGAGAAATATATAAGTCTTCATCCATCTTGTTGGAATGTAGTGTTGTAATTGGGTCCAACATGCGAAGTCTAGCCAATACAATATAATTACTATCATTGAAAAAAATATTGGTCCAAATTTGAACATATAGTGCTTACAATGACAATTGGTAATCATAGGAGCTTAGTGGCTACTAAGCTAGACCATTGTTTGTTATTACATAGTTAATTTCAAATAAAAAAATGTTGAGCCTAGTGGCTGCTACGTTATTCTTTTCAACTAGTAATGGAGATTAGAGGTCCCTTTTCAAATTGAGAGACTGTTGAGCCTAGCCGCCACTATGTTATTCCTTACAATTAGTAATGCAACTTAGTAGTATCTACACATTCTATAATATAAGAACCTAACTAAATTATATGACATAAAGAATATATCTTATGAGAATGATATAAGGCTTCATCCCTCCCAAGGGTTTGTAGTGCAACACTTGGCTCCGTCAGGAATAGTCAAGCCAATATGATAAAGTTATAGTCATTGAAAAATAATATCTATTCAAAAGTGTAGAGATAGTGGTTACAACCACAAGAGGTAATGTCGGGAACCTTGAGGCCGATAGGCTAGACAATGATTTGCTATTTTATCTCTCTTTTTAAATCAAGAACTGGAAAATCCTAGCGGTCTTTATGTCATTCCTTTCAATTAGTAATGGATCTTCATGGTTATGTAATAGTTTCTTTGATACGGACGGATGTGAATTACGGCATAATCTAATGCTCAATTTCAAATAAAACTCGTTAGGTCTTAGTGGGAACTACGTTATTATTTACAAAATGTGTTATGGGGACAACTAAACATTTTATGTTTAAAAAAATCTAATTAGCAACCATTGGACCCATTATTGTGTTTTGTTTCTCGCACACTCTACTCAAAATTTGAAAAATTAAATCTTAATGTCCTTTACACTAGTCCATTCAATTAGTGTTAATTACCAACAAGTAATGTTAAAAATGTCCATTCATATGTCGACTTAAATCCTCTCTCTCGCTAACATCTATGTTTTCAAACTTTCCTTTCATGTTATCTATGTATGTGGATGGTTTTCAGACAATGGATAATCCTTCCAAAATATGTTGTGTGTTAATTGTCAAGAAATTTTTTACATAGTTTGGTATTAATGATGTGATCCACAAAATATAATTTACAGTAACCAATTGAAGGTTAGATATCATGTCTGGTTGAAGCCTAGTGGTCACTAATGTTTACGTTGATTACTCACTAATGATAAAAAGTAATGTATTATACAGATTGGTGATCATAAAGGCTAATACTTACATTCATTATCATATAATGGGAAAAAATTACTCCATATGTGAAGTAATTATTAATATATTCTACTCTAATTATAGGTACAATGTATTCCATTGGTCATAATCCATTCTCGGCAATTCCATTCATTGAAGGCACTGAGTGCTAGAAGAAAAGAGATGAGGAATGGTTTGTTGAAATACATGGCCTTGACAACTACTACAACTACTTGTGGTTGTTTTTTTGTTATAGATGATGAACATGAGGAATTCAGAATGGCTATATCCTCTACAATTGTTTATTAGAGTACACACTGTGTGTTCAAGTCAAACACATTGACTATGAAAATAATAAGTTTCTTATTCTAGATATGGATTTGGATGTTTCCTTATTCAGAAAAAGGGAAATGAGGGCATTAGAATACAAAGAAAAATGTTCATGTTCAATATACGGTTGGGATTTGGGGTTCTTAGTAGATAAAGATAATGGGATGTTTAAATATAAAATACATTCACAGTGGCATGCTTGTAGTACTTAGAAAATTGTATAGAGGTGATACAACCTCTTCCATTTTCCATTTTTTGAATAGAAAAGGTTCGCTTTCATTAACTAAACATGCCAAGTTTTTTATTATGGTAAGGAGAAATTATTTTCCTAAATTGGAGCTCAATCCATCTAGATCAAAGTTACATGGGTTGAAAAAGAATACTAAATCAGCTACATTGCTGAAGAAAGCAACCACTATATTCATGAAAATAAAACCTTCAACTATTCAGCAGTTTGATTAATTTTTGTTCAATGGTGAATTATTTTCAATTGATGTTTCTAGGTTTCATGTAGCACCTCCAAAGTATCAATATCATCCTATAGATGATGAGAATGTTGACCTTATTGTGCACTCCATGTTGATAAATGTTATTCCTACACAGAGGGATGCAATTATTCTTCCCTTCTTGGAGTCTATGAATAAGGTTGTGGAGCTCCAAGATCCAAAATACTTGGAAAGGGATGACGTTAAATTTTATATACTTGATGGACAGCATACAATATGTGCACAAAAAAATATTTTGGGCTCAAATACTTACAAGTCTTTACATAAGAGGCTATGGTTTTGAAGGGCTCACATTCTTTCTACAAATGCAACTAATGAATCCATTACTAATATTTGTAAACAACAAAATGAAGTGAACAAAACTTGGATAGAAACCAAGTTTATTGATTTTTTGTACAAAGCTAGATCGGTTTGGAAATCACTTAGATGTCCTCAACATCCTGGATTGGTAAAAACAAAATAGAGGAGTGGAGGGTAATGTATTTTAATTTTATTGCATTTTTTATTAACATTTATCTTCCTTATATAAAAATATAAAACATATGATTGTCCTTTGAATGCAAAAATTTGAGAATCAATTCCTTTTGATTTTCAAAACAGAAACAACCAAAAATCTATATGAAAAATGGACTTTTCTATTATTGTCATATGAGATATGGACTAAATGGACTACAACATTTGAGTTGTTTAGATCTCGTGGCCTTGCTTTTTCACCTATTAAATATAGCCAAGATAAATTTTCACCCTAATTCATTGGAAATACTCATAACCAATTCATTTATTCTGCTTTAGAGGAATGAAAGATGAAGAACTATAAGTACTAGTAGATAAAGTCCAATTAGGGGATGTATGGTTAACTAGACCTATTCAGGAAGGTGTAATAGCAACAAAATTTGATTATTACTACTATAGAATAAAAGGAGACAGAAAAATGAGAGAAAAAGTTCTACAATATTTTAAAGAAAAACATCCAGATATTGATCTATTGACATCCTGTAGTGAATCCAATGTAATTGAAAAATTTAAATTGCATGAATCACACTACCACCAATTATCTGTACTATTGGGTGAAGAGAGAAAAGGAAAGATAAAATATGATTCCCACATAGGGGAAAAATATAAATGAAAAAGGACCAGGTGGTAGAAGAAGTTCTTCCCATCAAGGATTAGAAAATATTAGACAACTCTGTGGTGTCAATGGAAGAAAATATAGCGACAAGGAAGGAATAAAAATAATTTACTTGTCAATGTGCATACCCGTTCCAAATTTCATCAACTCTAGCAGTTATTCATGCCACCAATCCTTTCAATGCAGAACTTTTTATCACTGATTTTTGTAATTTATCTAGCAATATTTCTTCTAAAGTAATAATGGAGTTGCTAACACTTATTAGAACCAATGTGTTGGATTGTATTATTATTGTTCTCATAATAATTGAATATTTAAAAATGTTGAGAGAAACAATTAAAATACATAGAAAAGGTTAAAGACAATGAAGAATTGATTTTGTATAGATGTTATAGACTCTATTATAGCGGGGAAATTTAACGTTTGTGTCTTATGTACACAATAACTAGAGTGCACAAATGTGATGATAAAAATGATGAAAGAGAAGAAGTAAGGATTGTGTAACATCCCCATTTTAAGATACTAGAACAAGGGAATTTTTTTTTATACAACGTTCCCTGTTATGAATTATATAATTCAAACACACGTTCAAGTTTTAATAATTGTTCTCTATCCAAATAATGTAGTTTGGATCACACAATTTCCTTTTAAAACTAATGTTCTATGTTCACATATTTGCAATATGGAACACACATTCAGTGCCATTCAATCATATAACAGATTCCATATGCTGCTGTAAATGACTCAAAGAACTACCGATCTCCCATTTTATGGCTCGGAGTTTCAGCGATCTCTCATTTCATGACTCGGCGACTTACCGATCCTTCATGTTAATTCATGCATAGTATAATGTATATACAAGGTTCTCTTACCATTTCCGGTTATCAAAGTGATCCATTTAAGAAGCCTATCTGAATATTTGTTACTGATATTCATCTGACATCCTGCATCTTAAACTAGGTGATTAGGACAATGCAACCAGCACTTGTGATACTTTGGCCAAATATTTTCACATGCTTTGCATGATCATATTCCTAGATGTGATACACACCAATGGAATACGTCCTTCACCTCACTTCGTCTGTTATCTAGAATGGTCTTTCCTGGTCTCTACCAGTCCTTCCCATTAAGGTCAAACTCTAACCCCAACTAGCAATATGAACGAGTATAGGAAGTTACTCATGGTAACTAAAGATACATAGACATATGGTGTCGTCCCTAGACGACTCCATGTGTCTAGTTACCTTTAGTCCTCCATAATCACTCCGTATATACGTGATCAATTCCTATCCCCAAAGAAAGAACTTAGTACCAAAGCTTATGTAATCTTGATGATTTAATTCGAGAGGGCATTGTAATATGTCGCTATAACATTGTGTCATTATGAAGGCCCCACCTTCATGAAGACACCATGTTGTAGCTGGGCATATGTAAATGTCCTACGGAATCCTCCCATCGAGAGTACACATCCAGTCAAGTGTGAGTTGATTATGATCTTAATATTTAAGATCAACTTTCAATGACCATGCGATCCTTTATACTCGTTCTTGATACGGTTGTATGTAGCTAAGAGAGACTTAATCCATCTTCTAGCTTACTACGTATCTCCTCCTTCGCATCGAAGGGTTGCATTTTCTCTACTTGGTTCTTTTCTTAATCCTGGACTAAGCATCCCATTACCGATAAACTTAATAAGTTTAACCTATTAAACTTCACCAAGTTTTTGAACAATCAGTAAACAAATTCAGAATTCCATCTTATTAGATGTCATTTAAACGAGGTCTAATTCTAAATGAATTTATTCATTTATTCTCCTTAACCTTACATAGTTAAGGTCTGTTAACCATGGATATGTTTTTCCCATATCCTTATTTTCTGAATTTAACATTCGAGGCTATTAACGGAGTCCGAATACGAGGTTCGGCTGCTCCTAAATTATTTGATATTCCTTAGCTTTCAAGCTAATCCCGAATACCTTTCAATTAAGAGATCATGTTCTTCCTAAATCCTTTTTAATGTCAATTAAAAATTCATCTTAACCCAAGTATGAACTAATTGCACATTTCAACGTAAAATTTGCATTTAGGTAAGAATAGATGTCATTTCCTTTTAAATCCATCCATGAACATTTGAATAATTCCAAATCAAGGAATAATGTTATATTCCCAACTTATTCAACAATATCAAACTGATACAATCATTAAAATATCACACTTGTATTTGTATTCATCCATCCATTTTATAATCTATACATTTTCCAGTCCAAATGACTGGACTTTGTTTATATTAAACAACATTACAACACATAAGATAGAAGAATGTAATTTCTTCTTTTCTCAATTCCTCGTAGAGGAGTAATAACTATCAATTACAATCCATCTTCAGTCAATCAAAAGAAGTATCAGAAAACAACCATGTCTTCGTTTAAACTCAAGTTCCATCTACAAAATTACTTGCACGGGTCAGTTCATTGAACTGAGCATATTAAGCACTTGTCATTAAAATGAGGTGCTTTTAATTAACTGTCTCAATAAAAGAACCCTACTTTTATGAAACGTTACTATGAACATCAATCAAGAATTAAGTATCAAAAAGAATGAACAACATAACAACTGAATCATCTAATTACCATCCCAATCAGTCAAAGGATTACTGTCCTCTTTCCTAAATAATCATTACAAGAAGTAATTTCCTTCAAACAGTTCCAGATTACAACATCTGTAAAAACTAGGAACACACGTATGCATACTGTTGTTCTAACATAACTTCTATCAATTCCATTCCCTTACATTAGTAATAATTTCAAAGGATAAAATTTGACTGAAAATATAAACCAAATTACTTTCCTTTCAGTTCATGCAACTCATTTGATTTCAAGTAATCAAATACTGATGAGAAAAGCAAACAACAATAAAATGTAGATGCTTAAACCAAAGCAATACAAATTCGTTCCTTAACGATTACAGATTTCCAACTGTATGAGAGAAGAAATAATCATTATTCCAAGTTATCCATCCACACTCCTTTTCCTTTCCTCATGACTGTACTGAAAATTTAATCCAAACGAGACACAAATCAAAGATAACAGTTCAGAGTGAAACTTAAGAAATCAATAACCGAATACAAGGAAGATGGCTCATATTACCTCTTCTCATTGTCTAACCAAATATCCACTATTTAGAACAGACACAATCCAATAGTATGACTCATTTTGCTTATTATATTTCACTCAACGGACTTTCTTGTCCAGCTATAAACAAGCAAGAATATACACCTAGTCTATAAACAAAGGTCTTTGCACAAAAACAAGCATTTCAGCTAGACCGAACAATAATAAAGTATAAAGCTAGCTATGAAATCATGATTCATACCATAAAAACAAGTAAAAGGAGTCATTTTATATTGAACTTTCAAAGTAAGAATTCCATTTTGATCGGTCTTTAACGAAACAAACAAGAGTTCAGTGCGAATGGAGTATATATATAATTTAAAACAAACGTATTTATATATATATATAAAATAGTCAAATATTAAACCCTTATTTTAGTCCGGAATGGTTAAAGTTCCACAGCATATTTTCATCATATTTTCTCCAAAAGAAGGAATGAAGAACCAGTCACGTTCTTTATTTCCAAAAGAAATATTAAAACGTTTTGACCAACAAAGGAAAAATGATGAAAGGAATTCCCTGTCCATGGAAAGATCGAATTCAATGCAATGAAAACAAGCAGGAGAATTTAATTCACACAACAGTTCCTCTGCATTAACCAGAACTTGTTTTTCCCCAATCTTTTCCTCTTACTGAACTCAGAAATACAATATTCACATAACAATACCTTTATCAAGGCAAACCCGCATAGGGTATTAGATGCGCAAGCAAGGTACAGTCAAAACAGTCTCAAACACAAGCCAATTCTCATGTATTTCATTCATTTGCACAGAAATACTAAGCCATGATCGTTTTCACGATGACAGTTCGAATTAGAAGATCAAACCGCATCCACAAAACACAATAAAATCAACTTTCCATCACCTTCTGATTTCAAACAGCAAGGAGAAAACATAGTTCATTAATAAATTCAGTAAGAAGAACAATCACTTTCTTCAACACCCAAGAATACCCAAGTCGTATTCATCCTTCCATTTTTACAAAAGAAAAAGCACAACACTCAGAAATATTACTCACATAGCTAATACATTCCACCACTCAAACCCATATTGGCAATAGAACGATTGTTCAACAATGTCAAAAAAACTCACACAAAGCATGTACAATTTCATTCAATGTACCCATTTACAAAGAAATACCCATTCGAGTTCTTTCTCAACAGACATTTCAACCCGAAAATATCATTCTCCTATTTCACAATGATGCGTAGAACTCAGAAATGATTCACGCACACAGCTAAGTATTCATAAGCACAATTTCATAATATAAAGAACGAATCCCCAATATTGTCAAACAAATCAACACAGATGGGCTGTATTTTCAACTCAATACTTATGCAAAGAAAGTTTAAGTCGCAAACAAAAAAAATAAAAATGACTCACCCAAAATCTCTTCAACATAAAAGAAAATCGAATAAACAAACCCCCATCGGAAGAGTAGGGTTTTTTAATGAGATGATTAAGCAAAAGCAAGCAGTTTAAGGAGAAGGGCTTAACATGCCTGAAATTTTTCTTGAAGCTCGAAGAAAACTGCGCCTACTGGAGTTGTTTCCTTCCACGGCGATAGTAGTAAAGCTTCCCAAACAATCACCTACCTCTACAGGCTCAAAAATAGCCTTAGATTTTCCAAAGAAACCAGAGATAATAATCAAACACAGCTGGTTCGACAGAACCGTGAAGAAACCAAATGCAAAGCAACTTCCAAAAACCCGAAAGAACACAATGACCAACAAAATTTCCTCTATCCTCTTTCCAAGGTGGGTTGGTCGCGAAGACCAATGCCAATTAATGCATTGAAGGCACTACCTTTTTCCTTTTTCCTCACGCCACCACCGACTTGGGTTGGCGAGTTCCAAATTTCAAATTTTGCATGAAATCAAAGTTTAGTCTCATGGCTAACTGGATGCCTCTAACTTTTCCATGTTCCCGCCAAACTTGGCATTGTCCATGCAAGGACCTCATTCATTGCCCTATTAAATTTCCTACCATCCTTCCTTATCCTTTCCATCCACATGGGTCTGTGCGTCCCCTTCCTTAGGTTAGGATTAGTTTAGGATTTTTAATAGTGTCCATATCTAGGTCATTCGCCTAGTTCATAGGTTAATAGGATTTAGATCTATTTTCACCCTTATAAAATTTAAAAATCCATATAGGATAGTAGTTAGGGTATAAGGTAGAACTTAGGGGTAGGTTAGGGTCTAATCCCCCATTATTTAATTAATTAGTTTCCAATCAAGTCCTTCCGACTGACATTCATTTTCAACACTATGTAGACATTTCATCCCAAGTTCCACATACTTGTGCCACTTGCATCCAAACCCCTTATCGCCTTACGTGGTCTAGTGTTACAACAGTGTATGGTTCGAGAATCAAACCTTTTCCATTGGCATCTACGTGCCAGATATTCATACCTGAAATCAGGTGTTGCTACATTTATATCAACCTTCAGTCTGGTTTAAAAGTAAATCGACAAAGCGATTACAAGAAGGCCACAACATACCTTGGATCAATGGAATTGATTCAAGGTGTGCTGTCAATCAGCGAATAGAGTTCATCAAGCATACGACAAATCTGTTGTCACATCAAGCAACATACAAGCAATAATAACTGTTGTCCCAAGTAAACAAATTACAGCATACAAGAGTCCATGATTAGCAACACATTCCTTTAAGATCAAAAATATATCTTAACATGTTTGTCTTCATTTCAGTAGTTACAACATTATGAAAAGTAATCACCATGATAACTTACAAAAATCAAGGCGTTACATTCCTCCCTTCTTAAAGAATCATCGTCCCGATGATCAAATTAACCAATTCAAGGAGTTTCTAGGACAAAATTCAGTTATTGTCCTTCCATTCACAAGTTCATACCAAAAACAGATTCACTCTTTAAAACAGTGTTTTAAGACAACTGTAAAATAGACCAATAATTGTCTAAATTTGGTAGAATTATCAGTTTTTCGAATTTCAATTTCGATCAAACAAGTATGGAAAAGTAGATCTCATTTCTTCGAGATTTTCCCAAGTTGCACTTTCTTCGCTAAACTGGTCCCACTGGACCTTACATTGATTCACTTCGTGATTTCTTAAGTACAACTGGCGAGTTCCCAGCACTCAAATGGGCTTAACCATGATTATTCCTGGGTCTTGGACCTGCAAGGAATTCCAATTCAGCACATGTGATAAATCTATTACGTATTTCTTAAGCAAAGAAATATGAAAAACATCATGCATTTGTGATAAAGTAGGAGGTAATGCTAGATGATAAGCTACAGGGTTGATTATTTCAACAATTTCAAAAGGTCCCACGTATCGTGGCGACAACTTGGCAGCCTTGCCAAAAGTTATTGAGCTCTTTTTCAGCTTAACCCGAAGAAAGACCTTCTCTCCCAGTTTATAATTCCTATCAACCCACTTTAAGTCTGCATAACTCTTTTACCTATTGGCAGCCTCCTTAAGATGTTCCTGAATCATTTTGATTTGTTGTTCCATTTCCGTAAGGATTTCTGGCCCAATTACCTCTCTGTCCTCTACATTGTCCCGGTGTGAGGGGTTACGCATTTTCTTCCATACAATGCTTCAAAGGGTGCCATTTTTAAAGAGGCATGGTATGTATTATTGTAGGCAAATTCAACTAGCGGAAGGTATTCCTCCCATTTATACTACTGGTCCATGCAATACATCCTTAACATGTCCTCTAAAACTTGATTAACTCTCTCGGTCTGTCCATCCGTCTCTCGGATGATATGCAGAGCTGAAGTTTAATTTAGTTCCCAAGGCTGCATTAAGTGTTTGCCAAAACCTTGATGTCATCCTCGGATCTCTGTCCGATATGATTAATTCGGGTATTCCATGCAATCTGAAAATTTCATGTACAAATCTTCTTGCTAACACTGGTGCATCGTCTTTCAAATTACCAGCAATGAAGTGTGCCACTTTGGTTAATTTGTCGACGACAACCAAGATAATATCATGCTTATTTCTTGACATAGGAAATCCTTGAATGAAATCCATCGTTATCACTTGCCATTTGTACTGTGGAATGCTGTGGGGATACAATAATCCAGTGGGATGCATATGTTCTACCTTAACACGCTGACATTCTAAGTAGTGTGTTACAAATTCCACCACATCCTTTTTCATTCCCTTCCAGAAGTATTGCTGCTTAAGATCAGCAAGCATTTTCGTAATGCCAGGGTGTCCAGAAAAAGGTGAATTATGAAATTCAGTTAACAATTTCCTTCTTAAGTCATTTGCCAAAGGTATATATACCCTATTTTCGAACCTCAGAATTCCTTCATTGTCGAAACAAAATCCTTTATACCTGACATCCTTTGGATCTGCAGCAAGTGCTATTTTGACTTGTTAGAAATAAGGATCTGATTCCAAGGCATCTTTCACCTCATCCTTAAACTGAGTTCTTAACGTTATAAGAGTAGAGATATGCTTCCTTCGACTCAGAGCATCTGCCACTCTATTTTCCTTGCCTTTGATGTAGCTTATATCAAAATCATACTGAGACAGAAATTCTAACCATCTTCGTTGCCTTGCATTCAGATTTGGCTGAGTAAAAATATACTTCAACCCCAGATGGTCAGTTTTTAACTCAAAAGGTTTGCCCAAAAGGTAATGTCTCCACATTTGAAGTGCATGAACAATGGCAGTGAGCTCTAGGTCGTGTGGAGCATAATTTTGTTCATGTAACTTAAGCTTTCTGCTTTCATAAGCTATGACATGGTTATTTTGTAACAGAATACCTCCAAGGCCTTCTCTTGATGCATCCGTTACAACCATAAAATTTCCATTTGGGTCTAGTACAGTTAAAATAGGTGTTGTAGTTAACTGTTCCTTTAAATTTTTAAAGGCAGATTCACATTTGTCCGTCCAGACAAATTTCTTATCCTTCTTTTGCAGTGAAGTGATTGGGGCAGCAATTTTTGAAAAGTCCTTAACGAACTTTCTATAATATCCTGCCAAGCCCATGAAGCTTCTCACTTCATGCACGTTCTTAGGCGCAGGCCACTCGGTTATAGTTGTGATTTTGAAGGGTCTACAGCTATTCCATTCTTGCTTATTATGTGTCCCAAATAATGCACCTCTGCATCATAAAAGGAACATTTAGACAGTTTACCATACAACTTCCTCTTTCTTAAAACTTCCAGCACTATCCTTAAATGTTCTTGGTGCTCTTCGACATTTTTAGAGTATATAAGAATGTCGTCTAAGAATACAAGCACAAACTTGTCTAGGTATTCTTGAAAAATATTGTTCATCAGATTCATGAAGGCGGCAGGTGCATTGGTCAACCCAAAAGGTAACACCGTGAATTCGTAATGCCCGTACCTTGTTCTAAAAGTTGTTTTATGAATATCTTCTTCCTTTATTCTCAGCTGATGATACCCAGATCGAAGATCTATTTTTGAATAGACTGATGCTCCTCGCATCTGGTCAAACAGATCATCAATCCTAGGAAGTGGGTATCGATTCTTAATAGTTGCCTTGTTCAGCATTCTGTAATCAATGCACAACCTCAATGTGCCATCCTTTTTCTTTACAAAAATTACCGGCGCTCCCCATGGTGAGACGCTCGGTCTTATCAGCCCCTTAGTCAAAAGTTCCTATAATTGAGCCTTTAGCTCTACCAACTCGAGGGTGGTCATTCTATAAGGTGCCTTAGATATGGGTTCAGTTCCTGGCTTGATTTCTATTGCAAAGTCAAACTCTCATTTGGGTGGAAGACCTGGCAATTCCTCCAGAAACACATCACTGAAACCCCTTAACAATGGATATCTTTCCATAAAATCATTATCTTCCTTAGCATTTTCTATCATTTTTACTGCATACAAGGTGCAGCCTCTATTTTTAGCCCTTTTTAGTTGCATAGCTGTCAGTTTCCTAACTGCAACTTCACGTTTACACCTTGAATGACTCTTTGCTGCTTTTTGCAGGTCATCAAAACAACAAAATTGTTTTTCATAACAGTCGACCTTTGCCTTATGTTCTACCAACTAGTTAACTCTAATAATGATATCATATGATCCTAAAGAAGTGACATATAGGTCAACTTCGGTGGAGAAACTGGGCAAGTCAAGAATTGCCCCAAAAAGGCACATTTCGACTGTATGGACAACATTATTCCCATAATGCACTGTCCATGTTTTATCCATTCATTCAGCCTTTCTTTTTAATTTCATTGCAAGTTTAGTAGAAATAAAGCATTCAAGTAGCTCCATGTCAAAAAGTATGACTACAGGTGTACCGAATAACTTACCCAGAACTTCTATAGGCGTAACTTACTTTTCAGCTTGTCTGTTAGCCACTGCAGCGTGTATCCTATGCTACTGATCGCGATCATCCTTCTTCAGAGGACAGTGACTCGCGTAGTGGTCCTTTCCACAGTTGAAGCATCCTCCAACTGGCCCTTTCCTAGGCTCAAATTTGTTACCAGCTTTGAAGTTATCATTCTGGCTTCCATAGGACTTTTTCCATTGCCACTAACTTTTGTGAAGCTGTTCCACACACTATTTACAGGTTTGTTCATTATAGATTTCTTGTTGTTATCTACAACAATTTTGTTTTTCACACCAAACCTTTTCCAAGGCCCCCTTTTAGGTGCGAGAGATGAAGAAGAATTGGGAATCTTCTTCCTTATCTCTTCCCTATGAGCAAAAATTGCTCTCAATTTCTGTTCTATCTTATTACCTTTTCGACAACTCCTTCCATGGTGGTTGGACCGTGGACATCCACTTTGCCACCAATGATGGGATTCAGTCCCATTATGAACTTCCGTATTCTCGAACTTCTCGTAAACTCTTGGTACTACGGCACATACTTGAGGAGTTTAGTAAACCCTTCCCGAGATTCTGTCACCTATCACCTTCCTTCATGCGACCAGTTCTAAAATTCAGTCATTTTCCTATCAAAATAGAGTTGAGGTAGCCATCGTTTCCTAAAGTAACCCTTAAATTGATCCCAAGTTATGTTGATTCGACAATATTCAACTCAACCTTACGGTTGTCCCACCATGATGATGCTTCATGAGAAAGCTGATATGCTCCCCATATCACTTTGGTCTCCTCGGAGAAGTTTCTTATTGCAAAGTATTTCTCCATTTCGCTGAGCCGATTCTCAGCTTGTCCCCAAGGGTTGTTCCATCAAACTTTGGAGGACTTATTCTCTTTATGTCATTTGTAAGTTAAATTTGCTAATCTTGCCCTTTTATTTTCGGGATGATTAGGAGCATTGATTACTATTATCAACACCGGATTCCCTCCATTGGTGTTGTCCCAGGAGGTGGCTGATCATTTATATCAACTTCTTCTTCCTCCTCTTCATTTCCCATTGGTGATATTCCGAGCAGTAAAAAACGATCTCTCATATCTAGTAGGGCAGCAAGGATTTCATCCAGCTTTTGAGCAGTAGCTGCTTCTCCACCCAGTAACGGGTTGTTCGCAGCATTCCCTCTTGTTCTGACCATTTTCTGTTCAATAAGAAAATGTAAACCTTATTAATATTGTGGACTCATTAGGTCCAAGAGCTGCAACCTTCAGCTCTGATACCAAGATGTAACATCCCCATTTTAAGATACTAGAACAAGGGAATTTTTTTTTTTAATATACAAAGTTCCTGTTATGAATTATATAATTCAAACACACGTTCAAGTTTTAATAATTGTTCTCTGTCCAAATAATGCAATTTGGATCACACAATTTCCTTTTAAAACTAATGTTCTCTGTTCACATATTTGCAATATGGAACACACATTCAGTGCCATTTAATCATATAACAGATTCCATATGTTGTTGTAAATGACTCAAAGAACTACCGATCTCCCATTTTATGGCTCGGAGTTTCAGCGATCTCTCATTTCATGACTCGGTGACTTACCGATCCTTCATGTTAATTCATGCATAGTATAATGTATATACAAGGTTCTCTTACCATTTCTGGTTATCGAAGTGATCCATTTAAGAAGCCTATCTGAATATCTGATTCGATATTCATCTGACATCCTGCATCTTAAACTAGGTGATTAGGACAACGCAACCAGCACTTGCGATACTTTGGCCAAATATTTTCACATGCTTTGCATGATCATATTCCTGGATGTGATACACACCAATGGAATATGTCCTTCACCTCACTTCATCTGTTATCTAGAATGGTCTTTCTGGTCTCTACTAGTCCTTCCATTAAGGTCAAACTCTAACCCCAACTAGCAATATGAACGAGTATAGGAAGTTACTCATGGTAACTAAAGATACGCAGACATACGGTGTCGTCCCTAGATGACTCCGTGTGTCTAGTTACCTTTAGTCCTCCGGAGTCACTCCGTATACGTGATCACATTCCTATCCCCAGCCAAGAACTTAGTATCCAACTTATGTAATCTTGATGATTTAATTCGGGAGGGCATTGTAATATGTCAGCTATAACATTGTGTCATCATGAAGGCCCCACCTTCATGAAGACACCATGTTGTAGCTGGCGTATGTCAATGTCCTACGGAATCCTCCCATCGAGAGTACACATCCAGCTCAAGTGTGATTTGGTTATGATCTTAATATTTAAGATCAACTTTCAGCAGCCATGCTGATCCTTTATCCTCATTCTTGTTACAGTTGTATGTAGCTAAGAGAGACTTAATCCGTCTTCTAGCTTACTACGCATCTCCTCCTTCGTACCGAAGGGTTGCATTTTCTCTACTTGGTTCTTTTCTTAATCCCTGGACTAAGCAGCCCATTACCGATAAACTTAATAAGTTTAACCTATTAAACTTCACCAAGTTTTTCCACAACTGTAAACAAATTCAGAATTCCATCTTATTAGACGTCATTTAAACGAGGTCTAATTCCAAATGAATTTATTCATTTATTCTCCTTAACCTTACATAGTTAAGGTCTGTTAACCATGGATATGTTTTTCCCATATCCTTATTTTCTAAATTTAACATTCGAGGCTATTAACGGAGTCCGAATACGAGGTTCGGCTGCTCCTAAATTATTTGATATTCCTTAGCTTTCAAGCTAATCCCAAATACCTTTCAATTAAGAGATCATGTTCTTCCTAAATCCTTTTTAATGTCAATTAAAAATTCATCTTAACCCAAGTATGAACTAATTGCACATTTCAACGTAAAAGTTGCATTTAGGTAAGAATAGATGTCATTTCCTTTTAAATCCATCCATGAACATTTGAATAATTCCAAATCAAGGAATAATGTTATATTCCCTACTTATTCAACAATATCAAACTGATACAGTCATTAAAATATCACACTTGTATTTGTATTCATCCATCCGTTTTATAATCTATACATTTGCTAGTCCAAATGACTGGACTTTGTTTATATTAAACAACATTACAACTCATAAGATAGAAGAATGTAATTTCTTCTTTTCTCAATTCCTCGTAGAGGAGTAATAGCTATCAATTACAATCCATCTTCAGTCAATCAAAAGAAGTATCAGAAAACAACCATGTCTTCGTTTAAACTCAAGTTCCATCTGCAAAATTACTTGCACGGGTCAGTTCATTGAACTGAGCATATTAAGCACTTGTCATTAAAATGAGGTGCTTTTAATTAACTGTCTCAATAAAAGAACCCTGCTTTTATGAAACGTTACTATGAACATCAATTAAGAATTAAGTATCAAAAAGAATGAACAGCATAACAACTAAATCATCTAATTACCATCCCAATCAGTCAAAGGATTACTATCCTCTTTCCTAAATAATCATTACAAGAAGTAATTTCCTTCAAATAGTTCCAGATTACAACATCTGTAAAAACTAGGAACACACGTATGCATACTGCTGTTCTACATAACTTCTATCAATTCCATTTCCTTACATTAGTAATAATTTCAAAGCATAAAATTTGACTGAAAATATAAACCAAATTACTTCCCTTTCAGTTCATGCAACTCATTTGATTTCAAGTAATCAAATACTAATGAGAAAAGCAAACAACAATAAAATGTAGATGCTTAAACCAAAGCAATACAAATTCGTTCCTTAACGATTACAGATTTCCAACAGTATGAGAGAAGAATAATCATTATTCCAAGTTATCCATCCACACTCCTTTTCCTTTCCTCATGACTGTACTGAAAATTTAATCCAAACGAGACACAAATCAAAGATAACAGTTCAGAGTGAAACTTAAGAAATCAATAACCGAATACAAGGAAGATGGCTCATATTACCTCTTCTCATTGTCTAACCAAATATCCGCTATTTAGAACAGACACAATCCAATAGTATGACTCATTCTGCTTATTATATTTCACTCAACGGACTTTCTTGTCCAGCTATAAACAAGCAAGAATATACAGCTAGTCTATAAACAGTGCTGCGTCAAAACAAGCATTTCAGCTAGACCTGAACAATAATAAAGTACAGCTAGCTATGAAATCATGATTCATACCATAATAGTAAAAGGAGTCATTTTATATTGAACTTTCAAAGTAAGAATTCCGTTTCGATTCAGTCTTAACGAAACAACAAGAGTTCAGGCTGCGAATGGAGTATATATATAATTTAAAACAAACGTATTTATATATATATATAAAAAAATAGTCAAACCCAACTTAGTCTGGAATGGTTAAAGTTCCGCAGATATTTTCATCATATTTTCTCCAAAAGAAGGAATGAAGAACCAGTCACGTTCTTTATTTCCAAAAGAAATATTAAAACGTTTTGACCAACAAAGGAAAAACGATGAAAGGAATTCCCTGTCCATGGAAAGATTGAATTCAATGCAATGAAAACAAGCAGGAGAATTTAATTCACACAACAGTTCCTCTACATTAACAGAACTTGTTTTTCCCCAATATTTTCCTCTTACTGAACTCAGAAATACAATATTCACATAACAATACCTTTATCAAGGCAAACCCGCATAGGGTATTAGATGCGCAAGCAAGGTACAGTCAAAACAGTCTCAAACAACAAGCCAATTCTCATGTATTTCATTCATTTACATAGAAATACTAAGCCATGATCCTTTTCATGATGACAGTTTGAATTAGAAGATCAAACCACATCCACAAAACACAATAAAATCAACTTTCCATCACCTTCTGATTTCAAACAGCAAGGAGAAAACATAGTTCATTAATAAATTCAGTAAGAAGAACAATCACTTTCTTCAACACCCAAGAATACCCAAGTCATATTCATCCTTCCATTTTTACAAAAGAAAAAGCACAACACTCAGAAATATTACTCGCATAGCTAATACGTTCCACCACTCAAACCCATATTGGCAATAGAACGATTATTCAACAATGTCAAAAAAACTCACACAGCATGTACAATTTCATTCAATGTACCCATTTACAAAGAAATACCCAGTTCGAGTTCTTTCTCAACAGACATTTCAACCCGAAAATCTCATTCTCCTATTTCACAATGATGCGTAGAACTCAGAAATGATTCACGCACAGCTAAGTATTCATAAGCACAATTTCATAATATAAAGAACGAATCCCCAATATTGTCGAACAAATCAACACAGCATGGGCTGTATTTTCAACTCAATATTTATGCAAAGAAAGTTTAAGTCGCAACAGCAAAGAAAAATGACTCTACCCAAAATCTCTTCAACATAACAGAAAAATCGAATAAACAAAACCCCCATCAGAAGAGCAGGGTTGTTTTAATGAGACGATTAAGCAAAAGCAAGCAGTTTAAGGAGAAGGGCTTAACATGCCTGAAATTTTTCTTGAAGCTCGAAGAAAACCACGCCTACTGGAGTTGTTTCCTTCCACGGCGATAGTAGCAAAGCTTCCCAAACAATCACCTACCTCTACAGGCTCAAAAATAGCCTTAGATTTTCCAAAGAAACTAGAGATAATAATCAAACACAGCTGGTTCGACAGAACCGTGAAGAAACCAAATGCAGAGCAACTTCAAAAACCCGAAAGAACACAATGACCAACAAAATTTCCTCTATCCTCTTTCCAAGGCGGGCTGGTCACGAAGACCAAGAAAATTAATGCATTGAAGGCACTGCCTTTTCCTTTTTCCTCACGCCACCACCGACTCGGGTTGGCGAATTGCCAAATTTCAAATTTTGCATGAAATCAAAGTTTAGTCTCATGGCTAACTGGATGCCTCTAACTTTTCCATGTTCCCGCCAAACTTGGTGCTGTCCAAGCAAGGACCTCATTCATTGCCCTATTAAATTTCCTACCATCCTTCCTTATCCCTTCCATCCACATGGGTCTGTGCGTCCCCTTCCTTAGGTTAGGATTAGTTTAGGATTTTTAATAGTGTCCATATCTAGGTCATTCGCCTAGTTCATAGGTTAATAGGATTTAGATCTATTTTCTCCCTTTTAAAATTTAAAAATCTATATAGGATAGTAGTTAGGGTATAAGGTAGAACTTAGGGGTAGGTTAGGGTCTAATCCCCCATTATTTAATTAATTAGTTTCCAATCAAGTCCTTCCGACTGACATTCATTTTCAACACTATGCAGGACGTTTCATCCCAAGTTCCACATACCTGTGCCACTTGCATCCAAACCCCTTATCGCCTTATGTTGTCTAGTGTTACAATAGTGTGTGGTTTGAGAATCGAACCTTTTCCATTGGCATCTACGTGCCAGATATTCATACCTGAAATCAGGTGCTGTACATTTATATCAACCTTCAGTCTGGTTTAAAATTAAATTGACAAAGTGATTACAAGAAGGCCACAGCATACCTTGGATCAATGGAATTGATTCAAGGTGTGCTGTCAATCAGCAAATAGAGTTCATCAAGCATACCACAAATCTTTTTTCACATTAGCAAACATACAAGCAATAATAATTGTTGTCCCAAGTAAACAAATTATAGCATACAAGGGTCCTGATTAGCAACACATTCCTTTAAGATCAAAAATATATCTTAACATGTTTGTCTTCATTTCAGCAGTTACAACATTATGAAAAATAATCACCATGATAACTTACAAAAATCAAATCATTCTGATTGGATGGAAAAACTACTACAGTAATTGCTAACTACAAGTGAAATTGGGCTAAAAGGAAATAAACATCTTTTTCCTTACAAGCAATCATATGAGTTCTATTCGAGTTGTTCTATCAATGTTATTCCTAGAAATATTTAGTATTTTTAATTTACGGTGGGCATCGCATTGCATGCATTAGTGGATCATGATCTATCTTTTTATTATTATTGAGACACATAGTCAGGAATTGTTTTTGAAACATTACTATTCTCATATGAAAAAAGGCTCTTACCCGAATACAAATCAAACTTGTGATTATGTTAAATGTCTTTCAACCAAAAAGATACTTACACATTTCTTATTTACGTAAACAACCAAATAATAATATGATTTGATGTACAAACCTCTCAACTTGATGCTACAAAACCAACTCAATATGGTGATTGACCTTCAATCATTTTATAAATATGTTTAATGATCTCTGTTGTCAATTGCCATTATTTTTCATTTTTTAACAATATCGTATGCTCACCGGCTTCAAATGACAGATGAGGAGAACTCAGCCACATCATGCATGAATATGAAATCAAATCCTGGTATGTTAGTCATATGCATTTATAAATAATAACCGCTATCAAGCCCCACAAATTTATAAAAAAATTAATGGTTTATGTAGATGACCAACAACCAAAGAAAGTAATAGTGGAGTGTGTGGTGGTAACCAACATGAATATGTAGATAGAACTAGGTACGTTATCTATCCATATTTTAAAACATAACCATTTCTAAGGCTTACAAAGTTATAGAAAATGTTATCAACTAATTCTAGAGATGGAATGATTTTCAAGAAGAAATTACAAAATAACCTATTTCAAAAGTTCATGGTGGCATCCAAAGGCTATATATAGTTTGTAGTTATCAAGATGTTTATTTTCTAAATAAACCATTAGTATAGAAATAATGATACCGACATTATAATCGATGCTTATTATAGCCAATGTTGGCATAGCCTAGCACTTGCTAATCCACATCAATGTCTCAAATTTTTTTGCTAATGGGTGGTTCACTAGATATAAACAAACCCTAATGGCCATTACAATTCAATCGAGAAGACATAGAACATTTTGATTTGTAACTACCATATTACAAGACCAAGTATGCTTTCATTTTCCATATCATGACATCATATATGAATTGATTATCTGTTGTTTACAATACATATTGCATCAAAAAAATGAGCAAACTAGTAAGTTCTATGTAAGCCAAGGCAAAATCTCGGTCAAGTAAATGGTAGCTACCTAAAGTGATAATATTTAATTTATCATTTTACCATGTATATCACTATGCTTTTTTCAAACATGCTTTTATTTTCCCTAAAAATAGATATATTAATAATGAGTGATGTTTTTTTGAAATAGATCTTGTATCCAAGGATCTAGCTATAGGTAAAGAAGATGCAATCCTACATTCAAGGCCCACCAGTAAATGGTAGTTGCAATCTAAAATGTTGGTTGTTTCCATTGGTTAGAATTGATATGAGACCGATTAAAAAATTTTACTTCCTACGAGTTAGTCGTAAGAATTACTATCTTATTTTAGATCCGGAGGGATTGCTTTATGATAAAAACCAACTGCCCTCTTAAGACATATCATTCAAGTTTCACAAGAAGACTATCAATGTGTGAGGTGGCCTAAAAGAGTTTATAAAGTCATTATTAAAAAAATTTGAAATGGGATTTTGGTCAGAAAAACTCACTTCTACTGATGTTGAAAAGCTAACAAAGGCCTTCAATAACAAATTATCGGTGACTTGAATCAAGTACTCACCGGGAAAAAGAACATTGCAATATAGTTTATGGAATTACAATAAAATATCTAAAAAAGGTTTGGAGTAGAAATAATGTTCCCTACAATTTTGAAGACACAATGTGTATTACATTAAGTGTAAAGGGAAACCCTCAAGAAACATTTATGGTTGGAATGAAAAGAAAAGGAGAAAATTTCTCAAAAGATATGTGGTTGATGGCTGATTTTTACAAAGAATTATCACTAATAGTGTCAAAGGGATTGAATGTGGTAGAGGGAATAAAGTATTTGGAGTGAGTAAATGTAAAATAAAAAGTTAGCATTTCAAAATTTTATTGTGATGATACAACTTAACATCGTAAATAAAATGTATTCATATGCTTTAGTGATTGTTCTACATAACTATTAAAACTACGATTGTATGATTATAAGAACTAGGAGAATTTAAATTTTCCTTGATTATAAGTTCAGAGTGTGAGTATATAAGTTGAAAATGAGAATTAATAGAAAATATTTAATGTAACAAATATTTGAGTAGTTTTTATTAATGAAATATGTATTCCTAAATTAATTCCAAGCATGCTTAAATACTAGTTTTTTACTTCAATATTAGAAAATGTATACCAATTTCCAATGCAATGAAATAGTTCTAAAATATGGTATGTAAATAATCGTCACGCTAAAACATTACGGTCTATTAAAAATGCTTTACATAAAAAATATTCCTAGTATAACAATAAGAAATGAGGAATGCCCTTAGATTTTTTACCTTCATCACCACCTACAACCATTTGATTTTTGATATAAAATATCGAAAGGGACTTGTTTTTTTATTTTTCAATTGATTCACACCCTCAACCATTTGATTTTTTTTCCATTTGGAGATATGAACACATTCAATATGAAACTGATTATATTTGATATAAAATTTGTTTGAGAACACACCCTCCATGAGGCTGATTCAAAATTTAAACAGTTCAAATTTTTTGGCAGCATTGAGCTAAAAATATATTTTCTCATACTTAATGTGAAAGATTTCTTGCAACATTGAAAAAAACATTTCAAAATAGAAATATGGACATCGACGAGAAAGTCAAATGTTGATGACATGATGCCTTCATTCCTTCAAAACATTGGCTTGGAGGTTACAAGCTTTGAGTTCATATTTACACATGAAGATTGTGTCGAGACCAAATTTTTCGATTATGAAGGTTCTGTGAATTCCAAATTATATCTCAAGAATCTTAACTCCATTTGGTCACATTTTAATGTGTAGTGCCCACTTCCCTTTGACACCTGTTGATACTCATTCTTGATACTATTGATTACGTTATGGACATTATTATGGTTTGATTTAGTATGTTGTTAGACATTTGATCATGGGTTATTGTTGATCTTGATTTGGTTATGATGCATGATGATTATTAGAGACACCTTATATGTGGATGATGATATAATATTTGACATGGATTTTTATGGATGTTGTTCGGACATGTGAATTTGGATATTTTGTGATGATGATATAGTTGTTGGGATGAATTGTATGTTATAATGATGATTTTGTGATTTTATTTTTATCATATTGGATGTTATGATATGGCCATGAGGCCGAAGGAGGTATTTGTATTTTATAGGTTAAAAATATCACAAAAAAACATCATGGGATCGGAGACCAACCACAATGGAATTCTAGGTGAATTCGACAAGGTCACCATGGAAACATGTCTTGTGTGTGTGTGTTGTATTTTGTTAGGGATTCCCATGGGGGATCACCTTTACATGTGACCATGGGTATTATGTATTTTAATGATGTGGTTAATTTTTATTATTGTTGTATGTATTTTATTAGTGATGTGTTCCTTTCTTTATTTAATTAAAGTTGTGGAGAATTAATGTGAGAAATCATATAGTTAAAATTTAAATAAATTAAATTGGGATATGGGAAAGTAATAATGGAAGTTGTTGGTTCTTTGTATTAATTATGTAAGGGATGTGTAAGTTGTGTAAGAGTTGTGTAAGTCTAATTTTGGAGTATGAAATACTCCACCTCCATGGAAATTCGAATTTGTCCTTGGGGGCTATTTTAGGAGGCTTGTGGGACAAGTAAAACTTGTCCCATACCTCTAAATTTAATTTACCAACCATACTTATGGTTGGAGAAGTGATTTGTGACTTTTATAATGAATTTTATTAATCATGTTGCTTTTTTTGATTGCACTCTCTTACATGTTATTTATTTTGTTGTCCCTTGAGGTGTGGGATTTTTGGAGTGTGCAAGTAACTTGTCATATTTTCACCCACCTCTTTATTGTGCTTGGGAGAATGGATTTTGTCTTTTGTGTTTGAATTTGAGGATGTGTGATGTGGCATCCTACATGGATCCACATCATCCTCTCTTCTTCCCTCTTCTATATAATTCAAACTCTTTCCTTGTTTTGGGGTTGTTGAATCATTTTTGCAACTTCATTAGGGGCACATTTTTCTTGTGTTGGAGCTCTTGCTTTTGGAAGGAGCTTGGAGAAATCTTTGCATACTTGGGAGATTTCTGTTTGGAACTATGTTATTGACTTTGAAAGCTTGCTGTTTGGAAGCAAAGTAACCATGGAGAGGTAGGAATTTAACTCTCCTTTTATGTTGTTATTTTCTTGTTGTGTTGTGTGAATGGTGCATGTTTTGTTTTATTTGTGGCTAGTTGGGTAGACTTCCTTAGGGATGGTGTAGGAGAAGGCTATGGGGAATCCATGTGGGGGCATAAGGAATGGCATTGGAATAAAAAAATTTTGAGAGGGATTTTAGGTTTGGGATCCACCATGGAAAAGAAATAGCTTGCATTTCTTACTTTGTGGGGGCATAAGGAAATCTGTGGGGGGCATAAGGAGGGATTTGTGGGGGCATAAGGATATGTATGGTGAAATTTATTGGTGGTTTGTTCTGGTGGATGCCCAATTCCCAATTGGGAGGCATAAGTAGCTTCCCCCATAGACCTTGCTCCTTTGGCTTGCATGATCAAGCCTGAGTTTTGATTGGAATGTTTTTAATTGTAGTTGTGAACTGTTGTTTTGTGTTGAACTATGTTTTATATTGAATTATGCATGTGAAAGAATGTTGTGTGTTGTGGAAGCCAGTTGTTTCCATGGGTTGAATCACACCTTTTATTATATCTTGGTTGGGGCTCGGGGCTAATGATGAAGGAAGGATTCTCCTTTCATTGGATGTATTGGTTGGGTGGAGAGCATTTCCTTTCCCCCTCTTTTGTTGTGATCAACTTGGAGAAAGAGAAAATGTGCATGTTACTGTCTCTGGAGAAAAGGAAAATGTAGTTTGACAGTCCCTTGTGAAACATATTTATTTGTAATCCTTTCCCACTTGTTGTGGATGAAATTGTAATATGTATTTTGTGAAGAAAAGATGTATGTAATTTGATTATGAAGTTGTACATTTGAATGTGAAGGATAATTATATTTTGTTCTGTTATTGGAAAGAAACAGAATTTTGTTATTGCATTCAACATGGAAAGATGTAAAGATTTATAATTGAAGTCAATAAAGAGTTGAAATACCTTTTTTCATATGCATTGTTGGATTGAATTCAATGTTTCATTGTATGACAAAAGAGATAGTTAGATCTTTGTTTGGAAAGAGAAAATGTATGTGAAGCAATGTTGTATTTTTGTATTTTAGGAATGTGTATAAATGAAATTTAGTATTTGATTTGGATTCGTAATGGTTTATTATAAACAACTGAATGTATTAGATTAGTTTAGAAATAAAATGTTACATTTGGAGGACAAAATTTGATATATAGATTTAAAAGAAATAGATCTCTGTTATAAACATTAAAGCGGCAAGTAAATTCAATCAAATCATACGATTCAGACTTGCACTTAATAATCAACTTGGAATAGATATAATTTAGCATGCTAGAACATCAAGGAACTCAAATTGACAAAGAAAACTTAAGAAAACAATTTAACCATTGCAAAATCGAACTCAATCCCTTCCTCAACCGTTTTCAGTCAATTGTTGGACAAAATTCAAATTGGAATAAATTGAGTGAATTGGCCTTCCTAAAAATTCTAAATCCTTCTTAGATTAATCCTCCATGTCTTTTTGGCATGTTGAGTGAAGGAGGAGACTAAATTGAATCAAATTAATAAGTTAAAATTTACCGGTTGGTGTTTATAAGCCCGTAGATAATTTTTACAAAATTGACCCCTTAAACTTTATCAAAACGTTAAATTTATAATTCTTGTGCAAAGAGGGAATCGAGAGATTTCTCGAAATTCCTCGTTTCCCCAAAACTAAGCTTCTTAGAAAACATTATGGTACTTTGAAGTATTTCTACCTTGGCGGGAAAATTTGGAAAAAATTTCCCGGGCCCGCGGCCCAAAAATTTCTATTAAAATCCTTAGGAAAATTTTAAATTTTTGGTTTGGGAAAATTTTTGAATTTTCCTCCACCATCCCGCAGCCAATCAGAGGCTACCACATGTCCTCATGGGGCATCGGCGGAGGTGTGACATCATTTTTGCCCTTCGACCTTTTAAAAATTTTGGAAAAATTTTCCATTTCTCCCCGTCGGCCCGCAACCAACCAGAGGGTGCCACATGGCACCTTAGGGTGACAGCGGAGGAGGGAGGAATTCATCAATTTGGAAAATTTTTATGAAAATCTCCATGGGCCCGCACTCCCAACCTTGCCTTGGGAGATCCCTTCCATAAGCGCTTGCAGACACTGCGTATCCAACTCTTCTTTTATCTCCCCTTTGGCGAAATTCACCGAATCTCCCCACTGCTCTACTTGTATTTCTTGTCCCTACAGTGAATGGTGGAGTGATATGTTTCCATGGTGGACCCACAGGTGCATGGAGAATAAATTGGCTTTTCTTCCCCTTTGGGAAATGTCCAATTAACCCCCGCCGCTCCTCCCTTCCCTCACCTCCTCCCTCTTAGATCAAGAGCTGACACGTGTCCCTGGAGGACCCACAGAGGTGCGAGTGCAAATGAGAATTTTCTCCCATGCAAGGAAAAATTCCAAATGCCGCCCCACAACCTGCCAACAAAAAATTTGTTCTTCACCCCTGCTTGACACATGGGCCCTTGGGAAACATTTGATCCCTAAAGTCTCGCCTATCCATATCTTGATTTTTCGAAGGACTTAGGAGGAATTATTTATATCGCAGAAAGGTGACAAAAATTCCTATCCAATGGGAATGATTTATGGAAATTTTGAAAGCTTTAAGTGTGATAAAAATCAATTTGAAACTATGAGTCTCACATGAGTGGGTATGGGGGTAAATTACTCCCCGAACCTAATGAAACTTATAACCCTAAAAATTGAACCATGTGAGCTTGAAAATTGTTAATGAAGGAAAAATATGTTCTAGTAATTTAGATTTGTTCGGAACCTAATAGTGTCAATTGTCATCTTGCAACTTGGTTGTTTCTAACTAACCCTAGGTTGTTTCTTAGGTCTCAAGTGTGTTGTTTTAAGCGCATCCGATAATGAATTGTATAATTGTAAAAATACAGTGCTTTTAGATGATTCTTTAGAGAAAAACAAGTTCAATGATGTTACAAACTACATAATTGTTGAAACATTTAACATATATTCT
Source organism: Taxus wallichiana var. yunnanensis (assembly GCA_018340775.1). NCBI lineage: Eukaryota > Viridiplantae > Streptophyta > Pinopsida > Cupressales > Taxaceae > Taxus > Taxus wallichiana. Next base: position 209,482,954 of record CM031244.1, on the reverse strand, counting down.
AATTCAGAATAAAAACACTTGTTAGATGTGTTGTGTCCTTTTCAACTATTGAAGGATGTCGAAGATGTTCGGGATTATATAGATAAAAAAATTATAGGGAGATTTTTATTGGAGCTTTACTATGTTTTGTATTGTTGATTTGGAATCCCATCTTTGGGAATAGTGTTACATTATAAATTCAAATTATTCTTCAAATGTTTTACTATAATTCTACCTTTAGTAAAGGAATTTCAATTTATTTCATAGCTATATTTAAATACTAAAATATATATGGGATAATTTTATAGTTAATTTTAAATAAGTTCATATCCATATTTGAATATGAAATTTTTTATGCCATGTCTCTTACAGTTGATTTTATATCTAAATTTAAATATGAAAATGTATCGGTATGGTTTTACAATTAATTATATTCTCCTAAACTGAATCATCGCTCTCTCGCTAATTTCTTCATAACATCTTCAAAAGTTCAATCACACCACAATAAATGAAGTAAAATTGAGATCATACTTTATATATGAAAATATAACTGGAATGGTTTTACAGTTAATTACATTCTCCTAAATTGAATCGTCACCCTCTTTAATTTTCTTCATAACATATTTGGTAATTCTCTTGTTGCCCCAAGGTTCAATGGAACCATAGTAATTGAATCTAGAAGTGTCTCACATCTCATGAATGTCATTAGCTTAGCGGCTGCTTGGCCAATGACATTTGAAATATTCAAATTTGCATATTTTAATCTTAAAAATATCTTTAAAATGATAAGAGAATTATTCTAAAGTAATCATTAAGCCTAGTAGCTGCTAGCCCTTATAAAATAGAACATGTATCTGTTATATACGAGCTTGCAACCATGAAGCATTATTTCTTAGATCAATGTTAGATTTCATGAAATCAATAAATTTTTTCATAGATTTATAACTTTGATTCGTGATTAGATATATTGGACTCCGGAAGGATAATTAACAAATTCCAATATTTTGATTTTGGATTCCAATATATGTGATTTTGGAGTATAGTTAATTCCAATATAGGTGATTTTGGATTCCAATATATGTGATTTTGGATTCCAATATATGTGATTTTGGAATCCAATATGTGCGATTTTAGAATCTGATATGTGTGATTTTGGAGTGCAGATAATTCCAATATTTGACATTTTGGAATCCAAAAATAGTAATATTGGATTCCAATATTGGCTATATTTTTAGCTATCTCGAACTAGAATAAGTCCAAATTTAGTGAAATAAGTGTTTTAAGTACTCGTACACTTTGGTATTGGAAATATTTTAGATGGGTTTTCAACTTAAAAAAACATTTTATCTACCTTGCAAAGTTAGAAAAATACAATCTTTGGATACCCACAAAACAACCTTCTAAAACCCGAAAAAGGGATGTTAAGTTTCGTTTGTGTCCCTTGTTATGTGGGGAGTTGCATCAAGTTTTAGATTGACCCCAATTGACCATTTGTTCTCTCATCCCTGCCCCTCTAGGAGCCCTGTTACCCCATTTTGCACTTTTAGGAAGTTGTTAAAAGTGAAAAGTTGGTTTTCATTTCATCTCACCGTTTGGACCCTGAATGAAGGAATGTTTTTCCGCCTTCACAAACCTCTAGTATTTCTATTAAACACTATCCTACAACCTTCCATTTGGATAAAAACACATTTATATATAGTTTTCCAAAGGGGTTTTGTAAGACTCTGGTCACTTTTTGACTAGGTCAAACTTAACAATTACGACCGGTGGCTCCAGAAAACCCATCGTTGTTTATAAGTTGTTTTCTAGTTCTCAGTTCCATCAACCATGATGAATTCTCCATATATATGAGAGCATGTAGGAATATTCCAATGGAGATTCCATCCATAAAAATTCACTTTTGGATGAGCTTTCTTAGCCAACTATCAAAATTACAACCGATGGCCCTGGAAAACTAGCCGCCATTGGTAAACCAAATTTGTCGAGCTTCCGAATTATGCCAGTTTTATTAATTCTTGGTATATATGAGTACACTTTTGAACTCAACCATTCTCCATTTTCCCATCGAAATACATTTTTGAATGTGGTTCCTTAGCTTCGACAAAATTAGATGTTTTCGCAACTAGTAGAAAAATGTAAAATAAGGTCGTAGGACCCTACTCAAGACAATAAATTTTCATGAAAACATATTGAAACTTATAAATAAATGTATAAAACTATCTCTTATGGCTTTTTGTGTGAAATGTGACTTTTGGAAAAATAGCATCTCTCTCTCTTCCCTATATTTTCTCTCTCCTCCCTTATTTAAGAAATGAAATGAAATGAAATGAATATATGTCCTTAACCCTATCTTGTTGCATGTGTATTATTATTATTATGTAAATGGAAAACTAAAAAAATGTGCTAGATTTAGGTGGATTTCATGCCAACATTTTGCTGACCATGCGGTGGTTGCAGGTATTGAGACTTGGAGGAGGTGAAGTGTCACTAAAAATATCATTTTTGCATGTTATTTGAAACAATGAAATTGTAGAGGCTAAATCAACATTTTGTGAAGTATTGAAAGGTTTATTATTGAAATTTTTTAATATTTATGAGATGCTAGTGTTTAGGGAAATATGCATCTAAACATGGGTGTTATTTTGATTCCAAATTTTTATTGTAAAAGTTGGATATATATGTTAAATGAAATTTTATTTGACATCATATAGTGCATTTTTCAAAGTATGAAATTAGATAATTAAACCATAGGTGTGTTGTGTTAGTTACCTTGAATATGTAGAAAATAAATCTAAACAAAATAATCAACCCTAGTATAAAATTTTTGCATAACTTCCCGTCTCTCATGTGATTGTTTTAGCATAGGAAAACTAAAACTTTAGGATGATCTTAAATAATTACACTCTATCACACCTTCTAGCTTAAGGAAATAAGATCCGGTGTTTGAGTTTATCATCATAGATGGTATACTTAACAACATTTAATTTATTAATATTTGTGAAAAGGTAACTATGAGAGTATGTGCTAGGAGAAAATTGATATTTAGTTTCCTTGTAACATGTTTAAACCATCTTGTTGTGGGAAACTAAATCCGTGACACATAATATTTAATGTGATCCTTAATCCTTTAAATGAAGGATTATTCTCTTTTTTCCCCACTTTTCCTATTACGTAATGAATGTACGATGTGAAACAAGGTAATCATGTTCTTGAGGAAATTCTCTAGGATGAGAGCTAGTAGTCTCATGAGAATACAAATGTCATTATTAACAAATGGGTTACACAACTAATTTCAAAATGCTATTTAAATCAAATTAAGTGAAATCATTTTAAGATGAATGTAAATGATTCAAGTGGATCCTATGTTTTATTTACCTACACATGAGAATATTGAGTGTGAATCCCCTTTAACCCCTCTCAAACAAGAGTTTCAACTTGACAAGAAGTATCAAATTTACCTATATATACACGGTGATTGTTGAGAGATAAGGGTGTTCAATCACTCTAGTTGTGACCTTAGTAAGGTGTGTAGAATTTATAATTGAATGTCTCCTTATAACACGCATCTAATACTTAATTTCACAGGAATCCAAACTTGGTTGAGTGTGAAATCATACTCCTTAGGACCTTGATGACTAAGCATTTAAGTGAAGTAGATAGGATATATGGTTAATTGTAATAACTTAAAACAAAATAGAGCAACCTTAGTAATTAAATTCTAACATGAAAATAACGCACAATATATTTACTCTTGAACCAATAAACTCCCTTTATTTTCATGTGAACCTCCTTTTTGTAATTGAGATAAATTGAAAATCCAAATGAACATGCAACTTAGAAAATAAATCCTTAGAACAAACATTAATAGGATCATGTGTGTACATATGTTCCTACCAACAATCAGGCTACATCTTTCTATTGCGATAAGAGAAAAGAGAAAAGTCAGATGGAACCATTACAAGTAGAATGTTAAGCAAGATAAAGATAATGTAGTCTAGTTTAAAGAAGAATGAAGGATGCATGATAAGTGATTTTCAAGTAATTAAGGTCAATAATGAAATATGACTGTAATAAATATGTAAACCATGAAAGTGTTGTGTTATGGATGGTGCCTATATGGAAGTTTATATTGTAGTTGAATTTTTATGTTTTTCCTTGTCATTTGGGAAAGGTGTCATTGATCTACATCATGTACATTTCGTGTTACGTATTTAGAATAATTTTTGTGCAAGTTTCTAATGTGCTATGAATTGTCTTAAGAAATACCTTTTGTTGTCATGTATCAAGAAATGTAAGTAAAAAAAAAAAATTCTGATATTTTAATTGTTTTATTTGTGTGTCAAATTTGTGGGCATTACATTTGGTATAAGAGCAGGGTTCATGCTCTCAATCCTTTGGGATAGATTGGAGTTATGACAATTGTTTATGGTGGTGGTGGAGTTGGGAAGAGTAATGTGATAGATGTTGTGATGTGACCAACATTGTACTTGTGATATTATGAACGCATATGTTGTGCATGCCACTTAGTGTGTATTTTTAATCATGTCAATATGTTTTTGATGAGAGTATTAGCTTTCTTTTTCATGGATTCAATGAGGATTTCACATGTGATGTGCCACCTTATTGTGTGAAAATAATTTTATTGCAGATTTGCGGAGTGTTGGAATGTCTTTTTAGTTTTTGATATGTATGTGTGATGATGTATTATATGACAAAATTTGTGTATAGTGAATTGGATTGTATCGTGATGTTGCCACCATGTTGTGATGAATTGTGTTTGTCACCATGTTGTATTACAATTGACTATATGTTGTAATGTTATTCAATGTGTGTATCATACATATAATTTGACTAATATGTGATGGTTGATGTCATGAATTAGGGGCACATGGTGATCATATGACCCCTATTGTGCAGTACTTGCACTTTGGGCGCATTATGTGGAAACATGATGTATTATAACCCATAAAAGTAATGATTGTGTTATACCCTATATATACCATGTGTAAGATGTTATGGTTAATGTGCATGAATCACCATTGTGTTAGTAATGTAGTTATGTGTTATGTTGTGAACCTTACACTAAAAAACCTAAGGGAAATTTTTGTAAAAATAACATGTTTGGAGAGAGGAAATGGGTACCATTGACCGAGTCACTCGATCTAAGTACAAGATAGTAAGTAGAGTCTTATATATGCTAAAAATCTATTTTTGTTCATTTGTTATGTATTGCACATTGCCCAATGGACATCATATATATTATGTTTCATGAACACCTTAGGCTCAGTAGATGGATTGTGATTTTTGCATTTCTATCTCCATATATGGTTTTCATATAGATGACCTATGTGTACCTATGCATTTGTGTATCGTTGACCAGTCACTATAGCTGAGTACAAGATATGGAGTTGATACTTACATAGATTGAAAACTAACTTCTGTTCATTTGGTATACACAACTCTTTCCCAACATGCACCATGTTTATTGTGTTTTGTAAACACCTTAGGCTCAATATATGTAAACCTTTACCCTTCCCTCTCATACTATGTTGATACTATGTTGAGCCTTGTGGAAGAATGGAGGGATGATTCAAGAAGAGATGATGAGAGTTGTATTATTTTTTATGTTATTTTACAAGTTGAGGCTCGATGTCCGAGTGCCAACAACTTGATGAGTACCTCTTTGGTTTCCGTATAAGGCCACATAGTGATTGTGATGTGTTATTTCTCTATATTTATTTTATTTGTAAATTTGAATTTTCTTTTCTCTCCCTTTTCTGGAACCAATAAATTTTTCTATTTAACTTTTGGTTAAGTTCTTGCAATTTTAGGCATTTTATTTGGTTGTTTCACTAACATACAAATTTTTGGACTAACTACAACTAATTATCATTTTATTTTTATTTTATTGAAATTTAAATTTAAGTTAAAATTCTTCCTTGAGTTTCTTTTTATTTTCTTTCTTGGCCCAAAGTGATTGAATTTGATGCCACTTGGAAATTTCACTTATTATTTTGGCATGTTGGTTCTAATGTTGTTATGTGTTGTAATATTCACATGGGTTCACCATGGATTTTTGGTACCTATGGGTCCACTTCATTGTATGGGGTATGCCCCAAGGAGTTACAGATAACTAGCGGGTTGTTGAACCACGATTTATTATGTCACTTGAGTAAGATGTGTTTGGACTCTATGTGCCTAGGGCTATAGGGTGACTGACCACTTTGGTGGAGCTAAAATGAATTTTTTTCTTTATTTAATTGTTGGGAGGTATGTGGAGTTGTTTTTTGATGCTTTGGGAGGTATATGTGGTTGTTTTGTGATGTTTTGTGAGGTATACAGAGTTGTTTTGTGATACTTTGGGGGGTATATGGAATTTTTGTGATGTTTTGGGAAGTATATGGAGTTGTTTTGTGATGATTTGAGAGGTATAAGGAGTTATTTGTGATACTTTGGGAGGTGTATAGAGTCCTTTTTGATGCCTTGAGAGGTATTTGAAGTTGTTTTGTGATTCTTTGGGAGGTATATGGAGTTTTTGTGATTCTTTGGAAGGTATATGGAGTTAATTTGGGATGCTTATGGAGATTGGGAGGTATATGGGGTTGTTATTTTAATTTATGTGTACTCATGTTAGTTTGATTATGTTTTGTTTTGTTGATGATTGATGCTCTTTATTGATGGTAATATGTTGATCCCATTTTGACCATATCTAGATATAGTTATGGTTTTGAGTTGTGTGAAACATTTATATGTGCATTTTTGGGAGTTCCATGTTGTTATAATATACTTATGTTATGAGTACTATTGTGTCAGGCGTATGTGTGTTATAACAACTATGTTATATGGACCATGCATGTTCCTTTATGTGGCTTCATTGAGTTTTTGTGATGTGATACATTTGCATTTATATCTAGTTATATATCTTGTGGACCATTAGTGTTGTGTTTGGGCCTTGTGTGGTATCGTGATGTCATCTTTTGTTGGGCACCAAGGAACATAAGTCAATTGATATTCTAAACAATGAATATTAAGATCTTGAGAATAATAAATATTGTACAAGAAAAAACTAAGTAATAAAGTAAAAGAGAACTGTCAATCTTCACAGAACATTAAAATTTTAAGAAATTGTTAAAATTTCTTGACTTCCCTATGGTCATGTTCTAATGATAGAGATCTTATCCCTAGAAGGAACTTCTCATCATTAGCTTTCTTTAATTTCTTATCCCTTTTTTTACCCTTAGTGGTATGTCACATCGAGGATGATTCTCTTATAAGGGGAGGGAGATGTAATGTCCCACCCTGTCACATCGGGATAAAATGCCATCTAAAGACTATGAAGGTTGTTAAGTCTAGTTGTATGTGTCTCACGTGAGTTAGGCACTTAAATAACTAATGAATATTGTCAAAAACCCTATCCTGGAGAGGATTATTCATATTTTATTTCTATCCACCTGTAATCACAATCTTCCTAGTTGGTATTATTACAATCTCAAGTAAATGGTCTTTCATTTTGTTAATCTTGAATACTCATTTATCACCTTTGGGGAAGCACCTTGTGAGAACGGTGTTTGGGTGATTCTGTGTAAATTAACCAAATACATTCTTGTCATTGTGGATGACATTGGTCGTGATTTGAATTTTGATATAAGTGTCACTTGCACTCTTACAAAATTCATATTAATAATAAAATAGATAAAATGTATATATAATATATATGTTTACGTGTAAAATAATAAAAGAGTTAAAAACATATATAAAAAGTAAGAAGATAAAAATAACATATATATTGAGGAAATTAAATACAATAATGGCATGGAGGAAGTTGGTGGTTAGGGTTGTTGGTGGCATATGGTAGGAGGAGTTGTGTGTAGCAAGCACCTCGGATGACAGGGTAAGATAACCCATTGAACCAATCCTAGAGGACATCACATATGTAATGCCTTTTAGACCTATAAATTTTCTTGTAATATAATAAAAGCATTTTATTTGAGGTCCAGAGGTATTAAATATGCTAAAACCTAAGTTAACATCTTAAATTTTAGTATTAAGAGGATAGTTGCAGCGTGCGGCATGTGATAGGGGACTATGCTAAACAGAGCTGTCACCAATAGCCATCCTCAATCAGTACCATTGTATGGTAAATCATCCTTACACCCAAAGACAACTTTAACCCAATATATCCTCATTTTACTATACACAAATTGATTTATTTTGATTTGTATCTATATTGAAGCGGGATCAATTGTCTCTGAGAGGAAATATGTACATCTTTGCTATTTTTGTTGTATGTAGAAGAATAAGAAAAGATTGAGGATTAGATGGCGTTGTATTTAGGAATAACATCTTGTTGTATTTATTTTCTTCTTCTTCTCCTAAGCATTTGTGCTATGTGTCATTTGTAACCTTAATGCACTATTATCATGGTAGACAATGGCTACCACTTCATCTTTCTCGATCTTTATCTCTTATTGTGAGTAGTGTTATATTGATTAAGGCGGTTGGAATTTCCCGTTCATGCTATCCCACATATTTCTATGCAATATTTGTCTCTTTCACTATTCCTCTACATGAAACCCTATTTTTCCACTCTCAAAGCATCCTTTTGGCCATGCCAACTAACTTGATAAAATTCTAACCCTTCCTTCGTAAAGCCAATATAATTTAGGGTTGTGGTATAAAATGTGTTTTATTGGTGATGATAAGTGGAGCGATACGAGGAAAAATGGTTTCAATACACTTACCATTTGTTTGGATTCCCATACATCATTGCTCTAATAAATGGATGAAGGAGGAACTGGTAATTATATGGAAGGCATTCTCTTCTAGACTCAATTTAATGGACATATCAAAATTGGGGAAGTTCTTGGTTCACTATGCTTGGGAGTGTCTTGGACACTAGTTGTATTCGTTCATGCACAATGTGAGAGTGTGGATCCTTTCTTCTCTACATATGGGTTAAAAAATTATTTTTAACAAGGTATGTGCAAATGATATGCTTGAAGATATTTTAGGGTTGTTTAGAAAAATGCCTCAACGAGGTGATACTTCATGGAATGAAATTATGATTTGGTTGTTCTCGGGATGATCATGGTGAATTAAAGAAATGAAGTTATTTTAGAAATGTGACTGAAAATAGTAAATCCAAAACTTAGTATCATTTGCAGGTATTTTCCTAGCTTGGACTAAAATGGGGAGCTTTGGAACAAGGATTTGAAATCCATAACAAAAGAATGGGAATCAGGTTTTGTCAGAGGTTACTACTAAACCACCTTTGGGAACCTTATACAAATCATGCAATCAGTTCAAGGTATTGACTCATGGAAGGTTAGTCACATTGGATGTAAACACTTTAAGGTCTTCATGAGTGGTCTCTTTGGAAGGGTGAGGACATCTATGGACTACTATTATTCTTCTAAGCATGGTCCCCTTTACCTTAATATTTTATAATTTTCATATAATTTGGTTCTTCATTTGTAATATAATAGAATATTAAACCATTAGATACTTAAACTATTTGATATTTTAACTAGACTTGTTAGTTTGGAATAATAAAGCTCCACCTTGTGATTTACGCAACAAGTTTATACTTTGACCATCAATCATGGTTTCTACCAAAACCTTATACATTTATAACCAGGGTATCAAAATTAGGTACTCATGTCACTGGTACTAGAAAGAGTTTATATAGGTCGACAACTAAAACAACCATTTTTTCTACTTTGAAAAATTAGTAAAAACACAATCTTTGGATACCCACAAAATAACCTTCTTAAACCCAAAAAGGGATGTTAAGTTTCGTTTATGTCCCTTGTTATGTGGGGAGACACATCAAATTTTAGATTGACCTCAATTGACAATTTTGCTCTCATCCCCACCCCTCTAGGAGCCCTATTACCCCATTTTGCACTTTAGGAAGCTGCTAAAATTGAAAAGTTGGTTTTTGTTTCATCTCACCGTTTGGACCTTGAGAGAAGGAATGATTTTCAGCCTTCACAAACCTCTAGTATTTCTACTAGAAAATTGCTTACAACCTTAGGTTTGGAGGAAAACACATTTCTATCTAGTTTTCCAAAGGGGGTTTTAAGGCCTCCTGGTCACAGTTTAACTAGGTTAAACGAACCAATTACAACCGGTGGCTCTAGAAAACCCATCACCATTTGTAACCTATTTGTCGGTTCTCGATTACGTAAACCCCGATGAATTATCCATATATAGGAGGGCATGTAGGAATATTTCTATGGAGATTCCATCCACCAAAATTCATTTTTTAGATGGGGTTTCTTATCCCTCGAGATAAAATTTGTTGTTGTAACTATCCCAATTACGACCAATGGCCCCAAAAAACTATCCACTAATTGTAAACCACTTGCTAGTTCTTAATTCTGCCATTTTTGTGAGTTCTTCTTATATATGATTGCACTTAGGAACTTAACCATTGTGCATTTTCCCATCAGAAGATATTTTTTGAATGTGGTTCCTTAGCCTTTGAGCTAAAATTAGATGTTTTCACAACTAGTATAAAATGTAAAATAAGGTCGTAGGACCCTAGTCAAGAAACTGTCGTGAAAACTTATTAAAAATTATAAATAACTATATGAAACTCTCTCTTGTGGCTTTTTATGTGAAATGTTAATTTTGGAAAAATAGTGTTTCTCTCTCTTTTCTCTTCCCTATCTTTTTCTCTCCCCCCCCCCTTAGTTGAGAAATGAAATGAAGTGAAATGAATATATGTCCTTATCCCTCTCTTGTTGCATGTGTATTATTATTATTATGTAAATGGAAAGCTAACAAATGATAATTATGCTAGATTTAGGTGGGTTTCATGCCAAAAATTTTCTAACCATGTGGTTATTGCAGTTATCAAGACTTGAAGGAGGTGAAGTGTTACTAAAAATATCATTTTCACATGTTATTTGATAAAAATGAAATTCTAGATATTAAATCAACATTTTGTGAATAATTGAAAGGTTTATTATTGAAATTTTGTAATATTTATGAAATGCTAGTGCTTAGGGTAAATGTGCATCTAAACATGGGTTTTATTTTGATTCCAATATTTGTATTGTAAAATTTGAATATATATGTTAAATGAAATTGTATTTGACATCTTATAGTGCATTTTTCAAGTATCAAATTTGATAATTAAGTCTCTTGTGTGTTATTTTAGTTACCTTGAAAATTTAGAAAATAAATTTAAACAAAACAATCAACCCTACTATAAAATTTGTGAATAACTACCATTAGGATAAGCTTAAATCATGAGACTCGATGACACCTTCTAGCTTAAGGAAATAAGATCCTAAGTTTAAGTTTATCATCATAGCTGGTCTACTTAACAAAAATTTAATTTATGAATATCTATAAAAAGGTAACTATTAGAGGATGTGCTAAGAGAAAATCAAAATTTAGTTTCCTCGTAATTTGTTTAAACCATCTTGTTGTGGGAAACTAAATCCATGATACATAATCTTTAACGTGAACCTTAATCCTTTAAACGAAGGATTATTCCCTCCTTTTCCCCAATTTTCCTATTTAGAAATGAATGTATAATGTCAAACTAAGTAATCATTTTCTTGAGGAAATTATCTTGGATGAGAGCTAGTAGTCTCATGAGCATGCAAATGTCCTTATTAACAAATGGGTTACACAACTAATTTCTAAACGCTATTTAAATCAAATTAAGTGAAATTATTTTAAGATGAATGTAAATGATTTGAGTGGATCCTATGTTTTATTTACCTACACATGAGAATATTGAGTGTGAATCCCCTTTAACCCCTCTCAAACAAGAGTGTCATCTTGACAAGAAGTATCGAATTTACCTAGAGTTACACAATGATTTTGGAGATAAGGGTGTTTAATCACTCTAGTTGTGACCTTAGTAAGGTGTGTAAAATTTATAATTGAACATATCCTTGTAAAACACATCTAATAATTAATTTCCCAAGAATCTAAAATTTGTTAAGTTTGAAATCATACTCCTTGGGACCTTGATGTCTAATCATTTAAGTGAATTATATTGGATATATGATAAGTTGTAATAACTTAAAAAAAATAGAGTAATTGTACGAATGAATATCGACATGTGATCTTCAAGATGCTCTTGACATCCCAAGTTCATGTCGATAAATTTGATGTAGAATGAGTGGATGGATATGAGTAGTGAAATATATAAAATATGTGATATGTGGATGAAAATATGTGGAAATGGGATGAACAAGCTATCAAGGAAAAATAATGTCCTCATTGCATAATATCGGTATCTTCTCATCAAGGGAAAGAAAGGCCCTTCTAACCTAAATGGGTCTAATAGATGGATGATATTTAAACTTCTACTTTGGAACTCTAGAAATCACACAATTATATTGCTCTACTTTCAACCCTGGAAAATTTATAGATTTTCTTGAAGATTATAGCTTTAGTGAGTGATTAACTAGTGCTTAGGATAAAATTGTAGATAAAAGCAAAATAATGCTACACACAATATAAGAATTTTTATCCTGAAACCCTCAATGAAGGAAAACCAGTCAAGAAGGGAAATTGCTCTTTCTTCCCACTTCAATTAATCAAATTTTACAGATTTACAATAAGTACTAAAAGAAGTAAAAATGTAAACCTTATCTCTAATTACTTGCTTGGTCTATTTTCTTACACCTTGATTCTACAACTCCACTCCAAAGACCTTTGAAGAATCTCTCCTCACTTTCTCTCATAGTAATACTTTGCTTCTCGATCTCTCTAGATCTTCAAATTCCTTTTATTCTCTTTCTCCTTTCTCTTATTTATAGGCCTTCCCATGTCCTCTCACGCCTTTGGAGGATGTGAAAGGGCATGGAAGGGAAGAGACATAACCATATCTTTGAATTTTTGAACAGTTCGTTCCTAATTTTATTTTTTTCCATCAAAAGTTTTAGGACTTCTACCTTGAGTGGACTAGTGGTTTTAGGACCACTGCCCTGGTTGGGTGGCGTTTCAAGACCACTTTCCCTACAATTTAAACTTGAGCATACGTAAAGGATAGATCAATTTGATTCAACACAAATTTAATTTATCATAAGAAAGGAACACATGCACCTTTGGTCAAACATCTATTTCAGCAACTACGAATAATGATATGCAACTTTAACAACGAAGGAAAATAAGATTTTCACAAATGATATAAAATATAATCACATTACTCATTCACAACATGAAATAGATAGTTATTGAAATAAAGGTAAGCTAACCACTCACACTAAGGAATCATATATATTCACAAAGTAAGCATTGATCAACCATTCAACACAATAAATCAAATTCCCAATTAAGGTGTAACTCGAATATAATTAAAAGGTTTTTAGAATTTCTTGAAGCACTCTTCCAAGCTTGAAGAGAAACCTCACAAAAAATAATCTATCCCTACTAGCTTGAAGCATTCAACTATTTATAAGTTCTTAGGTTGAGCCATTACAGTTGGGCCCTTAACTAACATTTTCTAAAAATAGAAATGTCATTAAATTAAGGGAACATGCTCCCATGAAAATAAAAATTTGTTGCAAGGGTTTGACTCAGTCAACCCTACAACTTTGACCGATCTAGAGCTTGGATTGACCCTTTCATGGCCACTCATCTTTGGCTTTGTTCAGCTACACCTTCCTCTCCTGCAAGTTTTTTGTTGTTCTCCTTCCCACACAGCCATTCGATGCTTATACTCAATGAAGTGCTTGATGATTCCCTAAATTTCTTCATCTCTAGCCCACATGCATAGTGATTCACTACATTCATCTCAATCTCCTTTGTGATCTTGGTTGGCACTCTTTGAAGTTTATTTGTAACTTTCTTCAGCCTCCCTATGAAATTTTGGCACAAGACCAATCAGTCAATGGAGTCACTATTGAAATTTTTGGTGACCTCATCATCACGCTTCACCAAATCCTTGAAATTTTCCTTAATTTGATCTTCAAGAAGAGCATCGATGTTTTCATTGAAGAATTTACAATTAGCAATATCAAACTCTTTTGAGATGTCATTCAGGGAATCCATGATTTCTACTGTTTATCTTCCAATTTCTTAATTAAATCTTGCAATACTTGGCACCGGAATTCCATGGCCTTTTGGTATTCAAATAACTTTGAGGCATCATCGATCACCTCTTCTAAAGGAGAAATTTGGGGTCTTCTCTCGATCTCACTCCATGTTGCCAAATTTAAATTCAGATTATTATTATCTTCGAAAAAGGCCTCATCCATTTTGTAAAATATAGCCTTCCCAACCTTGCAGATCATTATATATTTGATAGCCTCCTTGATTAAGGGATTAGCTTCATAATATGCATTCAATCCATCCATTCATTTACGATCTCCCTTTCTAGCCTAGCTTTTCGAGCTCATGATAATAAATGTCATCGATGGTAGAAGAAACTATCATGGCCATAGTAGTTGAGACTTTGGTAGATGGAGTTGGTTGGGTTACTTTGCATAACAATGAAGTGAGTTGTTTGACCTTGAGTTTGAGCTCATCTTTTGTAGCCTTATCTTTGTCATATTTTTCTAGTAGCCCCAGAGAGTAGTGTGCACATCTTGTTTGGCTCCTTCATGAGTAGCTTTTCCCAATGAAAATGAGAGATTGATAATCTACCATAGTAATTGTCTCTTTAGTTTTCCCTCAATGGGAGTAGCAACCTCTACAATTCACTCTCCCAGATGGATTCACTGTCAGACTTGAAATAGTTCTTGGCCTCTTGGCCTATCTTTTGGGCATCTATTCCAATATACTGAGATCTATGACATCTCCCAGAGGCACCTTCTTCTTTTTACTTTGGAGTCTATCTAAACAACCATTTAGGAATAACTAATGTTGATGAAGATGGGACAATAGATTCGATACCTGAAACATTAGATATGACAAGAGTACTAGAAACATTAGTTGATATTTGGGTAGAAGTGGCCATGATGGATGGGGTGGATGTAAGGACAACCATAGGAGTTGATAAAATGATGCTTGGGAATGAGGTGGAGGGAAATGGAAGTGTTAAGGGAAGTGAAGAAGAAATGGGTGACCCGATAGTTTCTCCAGACTGAGAGAACTAGAAGGGATGAGAAAACCTGGGCCATGGAAGGAGATGGGAAGGAAGAAATGATTGTGGAAGTGGAAGGAACTGATATTGGAAGTGATAATGGAGGAGGAAGAAGATGTGATGGATCTTGGGAGATACTAGGGAGTCATTGACTTCAACCACTTCTGTCATAGGTGTTGCAGGAGACATGGCCTTAGAAATGGAAGCCTTGGAGAGAGATGAGCCACCAACAACAAATGAAATATTTTTGGGAGTCATATGGGTTTTTGGGTGACATTTTCCCCTTTGTGAGTGTTGATTGGCTCATGGTTGGTGGGGCCTTTGTATTTGTAGGTTGTTCTACTCCCTTGGGTGAAATTCCCAAGGTAACCAACCAACTGTAAGTTCTCTGTAGAATGGGCCCGCCCTCTCCTTTGTATTGCAACATTCCTCTACATACCAATCAATCCATGACAATGGTTGATTGGAAATATTATCATTTTTGTATGCCACATCTAAAACCTCATCATTATCTTGTGCCTCCTTTGGGACATCGGCCAAAGCCAAACTATTCAAACCTCATCCAAGGTCAACCTCTCATAATCCCTTTGTCCGCATGATGTATTCATCTGAAAATGAATCCAGATATCCTCTAATTGGGCACGTGGGCCTTTGGTGACTGTTTCACCAAATTTACCCCAATAATCGAAATTAGTTCGTGGATGAAAGGTTCACAAAGTCACTTCTGCCAATTCTGCATCCACATTTTTGGCCTTATGAATATTCGGATAGGTGTATCTACGCATAATTAAAATAGGAAATGCATTCCCGATTTGTGGCGCTTGTTTTTGAATTCGATGATAATCCAACAATTGTTGGACCAATTCAGTAGAACCCATTTATCAGTGGGGCACCTTGGAAATTTGTTGGGGGCACCTATAAATCCTGGAACCCAAATGTAAGTGAATGTAGGGAACTATAAATAGATGGATCCCCACTCACGCACTTCTTTGAAGGCTTCATCAAAATCCTTGGTTGTATAACTCCTTGTCAAAATGGTAGAGGATAACCGTAAAGAAGGCATCATTGACCCTTTGAAAATTCCTTCTCCCTTCACTCAGTGTGAGTTGGGGATAGAAATCATAGATTTGGGAGGTGTTATATGAATACCTTTAGTATTCAACCCAAGAGAAATCTCCCATAGCGGTGCCACATAAACCAAGAAGGATGTCATATAGAAATTCTTTGTGGAAATCACCTTGCTCAATTGATAGAAAATGGAGCTACTGATATGCTCCCCCATCGGATAAACTCGTTATTCTTCTTGATGGTAGTGATGTACAAGAACATCCATTCTGGAATTCCTTTGTAGAAGGGAGACCTGAAACTCTACTTAGTAGCACAATAAGGTCACTGACCTCCTGAATAAAATCTAACCGATGCATGGTTTTGGGTAATTTGGTGAAGCTCTTGGCTAGATAAGTTTTCATCATGATTTTCATGCATACTTCCTCTTCCTTGTCCCAATGTTCCACTACTGACTCTGGAAAAATTGTGGCGTAATCTTCAATCGGGAAGTTTGAGCAGATCTTTGAAGAAGTCTAGGTCCAAATGGATTACTACCTTATCATCATCATCTTTGAATGACATGGATTCTTTGTCAAAGTGGGCTGCTATGGCTAAAATGAACTTTGGGAAATGCATGGATGTGGGAAAACTGGTAGCAAGGGCAAGCCCACTATCGTAGATGGCCTGCATCCATGATTTCTTGTTCGGAGCCTTTACTCTTTCCTAGAAATCTAGAAAATCAATTTTCCCTAGGTGGTGTCCCCTATATTCCTAAGTTGGAAGACAGGTAGGAGTGAGGAGAAACTCCAAGAAATGAATACTTCATCTTTTCTTTTCCCTTTGATGTAGAAGTAGACATCAAGCTCTATATGTCGGAATGAAAGCTGAAGTTGAAAAATCCTAAAAAAGAGAAGTCTGAAACTCGAAGTGCAATACTCTGAAAGATAGGTCCAAACTCCCAAAAATATCAGCTTCCAAAACCCAAACTGAAGAGTCCCAAAGAGAAAAATCAAAGTTCTAAAAAAATTTTCCAAAGTGAAATTTTTGAAAAAATTTTCAAGAAAAAAATTTTTGAAAGTTAGAAAAAATTTTTCGAAAAAAAAGTTGAAAAAATTTTTGAAAAATTTTGAAAAAGTTCCAAAAAAAAGTTCCAAAAATTTTTCCAAAATGAGTTCTGAAAAATTTCTCCGAAGTGAAAGTTCTAAAAAAAATTTCTCCAAAGTAAAAGTTCAAAAAAAGAGTCATACCACCAAGTCCTAAAATATGAGAAGGAAATTACCAAACAATGCTAATCTCCAAATCCCAAAAAAAAACTAGAGAGGAAAAATGGAAAACTTGAGGAGCTCCTTGAAAACTTTGAATGCCTGTGGAAACTCAAAATGTAGAAACATGGTGGGCAATGAGTTTTCATTCCGAGAGGTACACAAAAGAGGAACAAAAGAAAACAAAAAAATGAAAATAAGAGATCTTAAACCAAAAGGAAAATAACAAGTTAAAATACCTCAAAAATGATTGAAAGGTACAAGAAAATGAAATGTCAGAGAAAATGTGTCAAGTAAAAATGATGAGTAAAAACCGAGTTTAAATAGAAAACCTGATATTAATGGAAAAAATATGATCCATATGGGTTGGTGAAAAATTAAATGCATGAAGGACTCAAATTTGAAACCCGAAAGCCCAAAATTTAAAATTTTGGAATTTTGGGGTTTCGGACTTCGGAGATTGGGAGATGAAAAATGCAAATTGGAAATGAAAATTTCAAAACCCAAAAGCCCGAAAGTCTAAAAATTTAAAATTTTAGACTTTGAACTTCGGAAGTCCAAAAGTGAAAATCTAAAAATGACTTGGAGAATTCCGAAACCTGAAAGCCCGAAAGTCATGAATTTTGGACTTTCAGACTTTTAGACTTTCAAAAGTTCGAAAGGGATTTAACCAAAAAATGCAGCCAAAAGTTCTGAAACCCAAAATGCTAAAAGTCCAAAATTTTAGACTTTTGGGGTTTTGGAACTTGAACTCCGGGTTTAAAAATTTCCAATTATATAGTAAAAACTTTGAACCCCGAAAGCCCGAAAGTCAAAATTTTAGACTTTTCAGGGTTTTGGACTTTGGAAATTTGAAACACAATTTCAAAGACTCACACCATTAAACTCTGAAAGATAAAAATCTCTAAAATCAAAGTCCAAAATTTAGATTTTGGGCCTTGGGGAATTTTCCATTTACAAAGGATTTTTTGGAAAAAATAAAAACTCGACCACTTTTGACATCTACTTCTCAAGGTAGATTAAAAATGTTAACATTTTTGGTGACCTCTAGGAAAGCTTTCTGTTAAGCTTTTAGACCTAGTAGCCTTAAGAAAAACATTGGGAAAAGGAGTCCTAAAAAAGAAGACTAAAAAAAAAACACACAAGAAATGGAAAAGAAAACAAACGATGTGTAAAGCACTTGGAGGAAAAAAAAAGAACATTGTACAGGGTGGAACAATCTCAAAAGCAAGCTTTGAGATGTATCCCATTCACATGAATGGGAAATTCTTCTCCATTGAGTCTGGATAGATGAAATGAATTCACCTCTTTGCAACTTGTAATAATATAAGGCCCACTCTCCAGAGGGCGTCGAACTTGGCATGCTTCCTAGTTTGGCTCTATCTTCATCCCATTTGAGAACCAAGTCTCCTTCTTGAAAATGCTTATCAGAAGCTTTTTTGTCAAAGGATTTCTTAACTTGATCTGATGTTGGCTTAAAGTTTTCATATCCTTTTCTCAAACTTCCTCTAATTCCATGAGTTCAACAAACCTCACTGTTAAGGAGCCATTTTCCATAACTTTGAGTTGATGAGCCAATTCCAAAGAAGGTAATTCCAAGGAGATTGGTAGCTTTTCCTCCCTTCTATATACCAGCATAAAAGGTGAGTTTCCAATGGCCTTTTTAGGTGTGATTCGATCCACCCACAAGGTAGTCTTAAGTTGTGTATGCCAGAGTCCTTTTGTTAGCTTCCATCATCGTTTGATGATCCTTATGAGATTCTTGTTACTGGATTCAGCCAACCCATTTCCCTATGGGTAATAATTGGATGAAGTCTTGAGATAGACCCCATTTGTAACTTCCCACTCACTTAACTTTAGACAAGAAAATCCATTGCATTATCAGAGATGATGGTAAATGGAACACCGAACCTTGTCATTATATTTTCCAAGAATTCAAGGATGGTCTTTTCATTGCTCTCCTTCAAGGCCACCACTTTCTATCCAAGTGAGTGAAATAATCTATTGTGGTGAGGACCCATTTATGTCCATCCTTTGGAAGGAGGATTGATCATTCCAATAAAATATAACCCCCACTAAATGAAAGGTTGATCTACCTAAATGGGATGCAAAGGGAGAGTTGTCAACCTCTGTTTTCCTACAAAAAGAGCACATTCTTTACATTTCCTTACCCAAGAGATGAGCATCTTTGAACAATTCTAGCCAATAATAACCATGCTCACATGATCTTGGTAGTAGTTGTGTGTGTAGAGTAATGCCCTCCGGATAGACCATTGTGAAATTCCTCTAACATCCTATTCACCTGCTCTGGCTTGATGCAACGTAAAAGAGCACCATTCAAATATTTTTGGAAAAGAACATTATCTACCAAGGCATATGGAATGGAATGGAGATGGAAAGTGTGTCATTGAAATTTATCCATACTTGGAGGATATACCCCGAGAGGAGAAAATTTTCATCTTAGTCAACCAATCGATTTGGTCATTGCCTTCCTCAGCATTCAGAGTGTAACATCTTTCGTATCCTTGATCTCCATGTCCTGACCTGCTGACATAAACCCTTTCCCCCTTGACAAGCTTAGTGACTTTAATGTGTACATCATACTCCATTACTTTTGTAATCCACCCAACACATTTCTCATTCATCTCTTTATTCAACAAAAAGTCTTTGATGCTAGGATGAGAGACCATTAAGTGGACTTTGTTGTTGGACAACATGTGCCTAAATTTTTTTAGAGCTCGAATGACTGCAAAGACCTATTTTTCAATGAAGGAATATTTAAGCTCATATTCCTTGAGAGACTGACTGAAAAAGGAAATTGGTTGTTCCATCAGATCATCATTTTGTTGAGTTAGAATCCTGAAATACTTTCCTGCCTGTGAAAGCATAGAGGATGAAATATTTGTCAAAATTGGGATTTACCAAGTGTGGGAGCTTGGGAAATGGCCATTTTGATAGCCTCAAAACTCTCCCTCCCCTCTTTCATCCATGAGAATGGAATGTTATTTTTAGCATGGTTGTGAGTGGTTTAGCCAATGTTGTAAACTAAGGGATGAATCTCCACATGAAATTTATGGTTCCTAGGAAACTTTGGAGACCTTTCTTGTGACTTGGAAGAGATAAGGACATAATGGAATGAATCCTAGCTGGATCAATGGATAGTCCCTCTACTGAAACAATATGTCCCAACAATTTCCCTTCTTGAACTGTGAAAATGCATTTCTTAGGGTTCAAGTGAGACCCCAAATTCTCTGCATCTTGAAAAACCTTCCTTAGATGTGTGATATGATCTTTGACATGCTTGGAATAGATAATTATGTCATCAAGGTAAACCAAGATAATATCGTTGATTAGTCCTTTAAAGGCCATATCCATGGCTCTTTGGAAAGTATCCCCTACATTGGACAACCCAAATGGCATCTTGTTGTAAGCATACGTGCCCCACTTAGTAGTGAAAGCCATTTTGAATTGATCAGATTCTTGGACCAAAATCTGATTATATCCTAAATATCCATCAAGAAAAAAAACCTTTGAGCCCCTACCACTATTTTGGAGGATTTTCTCCATTGATGGAAGAGGGTAATGATCCTTCAATGAGGCATGGTTCAAATCCCTAAAGTCCACACACAGCCAAATCTCTCCATTCTTTTTCCTTACAGCACCAGATTGGCTACCCATGAGGAATGCTTGATGGGAAAAATTATACAAGGCCTCGATAAGCTTGGTTAGTTCTTTCCTCATTAGTGGCTCAATTTTGGGATTGATTGGCCTCTATTTTTGATGAACTGGCTTAGAGTTAGGATCCAACTCGATGGTATGTTGAGCTAAACCAAGATCAAAACCATGCAGGTCTTTGTAGCTCCATGTGAAAATATCATGATACTCTTGACATAGTTCAATGAAAAGCTTTCTTTTCTGAGCAGTGCATACCTTACCTTTTTTAAAAAAAAAATCACTTGCCACCTCGACCTCTTCAAAATCCTCCTCCTTGACCACCATATTAGTGCTCTGTCATTTGGCTTGATCATCTGAATTGAAGATGGATTCCAATGTAACCAGGCCTTTTGGCAGCTTGTTTCCTTTCAGTTATATAATTTGATCACCATAAGAATTTTGAAGTTTATCTTGATGTTTGGAAATGAACTCTGCTTCTTGTTGTAGGAAGAGAACAATCTATTGATCACTATCGAACACCTGCCAGCTACTTACATTATCTGGTACTATGGGATGGACCACCATTTTGACTATCTCTTCTCTTCTTTCATGATGTCCATAGGTACATCATATTGGGAGCCAATAGTAGCTAGCCTATCAAGCATCTTGATTTTGCTTCTGGGAATTACATGAATTCCAAAAGCTTTGAAATCTTCTATCAGATCCCAAACCAATTTTTATATGACCTTAGTAGATCATTTTTTGATGCACTATGGGCTGTAACTTGGTGCACAACCAATTCACTATCACCAAAGATGGTCAAGGTTTGGATTCCTCTTCTTTGGGCCAATTGAATTCCTTGTATAAGAGCTTCATATTCAAGCAACATTATTAGTGCAGCTGAACTGCAACCAAAAGGAAGAGAAATATTTGTTTCCTTCTAGAGAAATTAACATAACCCCTACACTAGATCCATTTTTACTTCATGAGCCATCAAAGAACATTTTCCATAGTCCTTTTGTATCACTTGATGCCTTAACAAGTTGAGGTATGATGGTATTTTCTTCATGAATGCAATATGTACCCAATCTTGTTTCTTCAAGAAGCAGCAAACCTGATTCTTCATCTGCTAATAAATCAGCATAGGGATCATATTGGTGGTTGATACTTACTTCATCAAGCACTATGTCAGGAACTTCCTCTGTGAGAGTAGTTGGCTCATGATCTACATCTTCTTCATTTGGGTCACAATGGCATAATTTCCATTTATGGGTTTGGCGGTGTATGGTTCCACATGATTATGACAAATAGGTTCATCTCTTATAGTCACCTTCATCCTGTACCAAGTTCTAAGGATCATATGTGACCAGTCTGATGAAAATATCCACCCATCTTGGTAGTGAACTCCCATGATAAGAAAATGGAAAAAAGGGGAGGGAGATCAATAATAGATATGTCTTGCGTGAATGTCAAGCTAGGACATGCATGGATAGTAAGTTGAAGCCCCTTAATGACCCCCATAGTTTGGACTACAGTACCATCTAGTTGAACAAATCCTCTTGAAATTGGAGTATATGGAATTCATAATATATTTGTGATTTTTTGGGCATTATGGAACTACTAGCTCCAGAATCGATCATACAATTGTGTACCAAATGATCACCAATAATCAACGAGATATAGAATGGTGGAGGCTTATTGGGCTTAGCATATAATTTTGTTTTGGGTTGGCATAAGTTGGTTGCCACTTTGACTTCTTGACCTGATGATCTATTGGTAGTGCCAAATTTTTCAAAGCCTCCCGTAGCAAGTTCCTCTGAGAAGGAATCGAGAGTGCATCCCACATCGTGACACTCAAATTGGTCTTCTTCATTTGCTCCACAATGTTGAATGGAATCACCCCCACTTTGCTAATACCTTTTGGGGCATTGGAGTCTTCTTTTGGAAAATTCCTATTGGGCATTGTGATACTTGAAGTCCCATTCTTCTTTGTAGATTGATCCATGGATACTTCGGTGATTTCTTTCCCATGCCTTTATCATCTGATATTTGTGTTGGGGACTGAGAAGTAGATGCCTAATCAGTTTTGGAAGATTGTGGGTCTATTTCCTTTTCTTGGAATGTGTGTTGGATGTTATAGTGGAGGCATTAGTATTCAAGCCACAAAAGTCTTCTTCTTCCAATTTAGTAGTGTAGTTTCATCAGAAGGTTGGTCTTGACTTTCATGAGTGGATGGTCAGCAATAGATGATTTAGGTAGAGTAGATATGCTTTGGACCATAAGGGCCTGACTCAGAACTCATTTGGGAAAAGATTTTGGTTGTGAGGCTGAGAACAAGGGTAGCACCACTCATAATCTTGAATGAGGTTATTTACGGATGGCACTATGGCTTTAGATGAACTAGTAATGGAAGGGTTTTGGAAGTTCAAAGGCTTCATGCATTTGCTACTTGGCTGGTAACCTAGTTTTGGGCTGATTATTTCCTTGAAAGGGAGGGTGATTTCTTGATATTGTGATTGAAATAGTTGAGCATATTGGGATTTTCCTTTTCATTACTACTAGCTCATTTTTGAAGGTCTGCAGTAGTGATTTGACTTCAAATAGATCATTTGAAGAGTTAGGACCGATTGAGATTGAGCTGGCTGATTAGAGGTTTTGGAATAGGTGCAATGATAGGTTGATTATTTGTAAGATCTAGAGAAAATGGCATGGGTGGTCGGGGAGCTATCTTTCCAGCCTGGATCAAAGAATTTTCCACATTTATGGTTATGTCATAAGCATCAGGTAATGTAGTCCCCCCCATGGATTGAATCATAACTGCTACATCGCTATTCAAAGCTCACAAATAGTACAGAAATGCATTATTTGGAGAGGGCTTGATGAGTGCTGGAATCCTATTCCATGTCCTATGAAATCAGAAATTGAAATCACTCATGTACTCTGGGAGCTCTCTTTATGGTGGTGAGTTATTCTAAGAGTGATAGGTGATCACTCTTGTCTTGAACTATTTTAGCTTCTCTCCTAACTCATCCCAAGTGGTTATGTTGCCGATACGTAACCCTCAAAACCATTGAAGTGATTTTCCCTTGAAGGAAGTGGCTAAAATTCTGACAACAACATTATCCTTTGTGATGTTGTGTACTATGTAGATGTTGGCTACATCAAGAATGTGTTCTACCGAGTGACATGAGTTTCTCCTATGTAAAAGGATAAAATTTTGAGTGCCACAACTAGTATAGGGTCACGTTGAGCCAATAGAAGTAGACTACTTGCATTGAAAGGGGAAAAACTTGGTTCCATGCCATAGCAACAAGAGGTTGATTGTTCCTTGATGGAGGAAACCTTCTATATGGAGGTTGAATGACCTCTATGAGATGAAGTCTGCAGTTGATGGTGTTAAAATACTTTTACTTCTTCTCTTGGGAGGAGACATGGAAAGGTTGATATGTTGATAACTTCCATGCTTTGAAGAAGATCTTGTCTGAATTCTTCACATAAGTGAATGCAATGAGATTTGGAATCCAGAGATATAGAGTCACCAAGTACTTTGATTTATGCTAATGAGAAGAGAAGTACCAACTCGTCCCACCGGGCGTGCCAAAAATTGTTGTCTCCAAATCATTGCACCCCTCGAATGGCCAGAATGTGAACAGGACATTCGGTGTGATTGGGACACATGGGATCACCTCTCAAGCTATGGGACTTGGGCTCGAGGTGAACCTCCAGAGAAGGCAGCTTCCTCTTCCTAAACTAAGTGCTTTACTACTCCTAGTGTGATAAAATGGCTATCTAGTCCTATGCTAACATCTTCATGGGGTTTTAGGGAAAGATATTTATAGAAATGAAACTATACTAGGGATGGTGATGCACCAAATAAAGGGTGTTTCTAGACTTAGGAAGGGTTAATTTGAAGAGGGTGCATGCACCACAGATCAACTTCACCTACTGCAACTTAGAGAGGGTATAGAATACTACAAACTAAGAAACATACATTCCCTTTGTTAAAATTGAGCATACGTAAAGGATAGATCAAATTTGATTCAACACACAATTAATTTATCATGAGAAAAGAACACATGCACTGGTCAAACATCTATTTCAACTATGAATAATGATAATGCAACTTTAACAATAGAAGGAAAATAATATTTTCACAAACTGATATAAAAGATAATCACATTACTCATTCACAACATGAAATAGATAACCGAAATAAAGGTAAGCTAACCACTCACACTAAGGAATCATACATTCACAAAGTAAGCATTGATCAACCATTCAACACAATAAATCAGATTCCCAATTGCAAGGTGTAACTCTAAATATAATTAAAAGGTTTTTAGAATTCTCTGAAGCACTCTTCCAAGCTTGAAGAGAAACCTCACTTAAAAAATATATATATCCTACTAGCTTGAAGCATTCAACTATTTATAAGTTCTTAGGTTGAGCCATTATAGCTGGGCCCTTAACTAAAATTTTCTAAAAATAGAAATGTCATTAAATTAAGGGAACATGCTCCCATGAAAATAGAAAATTTTTTGCAAGGGTTTGACTCAGTCAACCCTACAACTTTGACCGATCCAGAGCTTGGATCTGACCTTTCATGGCCGCTCAGCTTTGGCTTTGTTCAGCTACACCTTCCTCTCCTACAAGTTTTTGTTGTTCTCCTTCCCACACAACCATTGATGCTTATACTCAATGAAGTGCTTGATGATTCCCTAAATTTCTTCATCTCCAGGCCCACATGCATAGTGATTCACTACATCTACCATCTCAATCTCCTTTGTGATCTTGGTTGGCACTCTTCAAAGTTTATTCATAACTTTCTTGACCTCCTATGAAATTTTGGCACAAGACCAATCGGTCGATGGAGTCACTATTGAAAGTTTTGGTGACCTCATCATCACACTTCACCAAATCCTTGAAATTTTCCTTAATTTGATCTTAGGAAGAGCATCGATGTTTTCATTGAAGAATTTTCAATTAGCAATATCAAACTCTTTTGAGATGTCATTTAGGGCATCCATGATTTCTACTCGTTTATCTTCCAATTTCTTAATTAAATCTTGTAATACTTGGCACTAGAATTCCATGGCCTTTTGGTATTCAAATAAATTTGAGGCATCATCAATCACCTCTTCTGAAGGAGAAAGTTGGGGTCTTCTTCTCTGATCTCACTCCATGTTGCCAAATTTAAATTCAAATTATTATTATCTTCGGAAAAAGCCTCATCCATTTTGCAAATAACAACCTTCCCAACCTGCAGATCATTATATATTTTGATAGCCTCCTTGATTAAGGGATTAGCTTCTGCAATATGCATTCAATCCATCCATTTACCGATCTCCCTTTTTGGCCTAGCTTCTCAAGCTCATGATAAGAAATTTCATCGATGGTAGAAGAAATTTTCATGGCCGTAGTAGTTGAGACTTTGGTAGATGGAGTTGGTTGGGTTACTTTGCGTAACAATGAAGTGAGTTGTTTGACCTTGAGTTTGAGCTCATCTTTTGTAGCCTTATCTTTGTCATATTTTTCAAGTAGAGATCCCCAGAGAGCAGTGTGCACATCTTGTTTGGCTCCTTCGTGAGTAGCTTTTCCCAATGAAAATCAAGAGATTTGATAATCTTTCCGTAGTAATTGTCTCTTTATTTTTTCCCTCAATGGGGGTAGCAACCTCTACAATTCACTCTCTAGATGGATTCATTGTCAGACTTGAAATAGTTCTTGGCCTCTTGGCCTATCTTTTGGGCATCTGTTCCAATATATTGAGATCTATGACATCTCCCAGAGAGGCACCTTCTTCTTTTTGCTTTGGATTTTGTCTAAACAACCATTCAGAATAGCTAATGCTGATGAAGATGGGATAGTAGATTCGATACCTGAAACATTAGATATGGAAGAGTACTAGAAACATTAGTTGACATTTGGGTAGAAGTGGCCATGATGGATGGGGTGGATGTAAGGACAGCCATAGGAGTTGATAAAATGATGTTTGGGAATGAGGTGGAGGGAAATGGAAGTGTTAAGGGAAGTGAAGAAGAAATGGGTGACCCGATAGTTTCTCAGCTGAGAGAACTGGAAGGGATGAGAAAACCTGGGCCATGGAAGGAGATGGGAAGGAAGAAATGATTGTGGAAGTGGAAGGAACTGATATTGGAAGTGAAAATGGAGGAGGAAGAAGATGTGATGGATCTTGGGAGATACTAGGGGAGTCACTGACTTCAACCACTTCATCAGGTCTTTAGGAGACATGGCCTTAGAAATGGAAGCCTTGGAGAGAGATGAGCCACCAACAACAAATGAAATATTTTTGGAGTCATATGGGTTTTTTGGGTTGACCTTTTCCCCTTTGTGAGTGTTGATTGGCTCATGGTTGGTGGGGCCTCTATATTTGTAGGTTGTTCTGCTCCCTTGGGTGAAATTCCCAAGGTAACCAACCAACTGTAAGTTCTCTATAGAATGGGCCCCGCCCTCTCCTTTGTATTACAACATTCCTCTACATACCAATCAATCCATGGAAATGGTTGATTGGAAATATTATCATTTTTGTATGCCACATCTAAAACCTCATCATTATCTTTGTGCCTCCTTTGGGACATCGGCCAAACAAACTAGAACCTCATCCAAGGTCAACCTCTCATAATCCCTTTGTCGCATGATGTATTCATCCGACAATGAATCCAGATATCCTCTAATTGGGGCACGTGGGCACTGGACCGACCTGTTTCACCAAATTTACCCCAATAATCAAAATTAGTTCATGGATGAAAGGTTCACAAAGTCACTTTGGCCAATTCTGCATCCACATTTTTGGCCTTATGAATATTTGGGTAGGTGTATCTACCAATTGAAATAGGGAAATGCATTCCCAATTTGTGGCACTTGTTTTGAATTCGATGATAATCCAACAATTTTCGGACCAATTCTAGTAGAACCCATTTATCAGTGGGGCACCTTGGAAATTTTTGGGGGAACCTATAAATCCTAGAACCGAATGTAAGTGAATGTAGGAACTATAAATAGATGGCTCCCCACTCACGCACTTCTTTGAAGGCTTCATCAGAAATCCTTCGGTTGTATAACTCCTTGTCAAAATGGTAGAGGATAACCACAAAGAAGGCATCATTGACCCTACAAAAAAATGCCTACTCCCTTCACTCAGTGTGAGTTGGGATAGAAATCATAGATTTGGGAGGTGCTACGAATACCTTTAGTATTCAACCCAGAGAAATATCCCATAACAGCGGCCACATAAACCAAGAAGGATGTCATATAGAAATTCTTTTGTGGAAAGCACCTTGCTCAATTGATAGAAAATGGAGCTACTGATATGCTCCCCCATCAGATAAACTCATTATTCTTCTTGATGGTAGATGATGTACAAGAACATCCATTCCTAGAATTCCTTTGTAGAAGGAGACCTGAAACTCTACTTAGTAGCACAATAAGGTCACTGACCTCCTGAATAAAATCTGACCGATGCATGGTTTTGGGTAATTTGGTGAAGCTCTTGGCTAGATAAGTTTTCATCATGATTTTGTGCATACTTCCTCTTCCTTGTCCCAATGTTCCACTACTGAATCTGGAAAAATTGTGGCATAATCTTCAACATCGGGAAGTTTGAGAAGATCTTCAAAGAAGTTTGGGTCCAAATGGATTACCACCTTATCATCATCATCTTTGACTGACATGGATTCTTTGTCAAAGTGGGTTGCCAGCTAAAACAAACTCTGGGAAATGCATGGATGTGGGAAAATGGCAGCAACAAGGGCAAGCCCATTGTCGTAGATGGCTGCATCCATGATTTCTTGTTTAGAGCCTTTACTCTTTCCTAGAAATCTGGAAAATCAATTTTCCCTAGGTCGATGTCCCCTATATTCCCTAAGTCGGAAGATAGGAAGGAGTGAGGAGAAACTCCAAGAAATGAATACTTCATCTTTTCTTTTCCCTTTGATGTAGAAGTAGACATCAAGCTCTATACTGGAATGAAAGATGAAGTTGAAAAATCTTGAAAAAGAGAAGTCTAAAACTTGAAGTGCAATACTCTAAAAGATAGGTCTCAAACTCCCGAAAAAATATCAGCTTCTAAAAACCTGAACTAAAGAGTCCTGAAGAGAAAAACTGAAGTTCCAAAAAGTTTTAAAAAAATTCTCCAAAGCAAAATTTCTAAAAAGTTCCAAAAATTTTCGAAGAAAGTTTCTAAAAAATTTTTCCAAAAAGAAAGTTCGAAAAAGTTTCTGAAAATTTTCTTGAAATGAAAGTTTGAAAAAGTTCGAAAAAAGATTTTAAAATAGAAACAAGAGTTACCAAGTCCTTGAAATCTGAGAAGGAAATTACCAAACAATGCTAATCTCCAAATCCTAAAAAGTACTGAGAGGAAAAATGGAAAACTTGAGGAGCTCCCTTGAAAACTTTGAATGCCTATGGAAACTCAAAATGTAGAAACATGGTGGGCGAAATGAGTTTTTCATTTAAGAGGTACATAAGAAGAGGAACAAAAGAAAACAAACAAAATGAAAATAAGAGATCTTAAACCAAAAGGAAAATAACCAAGTTAAAATACCTCGAAAATGACGTTGAAAGGTACAAGAAAATGAAATGTCAGAGAAAATGTGTTAGGTAAAAATGATGAGTAAAAATGATTTTAAATAGAAAACCCGATATTAATGGCAAAAAAATCTGATCCGTATGGGGTTGGTGAAAAAATTGGACTTTCGGTCTTTCAAAATTTAGAAGTCGAAAGTGAATTCTTAAAAATGACTTGAAGAATTCTAAAACCTAAAATTCTAAATTTTCAAAATTTCAGAATTTCAAGACTTGAGATGTCTTAAAGGGATTTAACCAAAAATGTAGTGAAAAGTGCTAAAACCCAAAAGCTGAAAAGTCCAAAATTTCATCCTTTCGGGGTTTAAAACTTGAACTTTGGCTTTAAAAATTGCCAATTACATAGTAAAAACTCCAAACCCCAAAATCCTGAAAGTTTGAATTTTAGACTTTCGGGGTTTTGGACTTTAGAAATTTGAAACATAATTTCAAAGACTCGCACCATTAAACTCCGAAAGATAAAATTTCGAAATTCAAATTTCGGGCCTTGGGGAATTTTCCATTTACAAAGGATTTTCTTGGAAAAATTAAAAAATCTGGCCACTTTTGATATCTGCTTCTCAAGGTAGATTAAAATGTTAACACTGCTCAAGTATGGAAAAGGTTCCATATTATAGTGATTCATCCCTTCTTGATTTTCTATGTCTCTTAAGATGTATTGGTTGAATCCTTTCCATATACGTTGCTTCTATAGTCACCACTATTCCTTATATTTCCTCTTCTCCTTACTCGTCCCACGGTCAAATCCAGTGAGTCCATAGGTAGATACGGTGACTGCATAGCAGAAGTTTGTTTTTCTCCTTAAATGAGCAGTTCCTCTAGTGTCTTCTTTTACAAAAACTAACAAGTGTTATCTAGAATATTAGTGCTCTCAAGTCCATTTTGATTTTCTTCTAATGAAAGTAAATAAAACTGATGATTTTTCTAAATAAGTCTTGGTTCTTGGTTGGTAATTACCATAGCCTTCTTTGATTTTCTCTAATGTTCGAGATGTTGAAATTGACTCCTTCCTTGACCCATCTGTACTAGTTCTCCCTCCTTGTGAGCATACCATTCTGAAATACAAGTAAGGACTTCTCAAGACAATTTCAAATGCATCAAGTGCAATGATATCAACCTCTAATACATCAATATATGGGTATTTATCCCAAAATAAAACTTACACTTTCTTAGAACCTACATTTCTAGACCCTTCTTCACCCATCCCAATGGGATGGATGTGGATGTACGTAAGTCTCTATGCCTAGTTGTTCTACAACCGCATAAGAAATCAGATTTTAATGAGAACCATAATCTACTAAAGTATTTACCTTAGTATTTTTTACTTGGATTCTCATTTGAAATAGATTACTCATCTCTTCTTCTTCTACTTCCCCGTACATGTTAGTGGTCTTGCATACCAACCTTTTATCTACATATAAATCATCCTCAATCTCCACCTCTCCTTCTTTCTTCACAAAGTAGCCATGGATTTCTTGGAATCCTTTGTTTAGTGCTTTGGGCGCAATTTTGGATGTTACTTCCAACATGTGGCATTAGTATGTCCATTTATATCACAATTATCAAATAAATTCTTAGGATCTTTACAAATATGCAAATCGGTAGCAATATGTTTACCTTTCCGTTTGCCTCGCTACTTGTATTCCCTTGTTCTTTTTCCCGCTGCTCTATTGATTAGTCTCCCTTTGGCTCTATTTCTCCTTGGTTATTCTTGTCATCAATGTAGTATGCTTGTATACAAGCTTCTTTGAGATCCTTGGGATTCATGGAGATTACCTTCCTTTGAAGGTGAGTGTGAAGTCCCCCAAATATTTGGTCAGAATGTCCTCATCCTCCAATTCCATATTTAGCAACATGGCTTGTCTCCAAAACTCTATAGTATAGTCTTGCATGCTTTAACCACTACCCTGTCTAAATTACTACCACTTAATCATCATTTCAGTCTTAGAACCAATAGGATAGTAGTTATCTCTAATAATATTTTTAAAACTTTCCAAGTACTACAAATAAGATGGTTCTTCTTCTCACAAGTGGCTAGATGGGTTTCCCACCAAACTAGAGCGTGATTTTTCATTTTGAGATGTGCAGAGGTAATCCTTTGTTCCTCGGTAACATTATACATACTAAGATAGAGTGCCAACTATTTTATCCATTTATCCAATAATTTTACATCTACTTGTCCTTCAAATTTCTGTATTTCCACTTTTGTTTCAACTTTTAAAGGTGTATGAACAAATTTTACCTTCTCGCTTACAATTGGTGTCTCTTCTTCATGCTCTTCTCATTCTTTGTGGCTCTTTCTTATACTGAATTTCTCGACCCAAAGGTGCTCGACAGTTGAGTCCATGGAATCTTTCTTAATAGAATCCATATTTTGTAGATCTCGAAAGCTCTTCTTGTTTTCAATGCAACCTATCCATCATGGTCTCTAATATTTTGACTCTACTAACAATGTTCTCTTCCTCCTTTTGAGCTCAAATTCTGTTTCCACTTCTTTGTAGAAATATTTGGCTCACAATGTAAAAATTATTTACCTTTAGACCTTGTCACTATCATACAAATCATAAGAAAGAATTGAATACCACATTCCAAGATATATAATCAACTACGATACCAAAATGAGTGTAAACTTCTACTTTGAAACTCTATGAATCACACAATTATACTATTCTACTTTCAACCTTAGAAAATAATATATTTTCTTGAAGATTAGAGCTTTAGTGATTGATTAACGAGTGCTTAGGACATAATTCTAGATAAAAGCTACAAAATTCCACACACAATATAATAATTTTTATCCTAGAAACCCCCAATGAGGGAAAACCAATCGGGAAGGGCAACTACTCTTTCTTCCCACTTCAATTAATCATATTTCAAAGATTAAAATAAGTATGAAAAGAAGAAACAATGTAAAAATTCTCTCCAATTACTTGTTCTCTCTGTTTTCTTAAACCTTGCTTCTATAACTCCACTCCATCTTTGAAGAATATCTACTCACTTTCTCTCATAGTAATACTTTTCTTCTCGATATCTCTGGATCTTCTAATGCCTTTTATTATCTTTATACTTTCATGCATTTATAGGTGTTCCCATGTTCTCCCATGTACTGAAGGATGTAAGATGTCATGGAAGGAAGTGACACAACCATCTCTTTGAATTTTGTAAATGTTCGTTCTGATTTTTTTTTTCGCTCAAAAGTTACTGAGCCTCTACCTTGAGATGGCCGTGAGGCCAGGACTGCCACCCCGCTGGGTGGATGTTGCAAGACTGCCACCCCTACGGGGTGGTCGTTCTATCCAAAACCTCCCTTTACCCATTTTACTTCATTTTCTTCAATTATCCTTCTTAGTCTTTGATGGGCCGATTAAGTGATGTGTTTTTCTAGATCCCTATGAACCAATGGATAAGAATGAATGGCCATGAAAATAATCCAATCAATGTCAAGCTACACTAAAATTATTTATAATGGTTGTGAGCTGCATGGAAAATAAACGGGTGCCTTGTAATGATGTCCGAGATAAGGTCATGGATTAAATAGGAGAGGCATGGTTCTGTTAGATCTATGGGCGGTTAGTTGGTTCAGTCCAAAACGCGAAAGTGCTTGATGAGATTCTTTGTTAAGAATTGTTAGTTATTTGATAATGTACGGTGTAATATGAGATGTCCTAAATACTAGTGTACGTAGTTTGGTATCTAATTCTAATTGTTTTTCATGCCCATTTGGTTGGGGGACCGCTCGATCACAACTGTAAACTCTCTCTTGTCGTGGTCCTTGTATGGTCATATATTTTTTCATCTAGATTCTATTTATGGGGCATTCTAATATTCATAAGCTGGTTAGATTCAATGTTTAATACGTTCAATTATGTAATTTTTCATAATATCATGATGGTGTTTTGAGGAAAAGCATACAAAGTCCAATATCTATGTCCATAAGAAATTTCAAGCCTATTTTGTTGGGGGAACTATGGATCACTACTATATGTTCATTCTTGTTGTGGTCATTAATTATCATGTATACATTTAATCTATGAAAATAAATAACAAGATAATCTAAGTAAATAAAAGCTACACTATGTTTTTGTATTTTAAAGTAATGCAAAGTAATTAATCAAAATAAAATAAATCTTCTTTTGCTTTTCTGGAAATTTTGGAATTAAATGAATAAATGAAGAAATGAAAGCTTATAATCCTAATTAACAAATCCTATACAAATAAATAACCAAATGTAGTTATTTATCTGTGTAATAGTGTATTAAATATATTCTAATCAAAACAAAGATTTTTCCAATTTATAGTTGTGGATTATTAAATCTTCTTCTACCTCAGAGACACGAGAAGATTTAAAGCTTTAGAATATTTTCTTCCCCTGTAACTTCGTATATAATATATGATGATTTAAGGGAAACCACAATTTACAATAGATTTATTATCTATGGTGATATAACAAGCTTCCTCCATATATTCTTCCCTCACAAATCCATAGGGATAGGAAGGGAAGGATCTATCACCAGAAACCTCTATAGAAGATGTGAAAAGCTTCTTGGAAATGAATCTAACTATTTGCAATAAAGGAAATTGATTTCTTCTACTCTATTTGATATGTTTGTATACATTCAAAAATTAAGAAATACTGAGAAATGAAGAAACTAAATAACAACCCTAACTTTGTAATTACAGTACAGAGGAAAATCCAGTTATGGTATCACTTTATCCCCTTCGTTTTATTTACCAATATTTTTTATCTACTTGAGTCTAGGGAACTGGGAATGCAGAGGGATCAATAACAATAAAGTCTTTGGAGAAATGTCAACTTGCTGGCAGTATGGTTATAATGCAGGTAGAAGAAAGATAACACAATAGAACAGAGCTTGGTTGTATAATTTCTAGGAAGATTGTGACAAATCAACTAAGCAATATACACAAATAATCTTCGTCCATTTTCTTTAGAAGAAGCGGTGGTTTTATAGAAGGTTGGCTAGGTAGTGCACTATCACACTTAACAACAATGGGGTGCCACATCAACACATGAAGGGGAAGTTAAATAGTCAATTAGAAATCACAAGTGAAAGAGGAGATTACCATAAGTCAGTCAAGCTTAAAATCAGCTAAAATGATTGAGAAACATGTTCTAAAAGTGAACTGAAGTGAAGAAACATGTGTATAATTCATGCAAAAAGAGTTATGGGAAATTCACATAGGACCTTAGCCTGCACAACATGGCAGTTTTGTAACTATAGGCCAAAAATAAGGAAAAATACATGTGGGAAGCTATAGAAAAACAAGAAATGGCTAAGGTAAAATAGACTACAAATATAATCTACAAAGATTTTAAGGAGCTCGAACACCTTTAGAAAATACATGAATCATCATTGGGGTTGTGAACCATTTTTCGATAATGTAGCATGTGCAAATTTGGGTCATACGTATTTCCCCCTCAGAGAAGCATTTTAGCCATGAAGAGCCAAATTTGGGTCTGCACAATTTGGGTCCATACATGTTTCCCCCTCGAGAGAATGGTTTGAGTATGGCATTGTGGAAATGGGGAGTTAGAAGCTATACGACATGCTGTGTGGAAAAATTTCACCATCCAAGCTCCTTACATACAAGATGAAAGAAAGACTCAAGTGCAAATAGATATGATATCAAAAAATAAACACTAAAATAAAACGACAAGAGGACTTACCATCTGCACGAGGATTGAAGTATTCCTACATCAACGCTTTAGCCATGTAAATCATATACAATCAAAACAAAGTTAAAAAAAGCATATATATATATATATATATATATATATATATATATATATATATATCCAAACCATTCATTTTCAAATTCATTTGAACATATTCTCATTGTGATTTTGGAGCTTTGGATCACGGTCATCATTTTAAGCGAGAGTATAGTTAAAATGACGAATCTAATGACACGATCATGGCCCCGTGAGTGAGATACCCAATGGTGAAGACAGAGGTTAGTATTTTTGTTTTATTATTTGAAACCTAAAAATGTAAAATTTGAAAAATGTACACCTAGGGGGTTATTTTCAAATTTTCCATAGTTAAAACATTCCCTAAGAGGTTATCTACATGTTTTTACTCTTTGTTTATCTAAGAAGGTCTTATTTTGTATTTTTTTAATTTATGAGTCAAAGTGGATGGTTTGTCTATTTTAGACATGAACACTTCCCTATGAAGGGTGGTGGTTACAAAATATTTTCCATGCACAAGGCGGTGGTCACAGAGCGCCGCTGAAATTAAAACCGTCAATCATGCATTGGCGATAGTTTTGTAATTTCCAAGGCGAGAAGCTATTTTGACCAAGTTAGAATAATATTTCTAGATTTTAGGTTGCTTTATACTATTTTTGATGAGCTTATGTATTAAAATAATTTTCTAACTTTCTCTTTATTTTTGAATGCGGGAAGGAGTTATACGTTCTTTGGAGTAGGGTGAGAAAATGTGATTGGATTCCAAGCATTATTGCTCGGTGACTAAGGATAAGAGGGATTTATTACACTGGGCTATGTTGTGGAGGATCTTTCAAGTACCACACATATCACTAACCAACAATATTCTATGCAACCTATTGTCTTATTGAGATTCCCATTGGAACACTTCCCAATTTCTTGGTGTTAGGGGAAAGTTGACCATCACTCTTGATTATGTCCACATGATTATAGGTGTTACTATGACGAAAAGACAAGTGACAATGGATAAAGGTTCTCCAACTATTTATAGATAGTGGGCATCATATATGGGGGATGATGGGGCATCTAATGTGGGCACCGAACAAGGTATGTGTCTACTATCAATTACCTCCACACCTATACCTACTCTACACAAGGCCATCATTGGTATTTTGGCTTCATATTTAGTAGGAGACAAGGGTAGGGACAAGATCTTATATTATTGGGCTCCCATCATTATACAGATTGATAATTATGGGAGGATCTTTGCTTGGGGTGTGGATATCTTGGGGACCACATACCATGATCTATACTACGTGATGCGGCTATAGGTAAAGTTCATGATTCACCCTACTATAGTGATATATTGGGTGTATGATTGGATCATCCCCTACCAGAGGGGAATTGGTATACATGATCCAAGGGCCATTAGGGTCATGAGATTGAATAATATGGCTCCTATCATATGAGCACATCAACCTGTTGCTTCTTTGACTATGAATGATTTTATTGACACCGTATCAGGATATGATCCGGTTATGGGGTTAGGAGGGGACTATCTTGATTTTTGTGTCACCTTTGCACACTTAGTTGACATGACCATGAGGGTAGGCCCACCCTAATTCCAGTACCATAGAAATTTGGGTTACCCTATGATGATGCTCTTCTAATAGTTCCTATTTTCTACATAAGCATCAGAGAGTCACGAGATGACCTTAAGGGCCTACATGTCTTGAAATTGGTGATACCAAGAGTACATATATATATGGAGAGAGTTATTTAAGTTTAAGGAGCATGCGGGGATATTCTCTAGATTGAGGTTACTCCCGATCATAATGGGAGGATGAGGAGATGGGTGAGGCTGGTGAGGAGATAGACATGGAGGTCGGAGAAGAGGGGGTGATGAGGATAGTAACTCAGAGTGGAGAGTCACGGGAAATTTTTCAAAGGATACGAGAATAGAGGAGGAGGTAGAGAAGGAGACCCTTATTTTTAGGATCCCTATCTCCGAGAGGGTGGAAATGAAGCATTTGTGATGGGCTAGAGGTTTTCCTCATGATAATGGGTTACACAACAGATGCGAAGTGACTTCACCACCACCGGCCTCTCCAATTGATCCTACCTAGATCCCCATAGATCTAAGTATGTAGATACTCTTATCTCAACCTTGTTAGCTATAATTATTAGTAAACTACACATTGTGTTTCTTTTTCAAATTTTTTTAATATTTTCTAACTTGTAGTTGATTTCTTTTGTTTTACATCCACTTCTCGGGGTTGGCGTGATTTGTGTTGATACCTTGATGACCCGTATATGGAAGACTCATGCGGTGTTGCTAAAGCATTTGGGATAACCATTATAGGTTGGAAAACATCGATGTGTTTTTACCTCTTTGGAAGGCCATAGAGATCTTGACTTCTCATAGAAAACAAATTACCACATATGATATGGAGGAGAAGATGGTGAGGTATATCCACTCATAAAGTGAGGTCATGACTAGTGGTCAATTTCACGGTCACTTTCATTTCTCGGCACATTAACGACATTGGAACCATAACAAGAGTCCTAACTGCAGTCGTGCACCATCTCAAGGTTATTGCAAAGAGGGATAAGCCACTGATCCCTTATTTATTTGATGTGATTTATTGAGGCATATATATGATGTTTTTGTGATTTTCTACTCCTTATGAACGTTGAGACCACACCTAGAGTGTGATGGCATTATATACAAACTTGATTCACCATGATATATAGAAATATATCTTTTTGATTTAGTTATCCTTTACACCAGAGTTGAATTTATTTATGGTTTACTTCACATGTGTACTCTTAGATGTTTAGAATCTCTGATTTTATATGCTTTTCAGAATGCATGCAATGGATGATAAATGCTAATAGAATGATCTTCATTTTTGTTGTTTTGTTTTATATGATGCTAATGCAAACACAATGTAATGTTGAAACTTTGGTTTTTCAAGAAATATTTAATACTTCTTGTTTTGTTGGAAAAATGTGATGATAAAATGAGCTCACTCAACTTCTAACCTCACACAACTAGTAAGATGTGAGGGCTCAACACCGAGACCTAGGAAAAATGTGAGTTATATGATTTTTAGGAATGGAAGTGATGAGAGAAAGACAAGGTTTTAATAGAAATATAGTTAGAGACCTGCAACTTAAATCTTCACACATTTTACTACACAAAGTATTGAATGTGATTTTCTTGCAAGTTTATCTAGAATTAGACCTGTAGATGGCCTCTGATTGAAAAAATATGGTTTTAAGGTTTTAAATCTTTTGGAACATACACATCTAATTCACTTTCTTGGGATTTATGATTTCAAAGAACTTTTTATTGAATGAATTTCTTACAACTTACTAACTTATTTGAAGAGACCCCTTATACCTTGCCCCATGCTACCAATAAGAAGCATGGGCTCATCACCAAAGAAAAGGCATAGGTGAGTAAGGGCACTTCCCTCCTTTCCCAATCTCACGTCACCAATAAGAAATGTGGGCTCATCACCAAAGACTGGTGGGGTAAGGAAGTGTGGTTTTATTTGTAAATGAAAGATTTTGTATTTATTTGATTTGACTTATATCATTTTTAAAAACAATTATATTTTTTTAGGGAAAAATTTCCCCTAGCCTCAATCCTACACAACCAATAAGATACGATGGCTCAACAACAAAGGTTGAGATAGGTGAATAAGTGATCTGGGTAAAAAATTTTAGAATGATTTTTCTACCAAAGAGGTTTTTCCGGGAGGGATATAAAACCAAGAAGCTTCTAGAATAGACTATGGGAAAAGACACCTATGTTGGAATAAAACTACAAGTAGAACCAATGATGCATGCATTGATAGGATTACTGTCAAAATTTTGTCTTATCTTGTCGAACTAATGAAATGATTAGAAATATTAACAATAATTGTAGAAGTGTGATTGATTTTTTTACCAATATTTTTAGAAATTTTTGAAAGTTTCTTGAAAGATAATTTCCTTAATTACAAATTCACAATATGAACTAGCAAATGAAATGTAATGGGGATGCGATAGGGTGCATGTAGAAATGTATATGGATCATGCATAATAACATTTTAAGTGAAGTGAATTGATGGATTTGCCAAATTCTTCACCTTCTAGAGTACACGGAAATATGCCCCATTCTTGTAGTCCTCTATGAATTGATATGGGCCCAACCATTTGGGCCTAAATTTCCTTCCTTCATAGGTTTTATTGTCTATCCCGGTTGTCAAGTCTAAATACCAGATCTCACATGAATATCTCATATTCAATTACCTTCTTATTTTACTTCTAACACATCCGGTCGAGTGTAAGATCTATGGTGTGTCTCGGCTCGAGCCAAAATTCATTGAGGGTTTCTAGTTCAACGAGTTATGCCTCACAATATCATTCTTCTCCTAAGATTCCTTGTAATGATATCTAAAGAGGTATCTAAACTTCAAGAAATAAAATATCTTCCAAACCCAATACTAAGGAATATGGGATTTCCACCGCTGGCATTCTCATCGACATTCTATTGGCCCATAATGCCAAAAATAGCTTTAGATGCCAATCGCACTTATTCTCCTTGAAAAATTTAAGAGGAAGGAATTTAAATTCTTATTAGTTTCCTCATCTGTCCATTGGCACGAGGGTAGTATAGAGAAGTTGTGTGATGATTTATATTAAATTATTCACACAACTCACAAACCTCTTCATTTTTAAATGACGTGCCATTATCGAGAGATAATGACTGTGGGACCCTGTATTTACCAATGATCCGGTTCAAGATGAACTTTACAATTACACAACCAAGAATTTTGGTAATAGGTATGGCCTCACCCCATTTCATGAAATATTTTGTGGCCATAATTATTAAATTGTGGTCATCTTTCGGTGAGGGAGAGAATTTACCTATAAAATTTAAGCCCTATGTGGAAAAGGGCCAATGAGTTGTAATCGAGTTATAGAGATTGGATAAGTATATGAATCTTGTGAGAGAATTCCTGAAACTTATGGAGCTTGTTCACATATTCTATTGCATTGTGTTCTAGTGTGGGCGAGATATAGCCTGTTGGTGTGAAAAAAATGGGTCGAAAAACTTATGGATTTCTTGCCAACACTCTAGGAATCTATGTCCCTCTACTTAACTGGTGCAACTACCATATATGCATGTGTGTGAAAATGTGGATTTCTATTGGTGGCGTTATGACTAAGGATCCAAAAGGGGCACTCCACCGACCCTACGATAGAGCTAGAAATCTCTTTCTAGGGAAGACTTTGTCTAGAAGTGGGCAAGGGAGTGAGAATATGAGGTAGTAGAACTAATACCATAGGTATTAAATTAGATGCCTACACAGACTAGTTAGAAAATTCATCATATGCATTCATGAGAAGAAATAACTCTACAAATAACAATAAGACCAAATAGAATTTACTGATCACAAAGTATCAAGAAAACCCTTAGTCAAAGAAAGATAGAAACTCCTTGTATTGATTTCTTAAACAAAAGTTGTACATAGTGTGGGAAGGGAAGAAATTTGAGAGTGGAGGAAAGTGGAAGAAAATTTCTATCTCCTTTTCTTTCTATAAGTACAATGCACTCTTGAGTTTACAAGATTAATCGCCAACCCTTTGAAATGTGAATGGATTTACAATTTATAGAATGAGAGGTGACTTATCATCTACCCCCCAGTGGCTTTTCATATGTCCTTGTGAAACTTAAAACTTTTCAACTTCATAAGAGAATATTAAGTCCCTTTTATAACATAAAGGTGACTTATTACATTAGCAACATTAGGACATATGAAAAAGTGTAACCCCAACGTGAAATTAGAATATTGGAAAGTGAGAGAAATTTGGGGGAAGAGAGAGAGAAAGAGAGAGAGAGAAGAAGAAGAAGATATGTCGTTCCCGATGAAGTTAGTTGATCCTTATTGATGGAAATCTCTAAATGTAGTGAAACTCGAATATTTGAACTCCTTGCACACCTGCAAAATTCCTTTAAATTGGATCACAAATGCTCCTCAAGTTGAGGGAACTATTTTTGATGACCATAACTCCCTGACCTATGTATGATATACCTATGATCCAAACTATATAGTGAGTGTAAAAAAATTATCCAGTTCCCCGAGATGATCATCCCTCTATGCCTCATTGTGTAAAACTTTCCCTGTAAGAACAACCTACAATTAATACTAAGTTTCCAGATGGAAGGGTTGCTATTTTTAGTGAGAGGTGATTTTTTCCTCTTCTCGACCATAGTGATGTGATTAACTCCATCATTTGATCTTATGCACATTACCCTTTCCTCGGCCAATTTTTGGGTTGGCCTACTATTTTTAGTAAGCACCCATATAGGTAACTTAATATTTTTAACTATTCATTTTAACTATTTTCTTCTCTAGACAATCATTCTAGCTTCCTGGTGACCTCGGGTACAAATTGCTTTCTACACAACTTCTTTTGATGATGACTTTCCAAACATAGCAAGTCTGTATAAGAAAAATTATTATAAGTTTGTGAAGAAAAAAACTCCATTGCGATAAGATTTTCATTTGGAGCTCATGTGCAAGTTTTAAGCTTGTTTCCATTGCCATAATGATGGGATATCCAACAAATGTGAGTTGGTGTATGAAGTGAGGATTTTATTGGAACAAATAATTCTTAGCACCATTTGACATCTAGTTTGTTACATCGTGATCGTCTTGAAAATTTTGGAATTCTATAAAAGATGGCACTTCGATCCGACTAGTATCTTGTGAGATATGAAGATTTCTTGATCGGGTGACTTCACGGTTATCTAGAAACCATCATTTTCTTCACGTTCTTCATTTCATCAGTAATTTTGATCCTTCCTTCCCCTAAAACCTATGTATTTTCATATACTGGGTGTTTATGTGGCCATTGTGGAGTTGGTTTGGATCAGCAATGGTGGTATTGGGTGTCTAGACAAGTTTGAGCAAAGCCATGGCATGGTGAGGAGCTGTGGAGGAGAAATGAGAGGAAGAAAATGGCTAAGTTCTAGATTTAAGTTTTCAAAAAATTCACATGGAAGGGTGGGGCACATTTTTTAATGTGTGATATCCACGACTTCGAGGATGTGAGAGACATCAAATTCCATGGTGAGTAAGAAGACGACACGTGTCCTTGATCCAACAAGATAGGGATTTTCTTGAAAAACACTTTGGAAGTATCGGGGTTGAAAGCCGGTCATGTGGATGACCAAAGTACTCCCCGTAGGGGATGGGTACATTTTTCAATGTCTGTTGTCCCTAACCTTAGGGATGTGAGGGACATCAAATTCCATAGTGGTCCTAGAGCTGACATGTGTCCTCTATCCAATGACAAGGAATTTGGGCTCCAAAAATACACGGGGGGGCAGAACTGTCAAGTCTGAAGGTCAAATGAGGGTCCCAAAGGTCACATGGGGGCTAGGGTATTTTTCCAAGATAGATTTACCTAACCTTAGGGACACTCGGGACAAAAAATTATGCCAGGATCCTAGTACTGACACGTGTCCTCCCAAAAATTGACTAACTCCTTAATGGTCTCCAAGAGGGTGACTTGGAATGATGATAATTTCAGCTCCTGGTGGAATTTATTGGTGAAATGTTATATGATCTTGAATGGAAATCGAATTTTTAATCCAATGGTGTGGTTATGATGTCTTGATTCATCTATTGGATCCTTGAAAAATTGGAATTATGATTTGGTACTCCTCCTGTGCCTGAGAAAATATGCCAAAGTGTTGTGAAAAATATGATTTCACCATCATTTAGGGCTTAGAATTATCTTTCCGGTGATGTTTTTAAAAATCCTTACTCCATTCGGAACTCCTGGAATCTTCTTCTAAATCTCAGTAGTTGTTTTAGGCCTGTGTACTGCCTAGGCTTGTGAACCTTGCTTTTCATTCAGACTGCTCCAAGTCTTTCAAAAATTCCTCAAACCTTCTAAAATCATTTCCATGATGTTCTAAGGTCTTCAATTCACCTCCATGTTTAATTTTTCCCTTTTGTTCCATTCCAGAGGTTTCTCCATCTCTAGGAAGGCCAGTGATAGCCCTTCCCACAACTACCTGTAACTTGTAAATGAACTCCTAAAATCACCTAGGGGGAATGAATGAACTTTCCTAAATCACCTAAGGGAATGAGATAACATTAATTGGGAGTTCACTTGGATTGATTGGATAGAACCAGGG
The DNA here is from genome assembly GCA_018340775.1 of Taxus wallichiana var. yunnanensis. Taxonomy (NCBI): domain Eukaryota; kingdom Viridiplantae; phylum Streptophyta; class Pinopsida; order Cupressales; family Taxaceae; genus Taxus; species Taxus wallichiana. The sequence continues at coordinate 209,439,458 of CM031244.1, read as the reverse complement.
TGTCTTGGAGTGATAGACTTGAAAATTTTGGCATAGGGATATAGTTGTCATGCTTGGAAATTATCAATTTTATTGTTACACATTTGCATGACAATAGTTGTCTCTAGCTTGGGGACATGACATGGATTGAGTGAAGTGAAGACATGGCATGAAGAATCCTAGAATCTCAACAATTCGATACAAATACTAGTGCCTTATCCATTGGGCCCCGCAGATTTATGTCCAACTTATAACAAGAGAGAAAGAGAGTGAAGAAAAAAAAAAACACACACACACACACACACATGCATAAAGAGAGAAAGGAAATAGACGACACACTAAAAAATATGGAAAGGAAATACATGACACATAAAGGAAAAACACCTATCAATCAATTATAGTACAGGTAGGGGGACAACCTACTTTCACTGAAGCACTTTTCATTTCTCAAAAGTTACCCCTGAAGAGGTAACACCAAATGATGATTTTATATGAAACCGTTGATAGGTTCCAGAAAGTATCCTCCCCTCATTAGCTACTTATGAAATCCAGGTTCTTTCATAATTTTATGTGTACTTGGTAGGAGTGATTCCATGTGATCTTCTTGATGTTGAGGTCCTTTCTTGGAAATTCCACTACCTTCATGTTATTTGAAATTAGTTTCATAGTGCGAATTCCCTTCCATGTTTATCCATATATCTGATTATCCATCAAGCATCTCATCGCTGCCCCAAAGATGATTTTCATTCCAATTCCTTGAATATTCTGAGTTAATTTCTTTCCCAGGTCTATGCTTATTGACATCTTATTTATGAGAAAGATTAGATTCATCCTTTATCTCTATTCCACTATGAGGTGCTTGAGTCCTGTGAAGGATTGGAAGTGACCTCATAATTGTCTTGTATGGCCATGACACAATTAAAGAGATCAAGAATCATCTTAGGGTCTTCTCAGTAACTTCTATTGCATCCAAGATTTCTTGCACGGAGATATGATTTGTCATTTCCTGCAGCTCCTCTTTATACACCTTCAAAGAATATTTATTTTTCATCTCAAGGAAACTACCTAGAGGGATTACCTCATCATCTTGGGAATCACTACACTCTACTAATCCTTCATAAAAGAGAGCTTCATCTTCAACCTGGAAAGAAAATGTCTCCATTTCGTTATTGCATCCATCAACCATTAGCTAAAGAGTGGCATCATATTTTTCATCTTTCCTTATCTCAATATAGCCAACCTTCACATTGGTTAAGGCTTCCAAATTAGATTCACACTTGTCTTGCAGATTTTTGGCTTGCATCAAGAGCTCAAGACTGAGCTCAGGATCTTTAGTTTCTTTTATGGCTCTAAGCAGTTCTTGTACAGACATTTCTTTCAAAACTTTCACGAGATCATCACAAGCTGATTTTGTTTCTCGATAGATGGCCTAACTGAGATCATCTTCATCCCCAAATGGGAATGAGAATAACTCCTCATATTGGATAAGAATATAAGCTGATTTTAATTCTTGAAAATATTAAAAACCATCTCCTCTTCCTCATGGTTTACATCGTTTGGTAATTCAGGGCTTCCCTCTTGTAACTCAAATCTCTCCGAGAAGGCATGCATGAACCTATCAAGATGGGGATATCATTTTCCTCCTCGGTTTCCACAAAGTGATTCATCTACCTGCTACCTTGATACAAGATGTTGGCTTCTAGGCTTCCATAATTTCATACCATGTACCTCATATTCTTCTCGGAAGTAATTTCTCAATGTCTCCCTTCACTGGTATAGTTGCGGATGACCAATTCATCCGAATTTTCCCTCCCAAGTCTTGGCAAAAACTTCTACTATGTAACATTCCGAATGAGGCTAGGATGTCTACTACCAAAATCATGATTGAAACTTTCTTGTCTAGAAATTTGGCAAGAGATACCTATGCATCTTTGATCTTCCCTACAATTGGGACTTCTTTTGACTCTAGGGAGTAACAAGAGCCACTGGGTAGAGTCATGGTAATTTTGGGAGCTTTGGCAACCTTCACGGGAATGACATTATCCGAGGCACCTGAATCTATTATGTAATTGTTCAATACATATTCTCCAACAAGAAGGGAGACATAAAAAGGTTCAACCTTATCAGTCTTTGATGCACTCAAAGAAATCATGTTCTGTGAGGGAGGTGTAGGTGGGTTTGGCAACATGCCTTTGGAACTAGAAGTTACAACATTGGGTGTTAGACTACCACTCCTGATATATTAGATGAACCTCTCAAATTGTTCAGGATGAGTCCATAAATATTTGGTTTGATGTAATCTGCACTTTCAATCTTTTTTTGCATATTATATGAAGTCAAAGGGAGTAGATGTAGACAAGGGGGGTGAAGGGACTGATTTTGGAGTCTGGATAGGCTTGGGAGAAGGATTTTATTTTTGGGGAATGGAGGGTATTTTGAAAGGTACACTAGGAGCTTTCAAAGTACTAGATTTTATAGGATCAGATTTAGATTTAGACTTAGAAGAGACATCGGAAGACTTACTTGGGATTACAGGGGAGCCTTCTTACTTTCTACGGGATCAAGATCCAATAATGTAGAATTCATGGAAGATGGAAGTGGTGATCCTCAACTGATTATTTTGTTTTTCGGAGTTTCACACGGGAGGATCATCAACCTTATTTTATTTTACAGTAGTGGAGGGAGATGCTCTTTTCTCGGACTGAGAACAAGTGAATACCGTACATGAGAAACCAGGCACATCCTCTTTGTCTTCTTCATCACCTCCAGAATACTCACAAAATTTTTATATTGTTCTCAAGTTCATAGATCTCTAGGAAGTTTCCACCTTCACTTTCTTGTTCAATCTCTTCTTCACTTTCTTGAAATCTACGACTTACATTCATAGGTGGGGCATCTAACATGAGCCTTTGGGGTATAACCTGCAATCTAATTTTTTTCTTCTTTGAGAAGATACTCATTTAAATAATTACCTCTTCAAATATGCCATCTCATTTGTTAAATTTTGTAGTAATGGACTAGTTATCTCATCTCCAAGATGTTTGGCCTTGCCCTTTTATGGATTCTTGATCTTTCTCGAGAGGATGAGATCGTCATCAAGTTCAATGGAAAACCTTTGTGCTTCTACAATGTTTTTTTGTTGGAATCTTCATAGAAAAAATAATACTTCTGATGATTGATCATTGATGAAGAATATCTTGATATTGTTTTGGATGGTGAATCTTCTTACGGTATCCTACGAAGCAACCTGTTCAAAGTGAGGGAAGTCTCTCATGGTTTCACTTTTTCCTTTCTTCATTTGATCCAACTGTACCAAAAGGTCCCGAAAATATTGATTGATTTGAATCTTTCCTCAAAGGTAGTCTTGATGTCATTCCAACGAGTGATGGATTGGGCAGGCAGGAGGTAGAACCATTCTGTTGCTTTTTCTTGGAGAGACTCCATGAATAATCTTACAGAAACATCTTCATGTTGGAAACCAAGAATTCCACATGATGTCATGAAGGAAGCAATATGTTCTTCAGGATGTTGTGTTTTGTCACCTTTGAACTTTGGAAAGTTCTTGTGGGAACTTGTTGGTAGATCATGGAGAGGTGGTTCAAGAGCAAGCGGGCTGTATTCCTTCCCCATGGAACAATGGGTTGAGGTATTTCTGCTTCGTTAGCCATCATTGTTTCTACTTCTACTTCAGACTTGCTTCTACAAATTATTCTTCAAAATCTTATTCTTTAGGAGACTCAATTCTTAATGGTGATGGAAAAATGGGAGAATTTTAAGGGGAGTATCAAAAAGAGTTTGGATAGGATTTCCAGGTGAACTGTTTGAAGAGCCAGATGGAGAGGAGGCTTGAGAGAAGAAGTATGGATTATCTCTAATTCATTCTTGCTGATTTTGCAAAGCCTCAAAATTGGAAACAACACTGCCTCTCGACCTGTTCAACCTGGTGTATCTTCCTTCAACCAAATTTTGGAAATTCTTGAAGTGGGAATATGAAAAGACACTATGGAATATGAAATTTCATGTGCATGAATATACAATGTATCTTTCAGTAATGGATTTTCATGAATTCTCTTTTTTTTCAATATTTCATTTTTTTTTGTATTTAGGGCCTTGCGGTCATATTTTGGGTGTAATGTTGCTAAATATGCCCCACAATGGGTGCTAAAAATGTTGGTAAGAATATTCGGGTGGAAAAAAATTTGATTTCTTTCCAACACTCTGGGAATCTAAGTCCCTCTACTTAACCAAGTACAACTACCATATATGCATGCACGAGAAAATGTGGATTTTTACGGGTGGACTTATGGTTGGGGATCCAATAATGGCACCCCACCGACCCTGTGGAAAAGATAGCAATCTCTTGCTAGGGAATAATTTGTATGGAAGTGGGAAAAGGAGTGAGAATATGAGGTAGGATAACTAATGTTGCAGGTAGAAAACAAGATTCATGCACACACTAGTTAGAAACTTCATCGCATGTATTCATGAGAAGAAACAACTCTGTAAATAACAATAAGACCAAATCAAATTTATTGATCACAAAGTATCAAGAAACCCCTTCATCAAAGAAAGCTAGAAACTCCTTCTTCTTGCATTAATTGCTTAAATAAAAGTTGTACATACTGTAGGAATGGAAGAAATTTGAGAGTGAAGGAAAGTGGAAGAAAATGGCTATCTCCTTTGATTTCTCTAAGTACAATGCACTCTTGATTTTACAAGATCAATTGCCAACCCTTTGAAATGGGAATGGATTTAAAATTTATAGAATGAGAGGTGACTTATCATCTACCCCCCAATGGATTTTCATATGTCCTTGTGTAACTTAAAACTTTTCAACTTCCTAGGAGAATATTAAGTCCCTTTTTATAACATAAAGGTGACTTATTACATTAGGAACATTAGGACATATGAAAAAGTGCAACCCCAATGTGAAATTAGAATATTGGAAAGTGAGAAAAAGTTGGGGAAGATGAGAGAGAAAGAGAGAGAGAAGAGGAAGAAGATATGGCATTTGCAATGAAGTTCGTTGATCCAAATTGAAGGAAAGATCTAAATGCAATGAAAATCTGAATCTTTGAACTCCTTGCACACTGCGAAATTCCTTAAAATTGGCTCATGAATGCTTGCCAAGTTGAGTGATTTTTTCCACTGATGACTGTAACTCCCAGCGTGCGTATGATATACCTGTGATCTGAACTATGTAGTAAGTGTCAAAAAACATTGTCCAGCTCCTTGAGATGATCATCCCTCTATGCCTCATTGTGCCAAACTTGCACTTTGAGAACAACCTACTGTTAATAGTAAGTGTCCATATGGAAGGCTTACTATTTTTAGTGAGAGGTTATTTTTTCCTCTTCTCAACCATCGTGATGTGATGAACTCCATCATTCAATCCTGTGCACACTACCATTGCCTCGATCGCTTTTTGGGCTGGCCTACTATTTTTAGTAAGCACCAATATAGGGAGCTTACTATTTTTAGTAAGTGGTTATATTAACTATCTTCTACTCTAGAAAATAATTCTTGCTTCTTGGTGACCTATAGTACACACTTCTTTCACCACAATTGCTTTTGATGATGACTTTCCAAACATAGCAAGTATGTATAAGAAAAATTATTATTTTTAGAAAGTGTGTTTCTAGTGATCGGTTTGCAAAGGAACGTATTTTTAGAATCATCTTGTCCTTGCAACCACATTCTCCGAATTTCACATAATTTTTCCCACTATAATGCCAGAAATAAAATTTAAAATTTACACTTGGTAGTGGCTTCGAACACGAAGCTGCCATGGCAGCCATTAATGGAGCTCGATATTTTCGTGTCTAGTTTTTGTCTCTCTTTATGATGAAAAAGAATCCATTACAAATGTTTTTCATTTGGAGCTTGTGTGCAAGTTTTTAGAACATTTACATTGTTGTAATGATGGGAAATCTGAGAAATGTGAGCCGATGCATGAAGTGAGGATTTTGTTGGAATAAATAATTCTTGGCATTTTTACCTCTGGTTTGTTGCATCGCAATATTCAGGTTTGTTACTTGTATCTTGTGAGATATGAAGATTTCTTAATCGAATGACTTCACGGTTATCTGGAAAAAAACCTTTATTTTCTTCCCATTCTTCATTTCTTCAGTGCTTTTGATCATTCCTTCTCCTAAAACCTATGTATTTTCATTTTCGGGTGTTTATGTGGCCATGGTGGAGCTGGTTTGGATCAGCAATGGCGGACTAGGTGTCTGGACAAGCTTGAGCAAAGCCATGGCATGGTGAGGAGTCATCGAAGAGAAATGAGATGAAGAAAATAGTTAAGTTCGGATTCAAACTTTTTAAAAATGCACATGGAAGGGTGGGACGCATTTTATAATTTTTGATGTCCCTAACCTGGTACATGAGGTACATCATATTCCATGGTGAGCAAGAGGATGACATGTGTCCTCAATCTGACGACATGGGATTTTCTTGAAAAAACACTAGAAGCACTGGGGGCTGAAAGCTAGTCATGTGGATGACAAAGTACTCCCCATAGGGGATGGGTGCATTTTTCCATGTTATTTTCCCCTAACCTTAGGGACATGAGGGACATCAAATTCCACAATGTTCCCGGAGCTGACATGTGTCCTATTTCGATGGCAAGGAATTTGAGCTCCAAAAATGCACCTAGGGGCTGAAATGTCAAGTATGAAGGTAACATGAGGGTCCCATAGGTCATATGGGGGTTGGGTGCATTTTTCTAATGTTGGTTTACCTAACCTCAGGGATGTCGGGGACATAAAATCTCGCCAGGCTCCTAGTGCTGACACGTGTCCTCTCGAAAATTGAGTAATTCTGAATGGTATCCAAGAGGGTAACTTGGAACGATGATAACTTGAGCTCCCAATGGAATTTATTGGTGAAATTTTATCTTTCCCTAACTATAAATTTCCTTTTTAATCCAATGGTGTGGTTCTAATGTCTTGATTCATCCATTTTATCCCTAAAAAAGTGGAATTGTGATTTGGTACTCGACTGCTTCTGAGAAACTCTTCCTATATACCGATATGCCAAAGTGTTTTGAAATATATATGATTTCACCATCATTTAGGGCTTCAAATTCTCTTTCTAGCAATGTTTTGTTACTCCTAACTCCATCTAGAGCTCCCAAAATCTTCTTCTGAAACTCAGCAGTTGTTTAAGGCCTCTGTACTGCCTAGGCTTGTGAACCCTGCTTTTAAATCAGACTACTCCAAGTCTTTCAAAATTCCCCAAACCTTCCAAAATAATTTCCATTATGTTATAAGGTATTCAATTCACCTCCATGTTGAATTTGGTACTTTCGTTCCACTCCATGGGTTTCTCCAATTCTAGGAAGGCCAGTGATAGCCCTTCCCACAATTACCTGTAACTTGCAAATGAAATCCTAAAATTTCCTAGGGGGGATGAATGAAATTTCATAAATCATCAAAAGGGATGAGATAATATTAATTAGGAGGTCACTTGGACTGACTAGATAGATTTAAAGTGTCTTGGAGTGATAGAATTGAGGCGTTTGGCATAGGGGTATAGTTGTTCTACTTGAAATTATCAATTTCCTTGTTGCACATTTGCACAACAACAAGCCCATCCATTATGTATTTATATCAGTTGTATGTCCTCAAAAATGAAATCTATAGACATTTTTATGGTATATGTAAAGGATTTTTTCAGATATCTTCCTCATTGACACACCTTAGCAACATTTCGTCAAAAGCTCTATGATAGAGGACTTGATATATGATTACGTACTTAGTGGCTATGCCACCTAGGAATATTATCTATTGTGATGTTTCTCCCTTAAGGTATGTGTGGTCCATAATAAAATTGAAAATATCTTAATACCATGGACAAGCAACAATGTTAGGTATTATTTCTACATAGTATACACACTCGTTAGGGAAACTTAAGTATAGAAACTCTCCACTATCTAACGGGTTATCTTCCAACCAATTGGAAAATATTTGTCCCTTGACGGAGTTTTGGTTGATATAATTTAACTCAAATTATCCAATTAAGGCTATGAAGCATCCAAGTTTCTTGGACAAAGAACCATATGTTAGGAGTTTCTAAATAAAATTTGTTTTAACAATAACCCAAGTTCGTGGTTAAGCATGTAATTTCTTAAACAATTTTTTGTAAATACTATAGTGAGACGTTCCTTTTCTTCCTATGTTTAGAGTGTATTGTAGTCTAGAGACATATGACTGATGAATTAAATTACACATCCATGCTTTTCATCATCTTCTTGTGCTAACTTACAAAGCAACGAGACATCTGTTTTTTACGAGAATATAAAATAAGGAGGATCTACCTTAGGAGGAATGAGTGCGGGTGGAAAAAATAGGAAACTCTTGACTACTTAAAATTCCTCATGACACTCAGTCATCTAGACGTTGCAACAATCCTTCTTTAACAAATTATTTATCAAATGAATAGCAAAGGTTAAATCAGGTATAAACCTATGGATTGCACATAGATTTTGAGAAAGGACCTAATGCGCGAGTTGTTTGATGGTAAGGTCATTTCAACAAATACACATATTTTTGTTGGATCCACATCAAACACTAGTGAAGAGATGATGTAACCCAACAACTTCCCTCCCGTCACACCAAACACACATTTTTCTAGATTTAACATGACACCGTATTCAATGAGACAAGAGAGGATGATGTGAAGCACCTTTAGATGATTACAACACTTCCTGGACATGACCAGAAGTTTTCAACCTACAATTCCATAATATTGTGAATAAGATCATGGAATATATAGGTCATTTCCATTGATAGGTAGCACCAACATTCTTAAGACCAAATGACATGACCGCATAGCAATAGGTACCCCAAGGAGTAGTGAAAGTGGTCTTTGTTTGATCCTCCTCAGAGATCCTAATCTGATTATAACCTGAGAAACCATCCATGAGTGAAAAAAATCATATCTAGTTATTACATCCATAATGACATCAATGGAAGGTAACGGGAAATCATCCTTGGGACACACTTTGTTTATGTCCCGAAAATCAATGCATATTTGAATTTTCCCATTCTTCTTGAGAATGGGGACTATGTTTGATACCCACATTGAATAATCTACAAGTTTGATGAATCCCACCTGTAGGAGTTTCATAATCTCTTCTTTGACCATCAAATCCACTTTTGGCTTCATAGGTCTCGACTTTTTTTTGATGGGCTTGGTGTCAGGTTTGGTTATGAGATTGTGGACTACGACATGGGGAGAAATTCTTATCATCTCTTTGTAGATAAATGTGAAGGATTTTGAATGTTCCTTGAGAACCTTTGTGTGAATTTCCACTTCTTCTAGAGTTAAAGAAGAACCAAGTTTCAATATCTTAGGGTCTTCCTCTGTCCGATATTTATATTAATGGTTCCCTCAATTAAAGAGGAATTTCCTTCTTCAAAATATGGTAGTGTTCGAGTTAGTTATAGTTCTCCTTCCTCCTCTACTTCATAGATTTCAAGGCCTTTTGATGAGAAAGGACCCATCATGTGATCTCAAAAATAGGAGGAAGAGTGAGGTATGTGAGTGAAACCTCTCTCATGTTGCACATGATGAATGTTAGTGTATGCATTAAGATAACCTAGTACATATTCATCATTATCTACATAATTTAAGGTGTTAGGCTCATTTTCTGCCTCAACATATGCTAGAATTAGATTGATAGGAATTTTTAGGACTAGGGGTTTGACCCATACTAAAACATTGAATTCAGTATCTTTCAAATCTCTTCTTGGAAAAAATAAAGAAGCAGAAGTAGCTATGGAATGAGCTAAATTTTTTTGTTCATGTGGGATAGCTTCAATGGATATGAAATCAAAACCTTTTCTTAAGTTAAGTACGATAGTCTTATAGAGTTGCAGGTGCTCTGCTCTAGTCCCATAAACTTCTAAAACTTGGTTGACAACTAGTTGGGAATCACCCAAAACTCTAATATTACAAACACCCAATCTCTTGGCTACAATGAGACCAAGAAGGAGAGCCTCATACTCGGCACCATTGTTTATGCATTTGAAATTGAGATTAAAGGTGAAAGGCATAAATTTTCCTTCGAGAGGAAGTAAGTATCACACCTACCCCAGCACCAAAATGAAACATCACTCCATTATCGTTGAGCATTCAAAAATTGTTACGGAAGATTGATGTTTGATCATTTCTAATACCTTCTTCCTCCACTTCCTAGAAGAGAGCCGAGTCCTAGAGCATGTCATATGCCTAAGGATTCGAAAGGAAGGAGAATAGGTAAATATTTCTCCAATAAATGTAAAATATTAGATGTGGAAACAAGTGTAGTTTCATCTTTGACTGTAGGAATCCCTTTGATTAAACCGGTAGTTTCTAATTTCGTTGTGGGAATTAGTTTTGACTCGGCGTTGTATCTTTAGGTTTGTTTAGTTGATTTGTGGGGAGCTCAAACTTAGTATGTACCCCAAGTTTCTTCTTTAAGTTGGCTAGGTGAATATCGAAAGGTTTTGGGTCACCCTAAGTGACAAATACTTTCCCCAAATAATGGATTATGAATTCTTGGAATAGTGTGGAAGGGATTTCCTTCATCTCGATACATCTAAGGCCGACCAAGAATCATGTTATAGTTGGTTTCCTTATCTATAATATAAAACTCGGTTATAAATATCTTTGCACAAAGAGTAGCTAGAAGTAATATGGTCCTTATGGAAGTTTCTTTGAGACTTTCATAGCCTCTCAACATATTTCTAGTTGAGGAACAATTGGTTTCCTTGTAGCCTAAATTTTGGAGGAATGAGAAGGGGACAATATTAACAGTTTCCCCATCGGTAATAATTTTACACTTAACATAATTATTATATATATACCTATAAATACAGCATTGGGTCACCTCTATGTGCTAGCTCGACATTGGTGGGCATCTTACTGATGTCAAAGATGAATCCAACATATCTTTCAGGCTACCTAGGAGGATAGACGTCAAAGTTTATGTGGTTGACTTATGCCTCTGGTGGAGGGGTAACATTAATCAAGTGACCAAGACCCAATGATTCTAATAAAGCAACTTGATGAGTGGGAGAGTTATTCAAAAAATCCAAGAAGGAGATGTGAGAAAAGGTCTTAGTTAAATCCATGATTAGATCATATGCCCCTACCGGCTTCAGAAGTATTAGAGTGTCATTTGACATATATGGGTAGATGGGAATAGGATGTGTTGAATAATCATGAGTTCTTGTAGCTGTGTTAATTTGAGGTTCAGTTTCTAATTCAACAAGACCCACAATCTTAGTTTGTTGTCGATTATCTAATGGAGGTGCTACCAGTGGGTTTGAAGAAGTGGAAGCTTCGTGGTCATTGTTTCCCACTAGGTTACCCTTTTTTGTACCATGGGGGTTTAATTTTTTGTTGTGAATATGTATAGGAAGAGGGTCTACAAAGATCCTAATAGGAGTTTTGGGGAGAAACCATCCATATGCTAACAATCTGCGTTGGTGCCATAGGATTTGCCAAAAACATCTCAATGAAGAGTTTCCTTTGGTCCTCTAGTAGGCGCTATATGAACTTGTTACAGTCATGAAAAGTTCTAGCATCATGCCCTTAGACCCTATGGAAGCCACAATAAAGGTTAGGATCATAGTCCTAAGGTATTTAATTTTGCATTTTGTTGCGGTGAAAAGTTCAAATTGTTGTTTAACTGTTGATTGTTATAGTTAAATTTTGGAGGCCTTTTCCCTTGGTTTTGATATTGATTTTGATACCCATTTGGGTATTGATTGGGGCCTTGGGCCTGAACTTGTTGTGGAGGTGGAGGACAGTTGAAATCCACTGCATTGATGGAAGGAGTGAAATTGTTACTCCTTTGATTATTTCTATTTGTATTGTTATTGACATTGTTTGTGCTTGAAGTGTTAACAACATTCAAATTTTTGGCTTGATTAGTTATGTCATCCATTGTAACACCATGGTTCTTATTAAGGACCTTAGGTCCTTGATTGTTTTTGGAATTTTTGGGGTAATTTGAATTACCTTGGGAGGGAGTGATTAGTCTCCCATTTGAACCATAGGTCTTTCGATTGCTATCTATTGTTACTTGATCTATATGGAGAATATCTTCTAATATCTCCTTGTAGCTCATAAGGGAAATTTTTGACTTCTTCCTTTTTCTTGGTTAAGGGAATGAAGGAATAGATCAAAAATCTCCATCTGATCCATATTGGGAGCACTTGTTGAAGAATAGTACGCCGCCACCTTTGAATCAAGTGGGTAAAGCAGATTCATTATGCTCTTGCTTTATGTGGAGGAATTCCTAATTTTCATCCTTAGCAAATTATTCATGTCTAATTCCTTAATGAACTCAAATATGAGTTGCTTAAAATAATGTATTGAGGCTTCATGTATCCTATAATACCAATCAAGAGATATTCCTTCAAGATTCTTAGGGAAGATCTTTTCTACAACTGCATCCCATAGGAGAAACTCTTAAATGGCATTTGCATATGATTTGATATATGCATTTGAATGCCTCCCTTTTAAAATTCAGCAAGTTGGGAAGAGTTCGCGCGAAACATTACGCTTCATATGGTAAAGTCCAAGGGCTCCTTAATATATTCAGCATACATGCCCAAAGCATAGGAATCTACCATAGATGACCCTTGATGGGGAGGTGGAGTAGGCATAGGAGGATGATATGGCGTAGTGTAAAAATTTGTAAAGGAATTAGATATCTCCTAAGGATAAGCATATGATCCAGGAAAAGAGCACATTTCCCCTATGGTGATTTGGAATACATGTGTAGATATGGGGGAACATTAATATAGTACATAGTGGGAGGCATGAAACTAAGGAACATCACATTTCTAGTTGGGGCAGCATTTGAGAATGCACTTCCATTCGGTGCTTGTTGAGGGTATCCATACGAGGTGTGAGGGGGCATACCCAACATGCCCGATCTAGTGAGGATATCTCTAGGTCTAAGAATGCCCATGTAAACTAGAGGAGGATTTGACGCAAAGATAGGTATTTGGAAAAAAATTGGATGATGGAGAATCCTTCCTTTCCTAATAGAAGATGAGGCATGAGTAGCCTGGGTAAGTTCTAATTCTCTAACCCTATCCACCAATGTCGAGATGACCTCACCTAATGATGGTATGGTGTTTTGTTTTAGCACATGTTGTTGAACCTTGTTAGGTTGCAAAGGAGTGTGATATCCTATTATGAATCTGTTTATTATTTTTCCACCTCTCATTAGAATTTTTTTTTGTTGTGAGGGGTAGAGGTGTTATTTTGAAGTAAGACATCAACATATCCTTGCATCCTATCTAGATATTGGTCCATGTTATTAAAAACTCTTGGCTTTAGGAGAAGCGTGCCATGATCTCATCATGAGAAGATAGGTAGGAAGTGAAGGGATCAGACTACATGTTGATATGAGGTCTAGACAAGACCCACGGACCAAAACCTTGTTCTCCAGTGAAATTCATATTGTTTGAATTGGAGAATTCAGTGTATCAATCTCCTCAATCCTAACAGATGATCCATTGTTTGCACCTTGAGGAAGAGGAGTGTAAGGTGAAGGTATATTGGAAGAATAATTGTCAGCCCACCTTGATAATGAGGGTGATTGTGGTATGCCGATTTGGCGGTAATAAGCTTCAGAGATGAAAATGGGTCTATCATAGTCCTTCCCCGACATATTCGGGGGGTATATGAATACTGAAATTATAATGGGAGAGGGAGAAGAAGGAGTAAATAAATGGAAACAAAAAGAGACTATCTCTTCATGTTGGGTTCACCAATTTGTATGAATGAAAATCGACACGCGATCTTCAAGAAACACTCGACCTCTCGATGTTGTGCGGGGATAACCAACGTAGAATGAATAGATGGCTATGGGTAGCCAAATATAGCGAATATGTGATATGTTGACTAAAATATGTGGAAATATGATGAACAATATATCAAGGAAAACAATGTCCTCAATGCGTAATATTGGGATTTTCTCATCAAGGGAAAGAAAGGCCCTTTTAACCGAGTGGGTCTAATGGATGGATCGGAAGGAATGGCCACTTGAAGAATCCAATAGATTTTTATTTATGATGAAATAATTTCTAACATTTATGAGATGCGTGGAAAACTAACGGGTTCCTCGTAATGATGTCAAGACAAGGTCATGGAATAAACGTGAGAGGCATGGTTCTGCTAGATCTATGGGTAATTAGCTATTTTAGTCTAGAACGTGAGTTCTCGATGAAATTCTTCATTTAGAATGTTTAGTTGTTTGATAATGTCTAGCGGAAGTTGGGATGTCATAAATACTAGTGTACATAATCTGGTATCTAGGACTAATTAGTTTTCCAACCCATTCGGTTGGGGGACCTATGGATCACTACCATATGTTCATTCTTGTTATGGTCTGTTAATTTCCATGTATACATATAATCTCCAAAAATAAATAACAAGCTAATCTAAGTAAATAAAAGCTACACTATGTTTTTGTATTTTATGATATAAGGAAAATTAAAAAATTAAAACAATTAATCTAAATAAAATAATTTTTTATGTAGTTATTTATCTATGCAATAGTGTATTAAATCTATTCTAATCAAAACAAATCCTTTTCCAATTTATAATTGTGGATTATTAAATATTTTTCTACATCGGAGACACGAGAATATTTAAATCTTTAAAAGCATTTCTTCCTTGTAACCAGGGGAAAAATTTAAGGGTCCCTCGAAAAATGCCTTAGAAAATATGTGACGAACTGGGAAAATTATATTTTGCACAAATGGCCAATATCAAGACATCACGACACCATTATTAAATGCTACCAGATTGCATCTTTTTTATATACTACCGGTTGATAGTATATTTTTATGCTATCACACGATAGTATAAAAATACTACTAGGTGATAACATTTTTATGTTCTTGGCTAACAACATATAATTTGTTTCCTCGAAAAACATTCCCTGTATATCGGGAAACATTCTCATCTCATATGGGTAGGATTTTTGACCCATAGGTTTATGGGACAGTTTTGGCCCATGGTTTTGGTACCCACAATATTGTAAAAATGCTTATGTATTTGCCTATTTATGTGGTTTTTTACATAAGGTAGGGTTGATGTAACATTGTAGATGTATGTGAGTTCAAGTGTGAATTATATAGAGTTTGTTCAGCATAGAACCAAACAGATATGGGTACCTTGTAATGAGAGAGATGTGGCTTGTAATAAAATATGAGGAATTGATTCTTGGTGGACGTAGCCCAAATTGGGTGAACCACATTAAATATTGTCTCTCCATTTTTTTCTTTTATTATCTACACTTTTATTTCAGATTTGTAATATTTTTTACATATTTGTTTCTATAATTACGATTCTGTGAGAGATTGTTCTGCATGTTTTATCACTTATTCTATAAAAATTGGTATCAGAGCCAAGTTTTAGTTTGCTGAAGTGTTGAATCGTAGGGAAATTTTTAGCTTGATTGGGAGCTATGACAGATGATGGAAGATCAAGGGTTGATAAATTCAATGAGCATAATTTTAGTCTTTGGAAGATGCAAATGGAAGATTACCTTTATCAAAAGGATATTTATATTTTGTTGTCTAGAAAAAGAACTAAACTATTAAGCATGATGGATGCGAGAATGGGATTTGCTAGTTAGGAAGGCACTTGGGACAACCAACTAAGTCTTGAATCTTTGGTTTAATTTAATGTTTTAAAGTAAAAGACTATAAAAGAAGTTATGGATGTATTAGGAAGTTGTAGAAAAAAAACTATGTCTCTAACAAGATATTTTTAATGAAAAAGTTGTTTAATATGAAGATTTCGAGAATGGTTTAGTATCGATCATTTATATGATTTTAATATAGTTATAAATATGCTATATTTGGTTACACTAGAATTTTATGAAGAATTTAGGGATCTAGTAATTCTATGATCATTACCTAAGAGTTGGAATAGCCTAGTAATGGCGGTAAGCAACTCGATTCCAAGATAACTAGAAGTTGAAGTTTGAAGATGTTGTAGGGGTGATTCTAAGTGAGGAAATGTGAAGAAAAATCTTTGGGGAATCTTCCACTTCAGAGAATGCTTCAAATTTGGAAAATAGAGGGAGACAAAAGAATAGAGGAAGTTGTGGAAAATCAAAAGATCAAGTAAGGTCAAAATCCAAAAGCAAGTGGCACTATGGAAAATATGGGCATGCAAAGAAGGACTATTCAGAGCTTCAAGATAAGAAGAAACAATAAGAAGAAAACAAGGAGGAAAATGTGGCAATGGGTAATGTATGTCAGGATGATTTGATTATTTCATTCCATAATATTATTGAATCTTGGGTTTTAGATTCGGGGGATTTTTTCCATGCTACTCCACATAGGCATTATTTTGTCGATTATGTTCAAGGGGATTTTGGGCATGTTTTTCTTAGTGATGATGAGGCTTGAAGCATATTTAGAAAATGTTTATTCTAGGTTAAGATGTAGAATGGAAATACATAGCTATTGAAGGATGTTAGACATGTGCCTACATTAAGACAAAATTGGATATCGGTGGGGTAGCTAGGAAGTGATGGTTGTAATGTGATATTTACAAAAACTCTTGAAAGGTTACCAAGGGTTCTCTTATGGTGGAAAGAGGTAAGAAGGTTGGAAACTTTTATTTAACCACCGATAGCACTAACGTTTTTAATTTAATGGATTTAGAAGAAAATATAACATTGTGGCACTATAGGCTCACCATATGATCCAAAAGGGCATGGAGATCATAAAGATGGATTTTCTGGATATATAAAAAAGTTTGGATTTATGTGAGGACTACATATATGGGAAACATAAGAGAGTAAGGTTTCTCAAGGTTGGACCTAGGAAAAAGAGAGTAAGTTGGAGCTGGTACATTCGGATGTGTGGGGTTCATCTCGGGTATCATCTCTTTGTGGTTCAAATTATTATGTTACTTTTATTGATGATGTACTAAGGAAAGTTTGGGTATATTGTATTAGAAAAAAATATGATGTATTTGACACTTTTGTTAAATAGAAATCCTTAGTAGAAAATAAATCAGGTCTTAAGCTATAATGTCTTAGGTTAGACAACGGGGGAGTGTTGTAGAAATGAATTTGATGATTATTGTTATAAGAATGGAATATGAAGGTAGGAGATGGTTCTAGGGACTCAGTAGCATAATGGGGTGTTAGAAAGGATGAACAACACAATAATGGAAGGTGTTAGAAGCATGAGGTTATATGTGGACTGCCTCTTTCTTTTTTTTTGGGTAGAAGCGGTGATCACATATGTGTACTTAATAAATAGAGGACACTCAAGTTCCTTGGATGGAGGAATACCAGAGGAGGCTTGGTATGGTAAGAAATTTTATTATTCCTTTCTTAGAGTCTTTTGATGTGAGGTGTTTTTCCATATAGAAAAGGATGATAAGACCAAGATAGAGGATAAATCAGAAAAATGCACTTTCATTGGTTAGTGGTGATGAATTTGGATATAAATGTTGGATTATTAAGGACAAGAAAATCATTTTATCGGGGATGTGATCTTTAATGAGAAATTCATGTATAAGCAATAGTTCTAGGAAAATAGGGAAGAATTTGAGAAAGAATATACAAAGTGGTAGAGGATCTTCTAGATGGGAAAGTGACACAATAATATATTAGGAACCTACTCAACAGGATTCCCAAACTCCTATATTGAGGAGGTCTTCTAGTGTATGTGAGATAACCTGAACATTTTCTCCTTCTCTTTATTATTTATTACTCACCGATGGTGGAGAGTAAGAGAGCTTTGATGAATCAATATAGGTAGATGCCAGGAAGAAGTGGGAGCAAGCCACGGATGAGGAGCATTAGGATCTCATAGAGAACAAAACTTCAGATTTGGTGAAGCTACCCAAAGGAAAAATATCATTGTATAACAAGAGGGTGTATAGAGTTAAAGAGGAAGAAGGAGGAAATAAAATATACAAGGCCCGGTTGGTGGTCTAGGGGTTTGCAAAGAAAAAGGTATAGATTTTGATGTTATTTTATCTCCGTAGTAAAAATGAATTCTATTAGAACTGTTCTTGGAATAGTGACAACAAAATACTTGCACTCAGATAAGCTAGATGTAAAGACTGCATTTCTCCTCGGTGATTTAGAGGAGGATCTATATATGCAGCAGCCAAAGGGATATGAGGTCAAAGGTAAAGAGGAGATGGTGTGAAAAATTAAGAAGATCTTGTATGGCCTAAAATAAGCTCCACGTCAATGGTATAAGAAATTTGACAACTTCATGATGGATCAAGGTTATATTAGATGTCATTCTAATCATTGCATGTATACAAAGAAATTTCAAGATGACAGTTATATTATCTTATGCTTGTATGCGGATGACATGTTAATTGTAGAGGCGAAACATAAAGGAAATAAATGTACTCAAGAAGAAAATAAGTGAATCCTTTGCTATGAAGGATTTGGGGGCGATGAAATAAATCCTTGGTATGAGGATATATAGGGATAGGAAGGAATGGAAGATAAATTTATCTCGGGAAGAGTAGATTAAGAAGGTCTTTAAGAGATTTAATATGCAGGATGAAAAACTTGTTAGGACTCCTTTAGTAGGTCATTTCAATTTATCAAAGGATTTGTGTCCCAAGATAGAGAAACAGAGAAACCAGATGTCTAAGTTACATTACTCATCAATAGTTGGAAGTTTGATGTATGTCATGGTGTGCAATAGGCCTAATAGTGACCATGTAGTGGGAACTATGAGTAGATTTATGAGTGATCCCAATAAATATCACTAGTAGAAAGTAAAGTGGATCCTTCGGTATTTGAGAGGGACCATGGGGATAGTTTTTGCTATAGTGGATCAAACACCACTTTGTGTGGTTGTGTAGGTTGAAATATGACTAGATATGTAGATAGTAAGAGGAACACAACATGTTATATTTTCACTTTAGGTTGGATAGCAGTGAGTTGGGTTTCACAACTACAAAAGCTTGAGGATTTGTCAACCACGAAGGCTAAGTATGTTTCGCCCTGAGGAAAGAAAATAGATGATTTGGTTACATCAATTGTGTGAGGATTTGGGGCATAAGCAGGAGAAAGGGAATCTGCATAGTGATAATCGAGTTCTATATACTTAGCTAAGAACTATGCTTTCCACTCTAGGATGAAGCATATATAATTAAGGTACCATTTCATTAGGGAAACTTTAGAGGAAGAGAAGTTGAATATGGAGAAGATCCATTCTAGTAAGAATCCTATAGATATGATGACCACAATGATCACAAGGGAGATAATCTGAAGTTGTGTTCAACTTTGGTTTGTCTTTATGGACGATAGTGAAGGGTTGAGAAGTTCGCTCAGAGGAAAACTAGTCTCCATGTAGGAGATTGTTATGTTGTGGAGCCCATTTTCATGTGTGGAAGTGTTGAAGACTCGTACACTAAAAGGATCCACAACATAACAATATATATATATATATATATATATATATATATATATATATATATATATATATATATATCTGTGTGAACAAATTTATTTCCTTATGTAGTTCGCATATGTCTTAGTGGTAGTCCATTTATATGTGGAAATTTCTTGACTTGTTGTTTAAATTTTCTCTAGAGGAATGTGAATTGGTTTTCTCAAACAATTATAAAATATTGAATGATACTAAGTTTTTCTAAGAACTTGTGAAGTAAATGTAGGGGAAAACAATATAGTAACTAGGTATATGGAAGAAAGGAATAATTACTATTTTTAAAGTGATTGTTGATTTTTCGGGAATGCGTTTTTTAATATATTTATTGATTATTGAGTTACTATAAAAGATGATAGTTTTATCCCATCATGAGAATAATGATTAAAAATATTATCTCCTTAGAGCTTGACTTTTTAAGTAAAAATCTTGTAATAGATTTTTTATCTCTTAAAAGTGGCAAGTCATAAATATTGTTTATATATGAGAGTAAGTTTTGTGTTGTAAAGTTGAAGGGTTTATTTTGTGACCCAGTGATATTGACTTCTTAGGAACACTAATTCTATTCCTATACTTGAAAATTAACTTGGTTGTTAATAGTGAAGGATTGATTCCCTTATTTGGGTGTTAATTTAATGTTAGATCAGGTTATTTAGTTGGTGTAAAATAATTTTCTTAGTATGTGTGATTTTTGAGCATCTTGAGAATCACTTAACTTGCATAGTCTGTAATTATAGATTGTTAGAAGGTATTGCAAAGTGTATCAATTTTTTTGTAATGATGTTGTGGACATATAATTTGTATTGTTTACAAGAACAGTAATAAATTTTGAAGATCTTACTAAAATTTCCTTTTGGGTGACTATGGATTGTTTAGATAATCAATGTAATTGATTAGTTATGATAAGTAAGAATGATGGAATAAAAATGTTTATTAACTAAATTCCATTTTTGTACATAGATTAAACCTGAAAAATTATAATATTTTTGTGTTCTAGTATATAGACTGAATATTGTTGAGATAAGGGTTTGATCTTGTTTATTGTTAAAATAAACTACTTTATCAACTATTTAATTTAATAAGTTGGTATTGAAAAACTATCGAGCTTAAATTCTTGGTTTTTGGAAACATAGTTACACTATATAGTATCCCTTCATTTGATTAACAACACGTGTACTTAATAAATATATTATGAATTTTATGAGATGTCACATAAGATAACCTTATCATAATCATTTATTTCAATTTGAAGAAACATGAACATGAGCAGAAAATTCATGCCAACTCGCAGAATCGATCGTGTATACATTATCTCTCCTACGGTGTGCGCAGGATAGTAATATTACGAAGTGATAATTGGATTGTATACACATGATTTCTTCATGTATTATTGTTTACAAATCCGTTCTAGATTATTGCCTTTAATTGAAAAGAAAAAATATTATTTTTGTAGGTTGAATTAAAGGCATTTTCCTATTTGTACTATTTGGAAATTCATATATTATTATTTTTTGAAAATAAGTATTTATCCTTGGGAAGTTGATTAATTATAATTATTATTCATATCACTTTTTGTGAGTTATAAAGATGTTTTTATTGCTGTTTTTACAACAGTATATGATTTAAATTTATTAAATTTTAAATGTTATTTACGAAGCTATATATTTTCATTAACTCATTATGGATGAATTAATATGATGAAATACACCAAAAATATGATATGGATATAATTATGATAAAATTATCATTTATAACCTTATCGTTTTTATTTAAAACTAAAAGTGTTTTAAAGTTACAATTAACAACAATGTTCATATATGAGTTACTATTTATTATTTAATATTCTTCATAGAATTTATAGTTTCATTATGGATGAACCGTACGTCATTAATGAGTATAAGTACATTTTGGGAAAAATAATACGAAAAAGTAATGTTATAGTATCGATGTAGCTTATTATAATAAAGTAACCTAATTATGACACAAAGTGATGACATATGGGTACATGAATTGTTTACATAATTATTCAATGGATTGACTTATGAGAGATATGATTAATTAAACTTGCATTATATGAAAATCATAAGTTATTATATTTATTATTGGATGATGATATCCTTTGATATTAATTGAATATTTCAAAATAAATGTGAAACATATGAGACTTAAAAAAACCAACTACGATGTGATTGGATCATTTGATGTGAGACATGATTAAGTAAACCTATCCTTAACAACTAAAAGATATGTTGTGATATCATGAAAAGAGATACTCATTTAAGTTAGTAACATGACAAGTTACTATAGTTCTCCATTGAGAAAAGGATATTGTGTCTTGACACCTAATAACCTATCATAAAGAGCGTACCTAGTATTAACTCAAAAGATGACAATGAGTTTAAATGAATTTTGGGTGCTATGACCCGCCATTTAATTTGTTATAACCCTATCTATACCATATTACAATGGCTATGAAAAGGGTAGTGAGTACTCAATGATAAATTCATTATGTGGTCACTATCTTTCCTATATGGATCCTAAGATGGGACTGATATTCTACATTTGAATAGAATGGAGAGTCCTAATTCGTACTTCTTCAAAACATAAAATAAATTTCTTAAAAAAAAATTGAGATCTAGATAACCATGTAGAGATATTTTGGTGGTGATGGAGACAATTTTCATTGACTTATGTGCGGTCATGAAACTAATCTTACAGTACTCTCTTGAGAACTTGGCCAAGTAGTGTAGCTATAGTTGATTACACTATCTGATCACCATGCCTCTATTCTATTGTGTTGGATTCTTAATGGATTACAACATGTATGTTCTCTAGGTTGACACACATGAGTTGCACATGGTTCTCAATACTTATTAAATAAGTTTAACCAAAAGTAGACAAGTTATACTCACTCGGTTAGAGTGATGTTAAGGGATACCAGGTAGATCTAATGGACCTATACAACTACAAATGGTTATCATTTTTATCAGATGGATTTTAAAAATGTTATTATGTTATATTTTAATTGTTGCAAGATAAAAATCATAGAAGGCATTAATTGTGATGAAGGGGTTTTTTAATTTCCCCCTTTAATTTGGATAAATTATAACATGGATGTTACACAACTCACCATCACATCTAATTAAGTGTTTAAATTAAAATATTATATGTGATATTTCATATTACATTATTGTTTCAATAAGAAATATAAAGGTTTAATATGTGTGGATGGGGTGAAAATCAGAGGTGAAATACCATTTATATGAAGGTAGTGATCATCCAATCTTTTATAAAATAACTAGTTATTAAACCAATATTGTTATATGTGAGATTGATAAAAAAATGCTCTAAATATCTTCAAATAATGAATCCCAAGATTTATAGTTTTAGTTATAAACACCTAAAAAATAAATCATAGATAATCTTGATTCAAACAATGTTTCCACTTGGAAAACTTTTCCCCATTATTATTTATTCAATTAATTAACAAATAAGGCTAATATAGCCATTACAACAAGACTTGTCTATTTTTGCATGAAAATTTAAAGACTAATAATAACACATATAACTCACAATTTTAAAAAGTCAAATAAATATGACTAAAAATATATTCAATATGAAAAGTATCATTCACTAATAGCATATGGTAAACATCAAGAATCCATTATTAGTTTATGTGATAGATGCACACTAGTCAAACTAGGCACCCCATACCATCCTAATATTAAAATCAGTATACAATTAGGAAAACCTTAGTAATATATGAATGGAAATTTCATGCAACCTATTAGGTATAAATGTATAATTATTTGAACTCAATCAAGTGCACAACTAGTGAACCACACTCTACATGACACTTCTAGTCTAAAGGTAGAAGATGTCTACTATGTTTTTCAAACAACCAAAAATAATATAACAAAACTAACTCAAATAAATATCCTAAAAATTATAAACAAAAATTAAACTAATTCTACTAGTAATTAATTAGGTTCCCATATGGGCATCATACTCAACATTCTCCCCTTTGATGCAAAGAGAAAAAAATCCTATAATCTCATTAAGTATTCCATATACTTGATATAATAATTCATTGGTGATAATATCATAAAGATAATATTAAATTTTCACATACTCAATGAGTTATTTTTTATCATTGACCAAGTATTTGATAAAATGATGTTTGAGTTCAATATTTTTAGTTCTTGCATAGTGTTATCAAAAAAATGTGTAGATTCAAATTGAGCTTATATGATATAAAATAAGTGTATTCTCGAGCCACATTCCTTATGTGAAATATTAGTTGGGATATACATAATCAGTTTAAATAAAGTATAAAGTAAGTGTAGCTTGTTTCTTTGAAGGACCATGAAACCAACCCGCTTCCCAATGTGAAGCAATAACATGAAGTATACTTCATTTCATTAATAGAACCTCCAAGATATGAATCTATGTATCCAAATATATATATGTATATATATATATATGTGTGTGTGTGTATATATATATATATGTGTGTATATATATATATATATGTGTGTATATATATATATATATATATATGGTATGAAATTAATACCATAATTAGAAGTACATATTACATATCTAAAAACTCTTTTGATTGCTTGTAAATGATTTAGTAAACAGTTTCCCATATATTAATGCAAAATTCTTCTTCTTTTCATGAGTATGAGGTCCAAATAGGTTTTCAAGAAGTCATGAAATCATGAGAGGGAGTATATGTTACAAATCAAAGTGCTTGTTTTATTTAAGTTGTTCACATTTTCAAAGTATAATATTTCCCGCCCTTTTCTAATTCAAGTGTCATAAGCATGTAAAAGTTAAGTTTTATATTTTCAAGTGTATGAAAAGGGTCATGATGGATGGGAATGTGTTTAGACATATTTTATATAAGTCCTAGAGTTAAATTTTTTTAATAAATGATAAAGAACATGTAATATTCCTTTTTATTATGTATGGGCATATGGAATTATACAAGAGTTATTTAGGGTTGGAAAAGTGTGTGAAAATGATGGAAGATTAGTTCATATTGTCAAGATATCTGGAGCATGGAGAAGGGAGAAAAACTTGAACAATAAATGTTTCATGGATAATACTATGTAAAGTGGATCAGTAACTCTTAACATGAACCAAGAAGGATGAATTTGAATGAGAAATATCCATGTTTTTAAATGTAGGATTAATTCATTTGTATCCTTTTTTATTCAAGTATGTGTGGCACATTCATTAATGATTTCAATGTTAAAGAACTTTTGGATTGAGCTATCGGTATGGTGATGTTAAGAAATAAGAAATAATCCCCTATTTTACATAATAGATTGTGTTGATTTGGTGTATCAACTTGATAATGATTTTAATAATGAGCTTTTGAATTAGATAAGGCTTTGAAGGGTGTAAAATGTTTTTGAGAAATTTCTACTTGTGTGAATGGTTGGGAAATTTTTTTACTAGAGTTTTAGACTTAATATATGATTGATTAGAATTTGGTAACCTTTTGGAGCTTCTCGGAGTAATCGAAAAACCCTATCCAAGGTTTAGTCTAATTTTCAAGTTTGATAGTCTAAAAGGGTGAATTAAAGGATACAACTAGTATGATGTCATATAGAGAGAGTGGAATTATTGAATTTTAGGACATAGTTTCATAAGAAGCTCATCATTTTCTTATTTAACATGATAGTTGGCTTATAGGTTGACTATGATAGGGTTTAAAGTTAATTATTTGTTTGGAGGACTTCTAAGGAGGATTGAAATGATAATAACTTCAAGATATAACCCAAATATTGTGTTGACAAAAATTTGAAAGGATTAAGCCAAAAAAAAGACATCCAAGCATTTTTTATATGAAAATATTTATATTTACCAAAGTTCTATATTAACAGACCTAATTTGAAGGCCAAGAATTTCTAGAAAATGGATTAGGATTTGGATAGTGGTCATGCAAGTTGGTTAACAATTGTAACTTGATAATGGGTACCTAAATATGTCTTGAATTGATCATAAATAATCCATAGAAAAAATTATGCTTGAAAAACTAAGATTGCATGAGCTACAAGGAGAAAAACCATTTCTAGAGAGGAAGTTAGTGTCCAAAGAGGTGTTACTTTGGAAGTTTGAGAAAACATTTATTACAAATCTTAAGGGGCCTAATACGTACCCAACTCAAGTTTTAGTTTATGTTTGGGCTTTATGATTTACTCCCAACCAATTTCATCCATCAACATTACTTTTAAGAAGCCTACAAGGGAAGTTTTAGTAAAGAAAGAAAGTTTGGGGTTTTACTTTATCGGGAATCATTTTATTGATTGATTTTTCTACGATTAGGAGGATATAATAGGTTCATTTATTGAAGTTTTAGTTAAGGCCATAATCACCATATTTACATGGTTTGAGCCATTTTGGGTAATAGTAGAAGATCCTCTAAGTAGAGTTATATGGTTGTGTTTGGTGGTTGATCTTGGCTAATTCATTATTTGCATAAGTTTTATGATTTTATCTACATCATTTGGTATCAAAGAAAGGTTATGAATTAGTGACAGGTACACAAATAAAGATAAGAAGAAATATTGAGAATATACAATCCAAGATAAGGACTTGGGAAACATTGAGGTCAAGAGGACACAACAGACTTGAATGCATAAAGACAAATAAGAAATAAGAGTCACGGTGGGATAAAGAGATAATGGAATTGTCAAGTATTGTGATAAAAGTAAAAATTATTGAATATCTATGGCTAATAATGAGTATTAAATCATATATTTGGTTATTTAAGATAAGAATCAAGTGGCCTATAGAGATATTAATGAGGAAGAGGATAAGAAGACTAGTGAAGAATGCCTTGAGAAGAGAAGTAAATAATGATTACATAGCCTATAAGGGATTGAGAATGAGAGATTTTACAAGTGAGAAACTTGAAGATGAAGTTGAAAAAGAGTTCTCATTGTGTAGAACATGAAGAGATAAGAATAAGTGCATAATTATGCACTTAATGAGATGGATAAGTCAAATAAAAGAGTGTCCATGAAAGAGGCACCGAAAGGGATGATTTTGTATCTTGATTTTATTTCTAATATTGTGTTTGAGTGTGTAAATGAAGGTGTGAAGAACCTATTGAAAAAGGTCAAAAATCAAACCTTGAACTATAATAAATATGGGGAAATCGATACACCCATGTATGAATATGAATAAGAAAGAAAAAGAGGATAGAATGCATCAGCCCATAAATAAGAAATGGATGATTATGATAAAGAAAATAAATAAATTGAAGACCTTCAATAAGATCAAGAAGGTGATGAGGATGAAATATAGTATGAGGATTCCTTTGAGAGTTTTGATACAAAGGAGGAAGAACTAGATAATCAGGATGATAACTCATGTGATGAAGACATGGAAGAGTGGGAGACCATATGCAAGTATGAGGAAGAGGTAAACATAAGTCTAGACTATGAATTTGATCATATATTTGAGGAAAATTATGCTCATATGTGGGTTGACAAAGAGAATAATTATATAGAACTCTAAAAACAAGTTCAAGATCATAGACATAGGATGCCAAAGTGGATGAAGAAATCAGAAGTGAAGTAAATCATGTAAAACTTAAAAATAATATATCCATATAACAATTTTAAGAAAAATTAGTTTCAAAGTATGTAAGAGAAGGCAGATAATGGAGTGAACCAAGTATTTAAGTCAAGCTATTAAGGAAGAAGATATGCACTAGTACATCAAAAACATATATCAATTTGTGGATGAAGGAAAACAAATGAAATCATGAGCAAGAAATATCCCAAGGCCATGAAGAAGAAAGTGTCGGCGAGCTAGAGAGAAGAGAGTTGATCTAATGTCTCAAACACATAGTGAAGGAGAAGAATCAAGAAATTTCCATGAGCAACAACTTATCAAGAAACCAGCTAAAGAAGAAAAGGTGAAAAACTAGTAAGATAAACTAATACAACAAATAACATAAAATGAAGAAGACATGAACACGCAAGGAAATAAAAATACTATACTAATTCTAAAAATGAGAATCATGAGTTAGTGAAAGAAATCATGGTAAAAATAAGTAAAGTATGGTTTAAGGAATCTAAAATGCATGAAGAAAATGAACATGAGTTGTATAGTGGATAAGAAAATTAGTTAGAGAACGACATAGATTTAAGACAAGAGAAGGAAAGGATGATTTCAGTCCTAAAACAAAGTAAAGAGAACAAAGAGACAAAGAAATAAATGTTAGCATGAAAATGTGAAATAAGAACAGTCTTTTGAAAAATATTTTGGTCATTTCAAATAAGGTAAAGAAATTCATATTCAAATAGAGATTAAAACAAATCTTAAGGAGAGAGATGAAGAATAAATAGAGAAAATACATCCTAAGTTTGATGAAGATAGTGAAGGTGTGGATTAGAAAACTTGGAGTGACTAACTAATAAGGATAAAGGAAGTATTTAGTCCTCTTAAAACAAAGAATTTGAAACATGAAATGAGAACAAGACAATCAACAAACATATGGGTGACGGATTAATTCAAAAAGAGGATGAAAATTTTTAAAATGTGGAGAAAAAAATATGAAGAACATGACCAAAAACTAAAATATGGTGACCGGAAGGCTAGGAAGAGTAGGAAACAGGAGAAAACAAGCCAAAGCCAATGAATGGAAAGATTATTTTGAAGCTAAATATAGAGTGAACAAAATTAGTGAAGGATGAAATACAGATGCAAGAATTTGATGAATATGAGGTAAGAAAATCAGATTCAAAACATACTTATTTGATGACTCATATTGATTTTTGTTTGGGTGAATTCCTTGAAGTTGTAGAAAATAAATCACCTACTGCACATGAAATTAAGAAGAGTATGATACTAACAAGGTTGAATTGAATGATGAGCATGGGGAAGAAGTGAAGTATAATGATCAAATTCAAACAAATAATATATATTTTATTTTGAAATATTGGTTTGATGTCATGGATGTAGGGGAGGTATATGAAGGTACAACTATGAAAACTATGTTTTCTTTAAAAAATGTGAAGTAAAGCGTAGTTAGTTTGTTTAAAAACGTATAAAAACTAAGCTAGAGAAAGTTGATGAAGTGATGGACACAATGACACAAGCACAAACAATCAAGCAAGATATTGATGCTAAGGAACATTTTTTCATATTTTCGTGCAAGGAAAGAGTTAAGAGCAAGATGAAAAAGTATGGTACAAGGGTGATGAATATAGTAACTCATGAAAAAGAAGTTGTTTTTGTTGTTGTGTTTCTGGATTTTTAGGTACAATGGGAGAAATATTAATCATGAAGAAGATAGATATAGAACACAAGTAACAAAGATGAAAAATTGAAAGAATAGAAAGAGTGCATAAAAAACCATGGGAACCACAAGGAGATGAAGCAAAACAAGTCAGTTGGAATGAAGATGAAAGGTCACAAATATACAAGAAGATGAGAAATCATTTGGAGGCACAACCATATAGACATCGAGAAATAAATCACATGGGTTGTTTTCCAAACCTTAGGAGTATGACACATGAGCATCACTAAAGGAGCTTCAAAATGGAAAATTATTCTTCTTGTCATGCTTATGATGTCTAGATAGGATTGTAATAATTCATGAAGTCATTATAGGGATTCTAGGTTGTAAATCAAATTTCTAGGTTGAGTAAAGTTGTTCAAAATTTCAAACTATAAACTCTCCCACCCTTTTCTAATTTAAATCTCCAAAAAATTTAAAAGTGAAGTTTTATCTTGTCAAGTGTATGGAAAATTTCATGATGGATGGGAGTGTGTCTAGACATATTGTAGATAAGTCCTAGAGTTAAAGTTGAGTAAATAAATGATAAAGAATATGTAACATGCCTTTTTGTTATGTATGGGCATCTAGAATTATGCAAGAGTTAGTTAGGGTTGGAAAAGTGTGTTAAAAATATTGAGAATAAAGGATAGAGGAGTAGTTCATGTTTTCAAGATCTCTAAGAGCATGGAGAAGGGAGAAAAATGTTAAGGAGAAAATTTTCATGTATAAGATTGTTTAAAGTGAATTCTAACTTTTAAAATGAACTAAGAAGGATGAATTTTAATGAGAAATCTCCATATTTTTAAATGTAAGATTGATTATTTTTTTCCTTTTTGTTTTCAAGTATGTGTGAGGCATTGATAGATGATTTAAATGTTAAATAACTCTATGGATTGAGATTTTTGTATGGTGATGTTAAGAAATATGAAATAATACCATGTGTTTACATTCTAGACTATTTTGATTTAGACCTAACAACTTGATAAAGATTTCAATAATGAGACTATGAATTAGATAATGATTTGAAGGGTCATATTGGTATCCAATCATACACCTCCTTTAGGGGCCTAACAACATCAACAATTAGACGGGATGCTTTAAGGATTCTCGACTTGGATTTTTATGTCATTTGTAGCTAGGAAAATGTCTCGCACACTTATTGGGACCATGGTTTGGAGGGATTGGATGACACATACAAAGGTAATGACCTACCTTGCTACTTCTAATCCTACCTTTAACCAAGGTGAGAGGACCCACTAGGTAACTTGAAAATTTAGAGGGGAGAATAGGATCTTTATTCCTAAGTTTATTTGAAATACGTAGATTAGTCCAGATGAAAATGGCCATGGATGCAACACTTAACTCTCACTAGTTGTCACACTAAATGGTATATATGTTAATCCAATGAGACTCAAAGGTTAAGTTATATTTAATAATAAATTCCATATTCTTCGCATACTACTTTGGTAGGGGAAATGAGATTTCCAAAGTTCCTTGACATGTCTTTATAAGTAGAGAAGATAGAAATGGTTTAAAGGGTTGAAATGATAACATGATTGTATTTTGGGTGGGCATGGAATATTATACCATGATGGAACTGAATGTAACACAATTATCAAAACTCAACAATGGCGAATGTAATCCGGATGCAAAGAACATTTAATTAATTTAAATCAATCCCTTAGAAAGGAGATTTGCATTCATAGATAAAAAAAAATGCATGATCCCATACAACCTTTAGGAAGTTAGACACAAATAATCGTGTTAACATCCCAATAATTTTTTTATGGATCTTGATCCATTATGCCTAAGATTCACTCAAAGGCTAATGAAAAACCATTCAACAAAATGGCTATAAAGAGGAAATTAAAATTATGCATAATACTATAAAGATAATTCTCTCAACACAACACCAACCCAATTACTAGAATGAAACCATATAGGAAACATTTTGTGTGATTTAGAGGAGATATGAACATAAGATTACAATAAGTGATATAACTGATTAATCAAATCACATCACCTAGAATGTAATAGGATAAATCCATGAGCATACACAGTTCATTTTAATTTCCAAAAATTCTTAACAAGGGAACACAAAACATATGCTCTCAATGCCTATCAATGGTTGTACACTTGCAACCACCTTGACACCAGATATTTTGAAGAACAAAACAAATCAAATGTATCTCATTAAACATAATTTGAGTTTTTACAGTAGTATCCTTCAATTTTTTCAAGAAAATTGAAAATTTAACCCCCATTTGTATGAGGACATGCCCTCATACTTGTACAATATTGATATTTATTTTTGACTAATTTTCCACCCAAAACATATAGTTAATATTCTCTCCAATTCTATTGACATAAAGCAAATAGGGATACACATTACCTAGATGGAAATATCTTATTTTTCTATTGCTCATTTGGAAAAAATTTACTCCCCATACTTCGAGGTGGAGAAACCATTGGATATATCTTTGCCATGTGTGACTTTTATTACATTGTCTTGTTATGATGACCGAGGTGTACAAAGATGAGAAATTTGTGTGTCGACATACCAAAAATCTATTTTGGCCCCTAAAACCAAAAAAACTCCTTTCAAAAATCAAGTCGACATGGCTAAAACTCGCGCCATTTTACAAAGGGGAGAAATTTGTGTGTCGACATGTCTGAAACTGTGCCCATTTTACAAAGGGAAGAATTTGTGTGTCGACATGTCTAAAACTACACCATTTTACAAAGGGGAGAAATTTGTGTGTCGACATGGCTAAAACTACGTGATTTACTAAGGGGAGAAATTTGTGTGTCGACATGGCTACAATTGTTCCTTTTACAAAGGGGAGAAATTTGTGTGTCGACATCTTAAAATCGTGCCATTTTACAAATGGGAGAAATTTGTGTGTCGACATGTCTAAAACTACGCCATTTTACAAAGGGGAGAAATTTGTGTGTCAACATGGCTAAAATTGTGCCATTTTACAAAGGGGAGAAATTTGTGTGTCGACATGGCTAAAATTGCGCCATTTTACAAAGGGGAGAAATTTGTGTGTCGACATGTCTAAAAATGTGCCCTTTTACACTGGGCAGAGTAGTTTCTTCTTTCTGGGATGTTGATCATTTTTGTAAAATATTTAAAAAAAGTTTTGTTGGCATACACGATGACCTCATCCATGTTGCACCATGGGATGTTGCCATCCAAAAACTTGCCCAAGTCAACTATTGACTTTTTAGATATTTTCTAGATCTTTTGTAAATATCTTGTAAGATATTTTGTAAGTAGTGGGTTTGCTTTTGTCTTCTTTCCTCCTCTCCTTCTATAAATACTAGAATACTTGTTGTATTCAAGGTGAACATTTTTGTATGAAAAGAGAAGTGAGGAGAGAAAGACTTTGTGTTTTCTTGCAACAGAAGAAATATTAATACACATATTCAGACTTTGTGCTTAATGTGTGTGTTATTTGCATCAGATCTTTCTTAAGTTAGATCTATGTTTTTATTCTATTAGATTCATTCCTACTATTGTCATATGTTCATCAGTATTGCTTTAATTGTTTATGCAAGTAAGTTTGGCTCTGTTTACTACCGGCTCAAAGCATAAACCTTCTGACCTTTCCATCTTGGAATTCATTTCTTTTCTTCCTTCAGATCTACCCTCCTCCATTCCTTCCTCCTACCTTTTTGTTCGTAGTTGGAACTACCTCTACTGGGATGAGATCCCAAACCCCCTGAAGTTAGAATAGTGTAGATTTGCACAGATTCCTGCTTGATAGATTAGCAATAAACTAGTTTCACTTCACTATCTCAAAGAGGGCTGCCCCTACACACTGTTGGCCTGTTTCCCCATGACCTGCCTAACCGACAGATTTTCGGACCAACAGTTTTTGGTGACTCTACTGGGGATCAAACTAAGGAAATAACTAAAAAACTGTAAAAATCACTACCAGATTGCAAATTTTAACCTTTGTTAAAAATCAAAATTTTTGCATAAGTGATCAAAACTGAAAATTTCCTTATGAAAATCCATAGATCTGGACCAAGATAGAAACTTTTAGTTCGCTGAGTTTTTACAAAAACTTGTATATTTCAGTAGATCTGAGATTTTGACATTTCATGTTATTTTCAAAACCTTGCAAAATTCAAGTCAAAGATCCGAAAATCAGCCTACTAAATTGACCCACTTTTTATCCTTATTAATCTTTGTTAGAAAACCACAATCGGTTGTTATTTAAAAGAGGGTAAAATTAAATATTGAAAAAAGTACATGCTGCTGATTTTTGCCAAAAAAATCAGAAAATCAGCAAGTATAAACAAAAAGATTGTTGTAAATCTACTCCTAATTGTTGCAGATCTGAACGGATACGCTGGTCGGGTGAACCATTTACTCGTAGCAGAAGAGCTCATGGGGAAGTTGATCCAATTTTTGATCTACTTCGAAGGCACAATTTCAAGTATCACTCCAGCATGATTCACATCACTGAGCTAGTGGATCGATCAACAAGAAGTGCCTCGCCTCCACGAAAGAGCCGGATTTCACAGGGTGCCTCGACATCAACTTACAGTGCTCTTTTGCTAAGTGGAACCACACTCCCTACTCGTGTTCTTTTTCCTACTTTTCAAATGGCAAAAATCTACCTGTACCATGGGGAAATGCCATGGGTCCTCTAGCATTGCCACATCCAAGTCAACCCCCTCCCTCATGGAAATCACAAAAATTTCCCATGCGATTTGATGGGAGTGGAAATCAAAGCATGGACGCACATATAGCTGCGCATTTATTATGTCATGCAACATTCTGGACGTGACTCATGAGGACGTATCAGTACATCTCTTTCTGGAGACCTTGCAAGGGCCTGCAGCATCAGAATGGTTCCAACATTTACCAACCGGATCCATCACCAATTGGGCCACATTATGGACTACATTTGAAGACAGATACAAACCTTCAAAAGATGCATTTGTGTTATTGTCACAAATCACTCACATGAAGAAGGAGACCAATGAAACCATGCGTGATTTTATCACCCGATTCAATTCACTGATCAACCGTGTGCCGCTTGCCATGATGCCGACATTAGAGAATCAAAAGTGTTTCTTCTTGAATGCCATGAGTTCAAAAGTAAGTTTCTTACTTTTACAGGAACAAATACCCACCTTGGCCCTCGCTAAGCTATGGCCATTCGGATAGAAGACAACCTTCTTATATCCGGTGAGTTAAGATGAGAGCCATCAAAATCAAAGGCTTCAACTTCTTCTCAAGGCTACCTCATCAGATCCAAGCATTCCAGAAGATGGCGAATGACTTGCTCTCATTAAAGAAGCAATTGGCTCAAACATCATCTACTACTCCATACCGGGATATCCCACGGAGGAACTTCACTCCCAACAATTCCCCCAAAGGCCGTGTTTTCCTACTGCTTCTCCAAGGTTAGCAATTGAAGCCCCTCCGTTAATGCTTTGGTTGAAATCAAAGAAGATGATCCAAATTACGAAGAACCTTTCGCAAGGTGAAGATGATCAAGATGTCGGTGAACCGATTGTGACTCTACTATTGGGTATATGGAATTTGAAGATGAGGAATCTGATGAAGAAGAGGGTACCCAAGGGTATGCGAGTGGACAATCATATGTAGTTTTCACTCACTCGCAAGGAAAAGAAGTAAAAGGTTGCTGCTAAAAACAAAAGGAAAAGGTTGTGGTAACTCCTCCTCCAATGATCGTTAAAAGAGGTAATCCCCTTCCTACTCAACCTCCTGTTAAACCTTTTGTAAAGAAATATTTTCCTCCCATTTCTCCTCCAATTCAACCTTCCTCTAGTCCCATAAAGACCAGTAATCCTCCTCTACAAAAACGTGAAATGAAGGACTCATTCCTTCGTTAGCACAACCCTTGGTCGCATTCGATATAGTTGATCACGCCAAAAAGACCAAGATCCTAGATGTCTGAAGTTGAGTACCTTCAGTCCAACCCAGAGCAACTTATAAGATTAACTAAGTATATCCAAAGCCTAGGCTGTCATCCTCCTCCTATTTCCCCAAAAGGAATTCTTCCCATTCCTCCTACGTCTCGCATAAATGTTGCCTCGACTTCCATCATCGGGGAAAATTGAACCTTTTACCTATCTCTCCTGATCAATGGTCATAAACTAAGTAACTGTATAATTGATCTAGAGCTTCTGACAATGTTATGCTAGTAAAGGTCACCCATGCTTTGGGCCTCACACTTACTAAACCTTTTGGCTAGATGCTACTCCATGGAAACCAAGTAGGTACCATTGATTGGTTAGATCAAGGATGCGTAGTTTGCATTTGCGGCATTTCCGAGAAAAGGGTAAAAATGACTATTCTCGTAGCTGATATTCCAGCAGCATACGGGATATTGCTAGGGAGGAGATTTTGTAAAGAAGTTGGTGGGGAAATTCATATGGACTGGTCCAAAGCCAAGATTCCTATCAAAGGGGTGATGCAGACATTGGAACCAGAGTCACAAAAGAAATATCTAGTCACCAACTCTGATGACCCTAAGGCTTAGATTCTTTTCAAATCATCAGGGATGGGGAACTATTTCTTGTCCACCGACTCAGATAGAATGGATGTTCTCATCCAAAAAGAGGATCTCAACAAAGTATGGACATTATAGTTTGATGGCAGTTGCATGACAAGTGGATGCGGTGTTGGGGTTGTTCTAATATCTCCGAAGAGGAGATTTTCCTTTTTCTTTCAAGTTGTAGTTCTTCAATATGAATAATACTGCCGAGTATGAATCCTTGTTACTTGGCATGCAAGCTGCAAAAGAGAAAGGAATCAAGAATCTAAGAGTGCAAGGTGATGTTGAGCTAATTTTCAATCAGGTAAAAGGGATATATCAAGTAAAAATGACCGCTCAGACACTACCGCAATGCAAGTATGGGATAACATCGAAGAGTTTGATGCTTTCTCAATCAAAGTAGTTCCATGAGCTCAAAATGACATGGTTGATTCATTGGCCATCTCAGCCTCTCTCATGCTCCCTCACCCAAGGTTAAAAATGGATACATATACCATTGAAGTGGTTTTTCACCCAAGTGTGCCAGATAATTCACAACACTGGCAAGTGTTCAATGATGACAACCAACTTATCACTTTTTTGGAGAAAGATGACAATTTCAAAGAACTTCATTTTGATGGATCAACTTCTACGTGTCGTGAGTCTCTCACCGGTCAAGCACATGAATCTAAAAAAGATACAGTGATACAACTCAAAGGAAATAAGATTCTCGAAAGGTTTGGTTTCCTTAGAATGATTATTTGATAATCATGACCATTTTGTCAAGAAAAAGTGACAGGATGATCCTTGCTCTTCTCCGAAACTGAATCCATCAATCTAGGTACTGTGGAACATCCTCATTCCGTGAATATCGGGAAGTGTTGTACGCCCGAGGAAAAGTGAAAATTCGTTAAGTTGCTGAAAAAGTACATGGATGTGTTAGCATGGTCTTATGCTGATCTGAAGTCTTTCAAGCCAAAGGACATTCGGCATGACATTCCGCTCAAGGATGATGTCAAGCCTTTCATCAAAAGCAAAGGCATTACAACCCCAAAATCTCAGGTACCATCCAAGCTGAAATTTAGAAAATGTTGGATGCAAGAATTATTTTTCCAATTCATCACAGTACCTGGGTTACAAATATTGTGCCTGTGTGGAAGAAGAATGGCGAGATACGCATATGCGTGGACTTTCACAACTTGAACCAGTCATCCTTAAAAGATAACTATCCACTACCGATAATGGATCAAGTGCTACAGGCAGTAACCGGTTCAGAAATGTTGTCTATGCTTGATGGTTTTTCAGGTTACAATCAAATTCAAGTCACGCCTGAAGATCAGTTCAAAAACATTCACCACTCCTTGGGGTACCTTCACCTACAACAGAATGTCGTTGGTTTGATCAACGCCGTGCCACCTTCCAATGAGCAATGGACTTTGCATTCAAAGGTATGATGGGAAAAGTCATCGTAGTTTACCTAGATGACCTGACCGTGTTCTCCAAAAGATGAAGTGATCACTGTGATCATTTGGAACAAGTCTTGATCAGATGCCGAGAGCACGGATTTTGCTAAATCCCAAGAAGTCAATTTTTGGGGTCACCGAAGGAAAGCTGCTAGGACATGTCATCAGCAGAGAGAGGAACTAAGATAGATGTCAAAAGGGTCAAGGCTATTAGAGCCTTACTTTTCCTACAAGCAAGACTGGTGTTCACTCTTTCTTTGGAAAGGTAAATTTTCTTAGACGCTTTGTTCCTGATTTTGTTGAGAAGACTCATCATATATCTAATATGATGAAAGGGTCCCAAACATTCCGATGGAGTGAGGAAGGCAAGACATCATTCGAAGACATAAAACCTCCATCGCTCATGCTCCTGTTCTGGTGTGTCCTGACTTCAGCAAAGACTTCATCATGTATACAGCTATGCCTCTGTGCATATCCGTATCATCAACTATCTTGATGCAAAAGAACTCCGAAGATATTGAATCCCCGATTGCTTTCATGAGCTCTCCTCTTAAGCCTCATGAACTGAAGATGTCACAATTGGAAAAGCATGCCTTTTCCATGGTAAAAGTAGTCAAAAACTTTCGCTACTATATTCTGAATTCTCATACAAGTAGTG
The DNA here is from genome assembly GCA_018340775.1 of Taxus wallichiana var. yunnanensis. Taxonomy (NCBI): domain Eukaryota; kingdom Viridiplantae; phylum Streptophyta; class Pinopsida; order Cupressales; family Taxaceae; genus Taxus; species Taxus wallichiana. Next base: position 209,402,067 of record CM031244.1, on the reverse strand, counting down.
TTGGTTCCTGACACGACTTGTTAAGTCTATCCTGACTCAACAGGAGTTAGGGAGCTTACGAGGGAATTGGATCGCAAAGGTCCAAGAATATGATCTAGACATCAAACCAACCAAGTTGGTAAGAGGTAAGGGCCTATGTCAGCTAATGGCTGAAAATAAAGACTCAGAGGTACCTGAAGAGAAAGTTGATCACATTGATGGAGAACAAAATGAACTGGAGAAAGTGGATTCTTTGCCCATGGTTCTATTTGTCGCCAACCAACGATGAATGGTATTCTGACATCACATTCTTTCTCACCTATGGTGAGTGCCCAACTCACCTAACCACAAAGGAAAAGTGAACGGTGAAGCTCAGAGCCGCAAGATATGTCATATGGGATGATGGATTGTACAAACAATGGAATTGACAACATGTTTTTCTATGATGTGTTGACAAGCCACAAAGGTAAAATTGTTGGAAAGTTTTCATGACTCAGCCTGTGGTGGTCACTTCTCCTCATCCATGACAACACATAAAATCATTCGGGCCAGGTACTACTGGCCAATGCTATTTCAAGATACAACCACCTAGGTAGCAAAATGTGAACTTTGCCAATAGTTTGTTGGCAAACCAAAGCTAGTTGTGTTTCCCCTCAGGCCCATCATCATTGATGAACCATTCAGAAATGGGGAATTGATTTCATTGGAGCACTCAATCCTCAATCGAGTGTTGGACATAGTTACGTCCTAACAAACAATGGATTACTTCATGAAATGGGTGGAGGCCATACCTATCAAGCATGCCACTTCTGAAGTTGTTTGCAACTTCATCAAAGAGAATATTATTGTGAGATTTGGCATTCCACACAAAATCGTTGTTGATAATGCTTCCAACTTCTCTTCATGGGAAGTTATTGGTTTTTGTTATGGATATGGAATAACCTTGGCTCATGCTTCTGATTATTATCCTCAAGGAAATGGTTAGGCAGAATCCAGCAACAAGAACTGGTAACTATCATACATGGAAGCTAGTTGATGAAAACCAACGCTCCCTGGCACAAATCATCAGTACGATGCTTTGATGCTTTGTGGGTGGATCGTATCACTCCAAAGAGGTCTCTCGGCATGTCACCTTTCTAGGTGTTATATGGGATCGATGCTGAAATCCCTATCTCCGCAGAACTTCCTGCTCTGCGCTTGGCTCGAGCAATTGAAGATGAAACTTTTTAGAATTCTCTTGAAAAGAGGATTATGTACCTAATGGAACTTGAAGAAAAGTGAGTGAAAGTGGTCGACAAGATCACTAAACATCATAATCAAGTTAAGAGGTTTTCGACAAGAAAGCTAAGCAGAGAGATTTCAAGTGGGAGATCTTGTTCTTTTGTGGGACAAACGAAGAGAACCGAAAGGTATGCATGGGAAGTTTGACTCTCTTTGGAGAGGGCCATACAAAATCAAGCAGCTCAATGGAGAGAATAGTTTCTATCTCTCATATCTGGATGGAACCGAGCTCCCGCTTCCCTATAGTGGGCAGCACCTGAAGATCTTCAGGAAGTAGAGAGCTTCTCTCTCTTTGTATGTTTTTTCTTTTTTTTGTTGTGCTTTTGCTTTTTTTCTTTTGTTTGTTGTGTGTTCCCTTTTTTTTTTTTGTTCACCCTCTGGTCACCCTTGTTTTTGACTCTGTAACCCAATGGATAGGCACATGAAAAATATGGGATTCTCTACCCTTAAGTTTCACTCAAAGATAGTCCCCAGAAAGAGCCAATTGTTATCCTGCAAAATTGACAAGGGCAATTTGCAGGTAACTATACCAAAAATTTGTTTTGGCCCCCAAGGAAGTTTGATAACATTGAAATAGCCCAAAACTCCCTTTCAAAAATCAAGTTGTTTTAGGACTTAGCCATTTTTAGCTAATCCTTCGGGGGAGAAATTTGTGTGTCGACATGTCTAAAACTATGCCATTTTACAAAGGGGAGAAATTTGTGTGTTGACATGGCTAAAACTGCGCCATTTTACAAAGGGGAGAAATTTGTGTGTCGACATGGCTAAAACTATGCCATTTTAAAAGAAATTTGTGTGTCGACATGGCTAAAACTGCGCCATTTTACAAAGGGGAGAAATTTGTGTGTCGACATGGCTAAAACTACGCCATTTTACAAAGGGAGAAATTTGTGTGTCAACATGGCTAAAATTGTGCCATTTTACAAAGGGGAGAAATTTGTGTGTCGACATGCTAAAGTTGTGCCATTTTACAAAGGGGAGAAATTTGTGTGTCAACATATTCTAAAACTTGCGCCATTTTACAAAGGGGAGAAATTTGTGTGTCGACATGTAGAAAAGTGTGCCATTTTACAAAGGGGAGAAATTTGTGTGTCGACATGCGAAAAGTGTGCCATTTTACAAAGGGGAGAAATTTGTGTGTCGACATGCTAAAAAGTGCCCTTTTACACTAGGAAGAGTAGTTTCTTCTTTCTGGGATGCGTTGATCATTTTTGTAAAATATTTAAAAAGTTTTGTTGGCATACATGATGACCTCATCCATGTTGCACCATGGGATGTTGCCATCCAAAAACTTGCCCAAGTCAACTGTTGACTTTTTAGATATTTTCTAGATCTTTTGTAAATATCTTGTAAGATATTTTGTAAGTAGTGGGTTTGCTTTTTTGTCTTCTTTCCTCCTCTCCTTCTATAAATACTAGAATACTTGTTGTATGGAAAGAGGTGAACATTTTTTGTATGAAAAGAGAAGTGAGGAGAGAAAGACTTTGTGTTTTCTTGCAATAAAAGAAATATTAATACACATATTCAGACTTTGTGCTTAATGTGTGTGTTATTTGCATCAGATCTTTCTTAAGTTAGATCTATGTTTTTATTCTATTAGATTCATTCCTACTATTGTCATATGTTAATTTTTTTGTGTATAATCTGATAAATCATGCCAAATGACCCCTTTTAAGTGATAGAAATTTATTTCTACCTCTTGTGAGTATCAAAAATAATCTCACCTTGAATTTTGAAATTATTGTTTACACAACTATTATTAGACTCCATTCTATAAATTTACACCACTCTCTTCATAGTTTTATATATTCCCTTTGATCTCCAAAGAAGAATAAATTAGTGGAAATCCTTTTCGCAAAATGGAAGAAGTAAAGTTGAGAGCTATCCTGAAAGAACTTCCCTTAGAAGCTTTACACTTAGTTTTCAATTTATCTAGCCCAAATGAAGAGTTTGTAAGGATTATTTTTAACATTGTGGACCAGGAGGAATGTGATGGGCCCCTAATAGTGGCTGTTGTTAGGGTGACACTGATATGGGGATTAATACAGATAAATCCATTGTTTTCTACTTTTCAAGTTATGTACTATAATTTTTTTTGCTAGAGAATCGAAGGCTCCCGAACAACTAAAAAGTTATGTCTTAAGTGCAGGGCCACTATATCTAATAAAAATTGCCACATATATCCTCTCTTATTTCTTGAGGAACTAGGTGAAAAATAAATTCTTGTGGATGCATATATTGTTCAGGATGAGGTTCCTATGGATGATATATCTTCACTATCTCACAGAGTGGACGTAATTGAGCAAAGTATTACTCACTTGGAGAAAATACCATCATTTTTTTACCAACAAAGAATTCTAAAGTACCATTGTCTTTACTAAAGAAATTTAAACGAGGTGCATCCATCTCGAAGCATCCAAACCAACCAAATCCAAGCATGACCCAAAATTCCTTTGATGCTCCTACAAGTATTTCCACATTGTCCTCATGTTTGAAATCCATACGTAGAAAGGCCTATCTCGTGAGGTGGGTTAACTGTCTTGGAATAGGGTTTTTCTTATGAGAATAAATTAGAGTTGATTCAAATCTCGGAAGACCCTAGGGAAAATATTGGTGAACTTATGGCACGTAACATGTCTCGTGATCTTACATGGGCCATTCTATTTGTTTATGGGGTTGAATGAATCATTTGTGTTTAAAAAGAATAGGCTACAAAATCAAATTCATGCCTTTGTGGTGGATTTCTTAGTTGTAAAATAATAATATATATCTCTTTTTCTATAAATATAATAAAAATTATGTAAAACATCTCAATGGTTGGGGCCTCAATACATCCCCAATATCGTTACTTTTATAAAGAAATCATAATGTGTTAATGTATCTCATGCTTTAATTTTGTCTTTATCTATTATCACATTTCTTGAAATTAATTTTTCAATACATCATGCCATATACAATTTGGAATTTGTAAAATTCAAAAAGTACAAAATGTAATTAGTATAGTAATAAGAAGAAACATGATAAAAAAATCTTAGGGAACCAACCTAATTGTTTTTAGGCATATCAAGTATCAACTTCAAGTTCCTTGACATCCTCCTCTTGTGCCTCAGACATCATTTTGTTGTATGCATAAAATTGATGAATTATCTAGATAATTCATCTATCCCAACATGGAACATGAATATCATACTTTTTCTTCTCATCATTTGATCAAATACTTTTATTGCACTCTTACTCTTCCTCACCCTTTTTGATAATTTTGTCATTTAGTGCTCCAAATTAACAAAATTTTAATGTTATTTTAACTAAAAGGGACTTGAGAGATGTTTTGATATAAAACTTTTGTTAGGAAAAATGTACCTAAGTTTCCATAAGTAACTATAGCCTCATCGGTACCAATTTTTCAAGTATATTGTCCACATAGTAAGTGCACTCTATAATGGTGATCCTTCCTACAAATAATTTTTCTTTGACTTGATTCGTAGTCTTGATTATAAGTCAAATTGAGTCCAAATACATATGTTACGTCCCATTTTATTTAGGTGGAATAATTTCCTCCTCTTCGATCAATTGATCATCCAACTCTGTTACTTCCTCAAGGTTGGGTAAGATGCCCTCCCCGGTAATAGAGTTCATCATTGAATTTTTTTAGTTGGTGTTTGACATCATTAATTCTTTATATTTATTGGGAATAACATCTTACTCAAACTTCTATAATTTTAGTTACTCTTTTAGATATCTCTTCCTTCCATTTTTCAACAAAACCAACCTTGTCTCTTGACCTTTCAACTTCACTTAAAACTTTAGGGGTTATGGCAGCAAGAATCTCCCCGCCCTTCATCGAAGGTTGTAACTATTTTTGCACATATGTGGACAATGTACTAATTTAATCCATTAGCTATGTATATGTCTCCTAGTCCTCATCATTTTTTGTAACAAACCCCAACAACCACCGTGACATCTTATTTCATGTTTTCCTAATATTTTTCCCTAGTGGGATATGTGTGACATTGTTTTCACTCAATGTAATTTCATTCTTTAGTTTGTCAACCTCTGGAGTAGCCACCTCTAAAGTTATGAATCCTTGTTAATCCACATGAGTCTTAGTTAATATTATATACTTTTTAGGAGATCTTGTAGGCTTTGAAAACACAATCCTTCTTATATCCATTATTTCTACCTAAATTATTTCCTTCTCCTTCCTTGGAAGGAGTGTACCTAAGCATCCAATTTTGGGAGTATTTCCCAAATTAGCTCCTTATTGTGTAGATTATTGGGGTTAAGAAAATAAAACCATGTCCTTAGACATACGGGGTTTCCTTTAATATTGGCATCTTTGTATGTGGCTATTTAAATTCCATTACTTGCTTCTCAGGATCAACATGCAATGCCTCCACCTCTAATTACTTCTCATTTTGCTCCCAGCCGAGAGTCAATCACTAACCCATGAAAATTTTCAACTGGTATATCATTCTTTTTATTGGTCTCTACCAAATTAGCAGCTCTTTCAGTAGTTTCTATCAAAACTTCTTTGGCGAGTTCTTGTACTCTTATGTGGTTCATCAACTTTACACTATCTACTTGCTTTTAAGGATGATTTCCAATGGAGACGGTACCTATACGGATGGATCACTTGTAATATTTTGAATCATTGGTTCTTCTTCTCTTGATGGTAATGTATTTTCAACCTAAACATATAGAACTCGAACATATGATTCAATAGTTGGTGGTTACAAAATTTCTTATTTTTGAATTTTCTCCTATGAAACATTCTCATCCCTTACTATAGGTACCTCAAATGTTGAACCAATAATTTCATGTGTAGGAGTTTACCCAAATGCTTCTACATCCACTACTTCAATTAGTTCAATCATTTTCTCTTTCTATTGGGTTTCTCTGGCCATATCTTGACTTTCCAATTAACTAATACTCGACCTTTTTGTTCTTGTTCTTCCATGGTGTTAATGGGTTGACTATATATGGGGACATCATGAATTCTTTATTTCACATCTAAACCTCGCTACTATTCTTATTGGAAATAGGGATGCAATTGTAGCTTCTTGTAGTATTGATGATGGAATAGGGGAACTTTTTTGGAGCTATGATACAACTTCCTTTTTGCCAATTCTAGCAAGATTCCTTTGGACCTTAGTCAATGGATTTGGGTCAATCACCTTTGTTTCCTTGCTCTTATGAACATGATTCCTTGGGGAATGGGTAATTTCTATACCTGACGCACTAGTTTCTCTCTCTAATGGGGGAATTACTTTACTCTATTTAGAAAATCTTTCGAAATACTTGAATTCGACCCTTCTTTCTCCTCGCAACTCTATTATATGTGTTTTGGATCAATGGTTGCCAAGAATCCTCTCATACTCTTTCTAGTGCTATATGATCTAGGAAGGGTTATTGAATGATTCATGGGTTTATATATACTTTCCCCTTAGCTTGTATTGGATTTTCTTAAGTGATAAGGGCATCCTACATTTCTTTTGAAAGAATCCATTCAACCTTTCGGGTTTAAACTAACATTGAAGTTCCAATCATGTTAGTGGCAATAGTCCACTCATCAATAATCCTCAAAGGCTATCTTTTAGTGGGTAATTGAGGATACTTTCCACCAAATGGGTCTATTTTATCAGCTCCCTCCTTCAAAGGAGGGATATCTCCCTCTAAGATTCTATAATGTCTCGACCCTTTTAGCATTTTTGTATTTCGTAGAGACAATTCCATACATTTTAATTTCATCCCCGATAACTCCTACTCATCACATTAGCTATCCTATTATGTAGACTAACTGATTCCACTTCATTCCAATCTAAAGGTACAGTTGGTAATGAATCGATCTTATTGTCAATATAATATTTACTTACTAGTTTTTTTTCATTTGTTACCGCCTAAGGTACAACTACAATCTTGAAGTCAAGGACTTGTCTAAGCATCATCCTAGAAAATCCTTTTTATAACATCCTCTTCATCCCTAAAATTCGTCCAATAGTCTTCAAAATATGGTTCATGTTCGTTGAACTTACGACACAATCGATGTCATATTTGGGTCTTGGACCAAATTTATCCAACTCTTCCTCCAAAATTTTTTTCTTCTGCAATTGAGGGATAAGAGTACTTTCCTATTTTGACAGGGAATTTGATATTATTTTTTTGTTTTCCTACAATGAATTTGTGTGCTACTTCCAATTTCCTTGAAATTTCAAGGAGGACCCATTTATTATCAAGGTACCTAGGTAACATTAGTGGGTGTCCATCAAAACCACCTATCCTGATATAAGTAAAGAACCTACACTAAATGAAATAGCAGCCATACTCGTATATAACTCTTTTGGCTTTAGCATAGATTCTATATTACTCCCATTCTTGTCTGAAGATACATATTAGAGGTGCAAACAATGCATCATTAACTTTTCTAACATTTCCCTTCTATTTATCCAAGTTTATCTAGGGATAAACATCATATACCTGTGATCCTTAAAACTCACTACTTGTGGGAGGTCGGGAAAAATATTATGGCTTGTAATATTGTAGATTAAGTATGACATCATGTAAAACTCAAAATTGTAAGTGATTTTTGCCCTAATCTTCGTAGCCATATCAAGGAGCTGGGTGTGAATTGATGTAGCTATGAAATTTTCCCAACAAATCCTTTCTTTTCCTTCCAGAATGAATCTTATATATGGACCCATCCATTCCCTGAACACATCAGCTAATTCAATACCAGCCATTCTACTTAATAAAACAATGATATCCTCAACCTCCTCTACAAATTTTGACTTGAGAAACCTCTTAGAAATTCAATTACAAGATCCACTATCTCAAGTTAGTAATCATTTAGTTTCCATGATATTGACATAGTCATTATGTTGGGATGTGTACATGCTTAAGGTTGATTATATATTAATAGACACTAGTTTCTTGATTTGTAGTAGCCCTAACATCAGTCTAAATTATTCAAGTGTTAAGGTTAAGACTCTCTCACCACTTGCATCAAGAACTTCCCTTTTTTTTGGATCATAGTTTTCATATGCGGACCCTTACCGGTTTTGGGAAATGTAAATAAGTTAGAGAATATAGGGCTAGGGCAATATGGTTGGCATTCATGGCCACCATGAACTCAATTTTATCAGGGGCATGGAGTCATTGCAAAAAATTATCTAGGTTAGCATTCATCAAATTTGTCTTTGTCACTTTATCAAGTTCACCTGGAGATACTTTAAGTGACTTAAATTATTGCCTCCATAATATTCATTTTTTTCTTGTTACTATTTAATTTATCTCCCAAAAATACATGGATTTTAAACTTATTTCAAGGGACAAAACATGAAAGAAATGATCCAAAGATCTAAAACTTTACTGTTCTTCATGGCTTTCCTTAAATTCTACCTCGCACTCACTATTCCAACTTCCTTGATTTAGATATCTCCCTCCACAATCAATATGTATTTCTTATAACACAAATTCATAGTCTTAGGGCTTCTCAATTCTTCATATGCAATTGTGAGGATTGGAACAATCATCAAAAAATTTAAAACCTTGCCTTGAATTTATGAATCACATTAATGGTGGAGGAAATAAATGATTTGAATCTTATCCATTTGATCCATCTTTTCCCCTTTCAAATGTGATTCATCCACATGTATTTAGCTATGAGGAATTAGTGCTTGGGGAATTTTCTACACCTTCTCCTATGACTGAAGTGATGCAAAACCGTAGTGTTGATACACTCACCCGGTCTTGATCTTCTTTGGAAAAGTGACATGTGACCCATTCGGGGGCTCAGGATTGCAATCACACTTTGCACTTTGTTTATGATTTGTGATTAGTGTGCAAAAGTAAATAAGATGCATGATCTTGTGTTCCAATAATATTATTACACATGTTCCTTTCGAGGAGTAGGGATATAATTGTGTAGTAAACTTTATACCCCTTAACAAACCAAAAAATCCCATGCGTGTCAGTTTATCACCCAACGGCGCCAAGGCGCCACCGAGGCACGCACGGGCACCGAGCCCCTCTTTTATGTGAGTTGTGCAAGAATGTAGCATAGATACGTAATATAAAGATAAAATAAACTCCTTATTCAACTGAGAACTTCGAGTAAATGCTACACTTGTGTAACTATTCAAAAAAGAAGCACATTAACAAAAGATAGATCTAAACCATGAGGGAAAGAGGATGCATAATGATTATACTCATTCATATGAAACACACTAAACATAACAAAAAGATATATGTATGAGCCGCGAACCACATATATTCATATTTGAACATGTCTAGTAATCACATTACATCTATTAGGGTCATTACAGACCAAAATGATAGTGTAGATTAGAACCATGTAGCAAGATTGGACTTACATCCCTTATAATGCAAAAGAAAAACATGTACCCATCCCTTGATACATCATTCTTCCTAAAAATATCCTAGCCCAACCCATAAATCTCTCCATGTATTTCTTCAGAGCTTCACCTCTCATCTTCTCTCTCTAATCTCCTCTATATCTCTCTCCATTTATCGGGAACTTGTATTTATAGCCTTTATCAACACCTTGAAGCCTTTGTGGGAGTTGTAGATCCATTACCAAGTGTGCAAGGTGGTACTCAATGCGAGCATGCTTCTTCAGGATTGAGATCTCACTTATTTGTAATGACGTCCTTCTAGAATCTTACATCACAAGGTATATTCCCTCCTAGGTCACCTTTTTCCTAGGTGGCACCTTATCCACTCCACATGCATAGTTGGGTCATGCTTTTCTCATGTTCTGTCTGATATGACAAATATGGCTAAGTCCTAAAACATTTTCTCTACCTTTCTTACACGCCACTTGTTCTACTAAACCTTCCTAGAACTTTGTCCTACGCACTTTCTCCTTGAGCACCCTTCTTTTAGTAGGCCATGCGTACCCACTCACTTCTCTATACTTCGGACAATAAATTAGGGGCCCAACATCATCCCAAACTACACTTGTTCTCTACCCTCAGAAACACCTTCTCAAATAATAAAGAATGAATTCCCGTGAATAGTTTGGAGAAAGAATAAAGGAATGAAGGATTTTGGGGAGGAATGAAAGAATGGGGAAACTATGATTATTTCTACAAGAGGAGAGGGAAAGATTTCATCAAGTCTACCTCTAACTTATTCTAGGTATTGACCTCGCTTTGTGCCTGTTGATAGAGGGTGTCGACTAAGGTGCTCACCTCTTCAAAGCTTATCCCTTCTCCTTGGGTATCCATCATTTCCACAATCCCCTCTAACTATTTTCCCAAATACTCAAGCACGTCCATTCTTTGAGTGATCTGGGGATACAACTCTTTCATCCGATTTTTGATTGAGCGTGCAAGGTCTCAATAGCATCTTATTTCTTCTCAATCTCAGCTAGAATTTTGTCTCTTTCAACCCTATTCCCCTTTTTCTTTTCTTGAAACTCCTTGAGCTCTGCCTCATGGGTGGTAACCATAATACTCACCACTCTATCTCTATCTATGTAGTTATCATGGCGGCCTTAAAATTGGGTGGTGGTTTTCACATCTATAAAAACTTTCTTATACTAGGCCATAATGGCCACAACCTTCATCTTTTCCTCCTTTTCTCTACACGATGATGCCTCCTTTGCATACTCCAAGGCCGGTGGTCATATTTCCATTATGAGGACGTGAGTAAGGTCCTCTAGAAATTCCAAGGTGGATCCATACTTTTGCGTTGGTGGAGTTAGATCTTGATGCTTCAAGAAAATGCCATCGGTGATCATCTCTACCTTCTTGTAGACCTCACACGCCCTTTCATTTTCTTCTTTAAACTCATGCCTTTGCTGCACACTAATTATTTCCTCTTGCTTTAAGTACTTGGTTATTTTCTTCATATATTTTTCATTCTTATCCACTTCTCGCCTCTAGGAACTTCACCCTATCATTCCTCCCGAAGAGCCGGATTCTATTTCAACATAGACCTTTTTCAGCGCAGACATGATCTATTCATCTAATAGCCATTGATCGTTTACCAAGGGTTTGTCTCCTTTTGACCCTGGAACCTTCATTGTTTCCCCTTGTCTTACATCGAATTCTAGCTCATCGATGTGAGAATCAATTTCCCAAGAAATCATTTTCCTCATCCGAGGGTATGAACCTTCCTCATCAAAGAACACCATAGCCAAGATTTTCTCCGTTGGAATGGTTCTTCGAAAGTGTGCATGAAACAACTTGTTTGGATCATCAATATATCCCATCCTCTTAACCTATGATACCTCTATGCTTTTTCTCCCCATGCGCATGGCCTTAGGAAAGCTCACAGAAAATTGGGATCCCCTCCCATGCTGCCATATTCCTTTTCTATGCTTTCCTCCTCTGCTTCCTTCATCACTAGGTTCATGTTGCATTCCATCTCTTGCTCTACTAGGTCTTTGATGATCTTGGTTACTTCTTTCTCCACGGCCTTTTCTATCTATTCCTTAGTGAGGCTTGGGGTCCTCTATTCTTTTGTAACTTCCTCACTTACCCCCTTATCCTGAGTATCCTCTTCTTCCTTGTCATTATTCCTCTTGAAAAATATGTACTCATTTTCTTCTTCCTCTCCTTCCTCCTCTGAGTCATGAACCTCATAGATAGGATGGTCCTCACCTCCTGGTTCATCTTCATCATCATCATCTCTCTCGCCTCTATAGGCCTCCAAGCTCTATGTATCCTCTGAGTCATTTTCTTTTTTCACCTTCTACTTCTTCCTAGAAGGAGATTCTACTTCCTTCTCCTCCTCCTCTGGTGACCTCTCCTAGGTGATGGGTTCCTCGTGCTCTGATGCTTCTTCCTCTAGAGTTTTTACTTTCACTAGGGACTTCTTTCTCCATGTAGAAGTACTAGGCTTAACACTTTTCCTCGGCACGCTTTTTGCTTGTATAGCTTGAACACTTGGTACTTTCTACACCTCTTCCCTTTCCCTCTTCTTTTAAGCGGGATTCTTTCTACCTGTTGGGTCCTTAAGGATGGATACATCATTTTATAAATATGCACCTTTTTAAAATTTTGGCCTGATGCGAAGGTATATTCTTGTTGCAACCCTTCCAGTGATTGGAAAAGTCACTAGTTTCATCATCTATATCTCATGGGAGACATATCTCTCCATATATGCACACTTATTGTGGTAAACCAACTTCCTGCACAACTCTCTATGGTCTTGATCCACCTCGCTAAGGTCAAACCTTAGTCTCTTTACCTCTTTGAATCTGTTCACCCCCACTTGGAAGTATTGTGTAGTGAAGGAGAAGGGAAGCTTGCACCATGGGCTCATTGTTTCATCTATCAACCTAAATCTATCAATGCAAAAGTGTTGATATACTATGAATTCTTCTTCTCCTTGTACAAGCACAGGTAACTACTCTAGAATCCTCCATTCTTCCCTAAATGTGTACCTCACGTGCTTGTACCATTTCTATAAACACTCCATATAAGTGGTCTGTCATGGTCTCACAAGTATATTTCATGAACCGTTTCATGGGTGAGGGATCCTCTTCGGGTACTCCCAAACAAACCTTTCCAGCCCATCAAGCACTCTAATTTTTGAGAAGACAATTATGAGGAGGAAATTACCAAATAGTATCTTCTCACCTTCTTGCACATCTGCTAATGATTTCATCCACGATGAAAGTAAACAAGTTGTGGATGGTCCCCTCATATATTTTTAGGCATACGCTCAGTCATGCCTTGTTCACTTGAGTCTATCTCTCTTGGTCATTGAGCTTGGCTACAAAGCATGCAGCCATTCTCATCACGGGGTCTAGGATCTTTGCAATGTCAAATTATCGTGATCCTTTCTTATAGTCATATGCAACAACTATTTCATTGATGACCACCTTGTCGCTTAGGTCATCATCAATGTTATCCCCTTTACAGATAATACCTATAAACATGAAATCAACTTGGGAGTTATGTGTATCTTGTACCCCGTGAAGTAAAAATGGTCTTCATGCACATGTGTTATTAGCCTCGATAGAGGCACTTAGGTTTTCCGAAGTAGGGTAATTCATAAAGTTACAGTAACCCTACCTTCTCCAATTTAACCTTTACTTCATCATTGTATATGGGTATGCCCTCCGGTGTCCTCTTGTTTGTTGGGCGAACCAACTCCAAAGCCATTTATTTTTTGTCGCATTGTTTTGATGATTATAGCCACTTACGATCATTTTCCACAAATTAGATTCCCATTCCTTTCCTAGTAATACCTCATCTAGGTATTACATATCTACATACCACTCTTCATTTGTGCTTGCGACAACAGTTGTTTTCTTCCCCTTTCCCTTTTTCTTTTTAGGTTAGTAGGTTTCTTTCTTTGGTGCCATCCTTCTGGTTAGGTTAACACTTCAACCATCTTCTCCTTGCTTTTTTCTACCACTATATCCAACCCTAATGATCAACATTGCAAAGAAAACCTTCCTTATGCCATGCCCTAGCTGCCAAACCCTAATTAGAACAATTATTTCATAAGAGAATGCTTATCAACAACTTCCTTTAACATCCTCCATGCCCGTATATTCCTTTTTCTTATGGTTTTTGGATTTTCTCTAGTCACATCCTCTCATATTTCTTCAATTTTTCTTTGCACAAATCACCTTTGGATGCCTTAGTTTATGAGAGCTCTTTTCTCTTTGTAAAATGCAAGGTAAATAATGAAGTGCCCATCTTCTTATTTATAGTTTTTCCTTCTTTCCAGCATTAAATGCTATTTTACCTACCAATGTACTTAGTATTAAATGTAACTTTTTCCACCAAGCCGACCTTACGCACCTTCACTTACATGCCAAATCATGTGCAAAAACTTCTACAACCTTATGGCACACAAATAATCCATCCCGACGTAACACTCTTATGTGCACGTTAACATCGCCCGATGCATCCTAGAATTTACCGTATAACACCATAGAGGAAATAGCACATCACTCAGCCTAGACTGAGCACTCACATGAAGCACACAAAGGTATCAGGTCCCTCTTTAGGGTTATTGTAGTAGGATGTTAGTGTGATGAAGGAAGAAACATATAGATCCATAACTAATCCATCATTCTATAATGCATGCCATATTCAGATCTAGGAAAGAACAAGTTGAAACAATAATCATGATTGATTAAAAAACATGCACTACTCAATTACACATAGGAATGACACTTATATTCATCTAATATCTTCCATATATTATTAAACACAAAATCTCCTTACAATAATGGTAATCTATACCGATGCGTGCATTGATCGATATAATAATCCGGTCATATGCACATATCTCTTTCGCTTACCTCTTACACTCTTCATATTCTTTGATCTCCACTACTATGTGATTTAAATTATATATATAGGGTGGGGAATTTCCTTTCATTGCTTATCTATTCCAAAAATACGCCGCATATTACTAATATCCACGTGTTGTTTATAGGAATAGCCACACATGTAAGTGTTCTATCTATAGACCTCTTACGGTTAATGGAAGTGAAAATCCTATTCTTATCTCATCTCCATACAAAATGCTTTGATATGATCCTCTAAATATAGCCAATGTGTGGTGCACAAGTCTCGCCTCATTTATGTGCTCGCACACCATCTTCTAAAAATTGGTCTTCATTCTCAAAATTGGCTAAGTCCTGAAAGCTAAAATTGCCCTCCATGATCGGGTTCTTCCTGTCCCTTAGCACCCTTGATCCCGACCTTCTCTCACATATGGACATCTTGTGTGATCTCTAACAAGTATTCTCTGACCAACATTACCCCACACTAATCTCATTGTCATCCTGATAATGGTTATCTCCAAAATTGAAGTAAAGAATGTTGAATGGAAAGAATAAGAAAGAATGTAGATGAATAAAGAATTTTTATGATGTAGCTTCCTCTGTATCAGTTTGAAGGATCAACTCTGGATACTCCTTTATTTCAGCCTCTAAGGCCTGCCACTTGGCGAATGCTTTCTATTCATAATCCGGTATGTCCACAATAATAGACTCTAGTTCATCTTGGGTAACTTCACCTTTTTCATTTTGAAATACAAACATAATGCTAGACATTGTAGTATGTTTTCCTTCCAAAGGCATCTATCTTTTGTGTAATGAGTTTCCCAAGCTCATCTAATCTTTCCTTTTTCTCCTACTACAACCGCCTTCTTGGATGCCATTTTTACCTTGATATCATTTCCTCTTTAACTCGCAATTTACGAATCAAACCCTAGATCGATTCAATCATGCCCTAGGTGGAAACTTTGTGCCCTAACTCCTCTCTATCACCTTGTTTCACTTAAACCCTTCACCATCGGGGACACAAGCTTCTTTTCACAAAGATCTATTTATCACGCTTGGTTTCACACCCTTCATACCTTAACCTGATCACTCGGATCTTTGCACTTAGCTATTTCCTCAAATACTCTTAGTCGCAACAATAAAAATGAATTCAAATCTCATCCTTATATAGTTTTTCAAATTTTTATGTATTTATTGCTCCTTCACTTACCAAATATACTCTCATTCATTTACTAAATTCATTCATTCTCGTGTTATACATCTTCATGCCCTAGCTATAACCTTCTAGCGCACCTTCCTACCCTCTGGTCATAAACTTCTCTTCAGTGCGTGCCCTTGTACCCAAGTACCTCATCACTGTACCTTCTCCTGGTAGTTATCATGGCCTCTATTTACCTCGCATTATAATATCCTTTCATTCATCTCCATCCTTGGTCAATTTTGAGAAGCAATCTTCTTTTGACTTAAAGCACACCCATAGCAGCTTATTCCTTTCACCTTTCAATTCCCACAGTCTTTTACTTGGATAACTACAACCACCCCACACTAAAAGTATGTGCATTCCTCTGCGCATAAACATTATTCACATAGTAATTAGCTTCATGCACGCAGTGCACTTATTACACAAGAACAACAACTAAATTGACAAAGCATAATGATAATGAAGGAAATACATAATTGAAAACCTAATCTAAATGGCAATACTACCTTATTACAAACACCAAGAAGACTTATTTATAGTAGGGCTTCAGCCTACTCCCATTAAAGTAATCGGGTATCTGTGTTCCATCAAGTGCTTCTAACTGGAAAGCAATTGATTCAAGTATGTAAGTGATGACATATGTCCCCAACCAATGTACTTTGACATTTCATGGATGGCACAAGAACTTAGATTCATAAAGAAGTACCATTTGTCCAACCACCAAATTTTTATCCTTTATATTTCTGTCATGCCATGCTTTCTACCTGGCCTTTTCTTGCTTCTGAATCCAACATACTATGGCTCATCACTCATCCAACTGAATCATCTTTTCAATCCTCTCTTCTAAATCATGCTCATTAGTTAGACCTCTAGTGTGCACAATGCACAAAGAAGGTAACATGAATTCTATAGGAAGAATGACTTTGACACCGAACACCAACTATAATGGTGTGGCCTTGTTCAATCTATTATAAGTGGTTCTATATGCCCAAAGAACAGCTGAAACTTAACATCCCAATACGTTCTTCCAACATCACAAATTTTTATCAATGTTTGGATCAAAATCTTGTTGAAAACCTCAATAGATTCCATTTTTCGAGGGTGGTAAGGGGTAGTCTTATGGTGGGCAACCATAAACTCATCTAATAGGATCCTTATGGTTTCATTTAAAAAGTGTGTACCCCTATCACTTGTCAAACTTAAAGGACATCCATATCTTGTAAGAACATTCTCCCATAGAAACCTAGTTGTTGTAGCTGTTGTATATTCCTTCGTAGGTGCTGCTTCTACCCACTATGTGAGATAATCTATGCAAGTAATGATATAGCACAATCCAGTCTTGCATGTGGCTAGAGAAATAGGTCCTACAAAATCAATGGCCCATTTCTCAAATGGTTCTGCATTGATAATAGGTCTCAGTGGAATTTCATCTCTTTGTCCTGGTTTTCCTAGGTGATGATAATGATCACATGCCTTACAATATTCTTTACAGTCTTTATAAAATGTCTCCCACCATAATCTAGTAAGTAGGATTTTACGTGTTGTATCATCACGTACATAGTGGCCACCTGCAATACCACTGTGAGCCTCATCCATTATATCCTTATGCTCATGCTCTAATACACAACAATGCAATAATTCATCTTTGCATAACTTGTATAGCTCACCAATGATCAACATAAAAGGTGCTACGTGTATGGAAAGCTATTTCTTTTCCAATTCCTTCATTCCTTCTGGTGCCATACTAGTCTCGTAGAAAAACAAAAATGTCATCAAGTTCAGTTGGTGCATGTTGTAACCTATATAACTAGGCATCTGGCATGGTTTCTTCAATCATCTATGCTTCTTCTCCTGAGTGAATTCTAGATAGGTGGTCTAGTCTAGAATTACTTTTCCCTAGCTTTACCACAACTGTGAAATCAGAATCTTGAAATGAGAGTACCCATCTGCATATGTTCCCCTACAAGATGGGCTTATTTACCAAGTACTTCAATTCCATGTGATCTGTATAGAATACAAATGGTGTAGCTAGAAAATATTGCCAAAAATTGTGTAATGAATAGATCATTGACAAAGCTTCACACTTTGTAGTTGTATAATTTTGTTCGGTAGGCGTCAGCTTCCTACTAGCAAAGCAGATAGGATGATTTACAATACATTCTCTAGGTTGAGCTAAATTGCGCCAATAGCCATGCCAAAGGCATCCACGTGTACATGAAATGTTTTTTCCTATGAACAAAAATGTAGTATATGTATAGTAGTAAGTTTCTCTTTCAATGTTTCAAATGTGTGCTATTATGATTCTCCCTAATAGAATGTACCTTTTCCTTTCATTAACTCCTCCAAAGGTGCAGCAATTTTTACATATCCCTTGATGAATTTTTGATAATATGCTGTGTGACCTAAAAATCCACACACCTTGTTCGACCGATAGGTGCTTCCAACCCTAAAATAACTACAACCTTAGCTAAATCAATAAACAATCCTTCCTTGAAAATTATGTGTCCCAACAAGATTTCAAAAGGTGTAGCAACTATGTAGTTCTTGATGTTCAAAGAGATACTCAACTATCTGCATCATTCAAACATTAATTGCAGATTCTCACACTGATCCTTAACAAGCACATATACTGTACAATCATCAAGATAGACTTGTAAGAAGTTATGAATAAAAGCTTTGAATTCTGAAAAAAATATGTGCGAGAATACAACATGCATATTTTTCAATCCAAAAGGCATCAAATTATAGGAAAATCTTCCCCATTTAGTAGTAAAATTTGTCTTTTCCTGATCCTCTTGGGAAATGTGAACCTGATGATACCTAGAAAACCCATTTGTAAAGGAATAGATTTTGTGCCCTACTACTCCTAGTATTTCCTCAGTGAATGGTGTAGGAAAGAGATCTATGACACATGTTACATTTAGCTCCCTATAATCAACACAAATTTGAATTCTACTATCCTTTTTGATATTGATCACCATAGGACTAACTCATTTTGAGTCATCCAAAGGTCAAATGATTCTAGACTTCAACATTTTATCAATTTCTTCTTTTACCTTTTCATGCAAATTAAGATTCATTCTGTAAGGTCTCTTTCTCACTGGACACACACCTTCCTTAAGTTTTATCTTCATTTCCCCAAGTGATTCATGCATGCCTTTAAGTTCATGATACCCTTGAGGGAATAAGTTCTGGTAATCCCGTAGTAACTCAATAATCTTTGCCACCTCTAATTCTGACCAATAGTCTCCAATTATGGCCTCCTTAGGCTCAACCTCCGATCCTATATTGACCTTCTTTGTCTTCATTGGTTCATGGTATGCACACGTATCCTTATCTGCACTATCCAAGACCTTGTGTGCCCCTATGAATGGTCAATATCTAGGTTTTCAACTTCCTCATCATCCACGATGTACACCATATTTCCTTTTTCTTTCTCAAGGAAAGCATGTTCAAGCAATATGGAGTCTTCTCCTTCTTCTTCAAAATGTGCACTTGATTCTATCTCGCTAAATAATTCTTGTATGAGTTCCTTTGCCTTTGCACTATCTCCCATGTTTAACCGTTTGAAAATTTTTAATGCCTCCTCTACTGGAGGCTGGGAAGAAAATTAGTCAAAAGTCTAGATCATTCCTTCAATCAAATTTTCCCATTTCCCAATCTCTCGATATAGTTCTACGTATACATAAAAAGCATGTGTGCACCCTTGTAGAGTGGAATATAATTTATGCACCCAGAGTGAAGGTGGTAATACCTCCTGTCATGTTATCCAGAGTCTCTCACACTGCTGAATGTGGTGCTAAATAGGTTGATCACCATTATAAGTGAAAATCTATGTAGGTGCATTGCTTCTTACAAACCTAGTAGATAGGGTGATTCTAGATTACCCACCAAAGGCGCCGCTAACCCGTAAAAGATATATTCTAACATGTCTCTTCTCCTGACCTGGTCTATCCACTATGCCTCCATGGCTTGTAAGAATACAAGAAGATCTTCTACTCTTGTATACCAAGGTACTACACTACCTATCCGTTGAATAGAATGAAGTCCATTCTTGTGCGCAACCACACTTTTTACCTTGCGCCCTACTAGTTCATATGTACCATGAGCCCAATTGTCACAAGCAATACTCATAGTATCACTAATAGAGTGAGAATCCTCCCATTGTAGGATGCCTTCCTTTGATGGATCATTGACCTTTGGATCCGAATAATGCGTACATAGATTATGTTTAAGTCCTCCTCACTTAGAGGCTCAACATATGGTGTAGAATTCCCATCTGTCAAAGGTATCACAACCCTTTCCTCTTTGTTCTCAAAGCTGATATACCCCTTATTGAATCTCAAGTCAGCATTATTCACATAACACCAAGGGCATCCAAGCAAGGTTGGAAAAATGTTTGCTTCTGCAAGTGTTAATACCTCAAAATCCCTAGTGAATTTGGCCCCTTGTATGGTTATAGTTGCATCCTTCAAAACTCCAATGGGAGTAGCCTTACTCCTATTTTCCATAAACAACACATTAGATGATGGCTGTAATGGAGGTCTCCCAATTTGTACCCATGCATCTAAAGTAATCACATTGACTTCCGCACTTGCATCAATCAAAATATTACTTAACAACCATCCATCTACAACAACATTTAGAGTGATCTTTTTATCATAGTCAATGCTATCAGGGGGAAGATTTGCATGTAGGATCTACCATTCATTCTTAGTGCTTTTGTGTGGAGTGTTCCCCTTCAATAAATTCCCTAATAATGGAATAATATTCTCATGGTGCATTATTTTACACACATCTCTAATGTCATCAATATCGAGAGGACCTTCCCTACTTCTTTCTTTTGTTCCATCTTTCTGGACCGATCTTTTAAACATTGTATTTCTCCTTGAAGATTTTTTAGGACCTCCATGGTCTCTTGATAGACTTCCTTCTAATGGGTAGGATCTGGGTACCTTACATGTAGAACCTCCTCCTTAGTGATTATAGGATTTTGGTACGATGCCTCTCTTAAACATGTTGCTTCAGCATGTGTGGTAATTTTCATAGTTAAGGCCTCAAGTTCTGGTGCTATCTTTGGCATCCACTGATTTTCCTCCACACGCTGGATCCTAACCATCCCTATGCCTTTTTTTCCTACTTATGTTGTTTATTGAGGTGCTCATATAAGTCTAGGAACTCCTCATACTCATGTACACTCTCGCAAGTGCTCTGCTTGATATATTTGAGCGCACTTATACTCTTTCGCTCAAACTCGGGATAAAAATCTTTTAAGAAAGCATCCTTCAATGCTACATAATACACACAAGTTTGATCAGGGTCAAACTTCCTATACCAGTTGTGTTCTCATCACTACAAGGTAGTAGTGAATTGACTTGCCTTATGCTCATAAGTCATGATCCATTTCGCATGGCATAATATTCACACATATGCACATGTTCAGCAACATCCTCTATACCTATATACTCTAGGAGACGAAGAGACATCTCCATATAGATATTATGTGGTTGTTGCGGGCCTTGACCACCTGATCTAGAACCTCTTGTGTTTCCTCTACCTCTAGAACCACCAAATCCATTGAAACTAGAACCACCTATTCCTCCTAATCCTCCACCTATAGTTGGAATATGATGAGTAGATGTACTCCCATGTGCTCCAACAAGTAGTACTATACTGAACCCCTACAGTCTGTGAGGTATTTCCACTTCCAGAGGTGAATCCAATATTCTGCGTGCTCACATTCTATGCGAGATGATGCGCCTAAAAATGTTCCTCCAAATAATGAATTCATCTGACCTACCATTGATGTGCTTGCTTCCTGACTTACTCCTTCTCTCCTAATTCCCAAGTTAGCTTGTTGGTTACTTGTCTTTCAAGATACTGAAAAACCAAGTGCAAGGGCTAGGTCACAAGGTGGATTAAGATGCGTGCCCATGGCCTAGGTAGTCTTTTTTTGGCACACTTTTGTGTGAAGCCAAGGGGGATCTCTGTCATGCTTTCCAAGATGGGGGAGTTCTTGATGCTCTAGCTCCATGTCTTCTACGTGAGCTTCAAATCCTTCACGAGCCATCTCTCTCCTCAACGCCATACTTTCTGCAATGGTATGTTGTTTCTCTATCTCCCTCTCGCATGCCTCATTATACTTAAGCCACCTTTCCTCTCTCTGCCTTTCTATTGCTAGGTCTGCCATCTTTGACCAAACTTGTTACTTCCCTCATGCATGGTGAGTTTTAGTTAGCTATCAGTTTACTCTCTAGGTTCAAATTTACCATCATGATCTTGATTGCCAGTGGAATATGTTGTAGATATGCTCCTCTAGGATACCAAAAATTGGAATTCAGCTACCTTTGGGAAAGAATACATCGAAATTGAATATTCCGAATATAATCGTTAGAACACCATGAAACCACGTATCCACATCGTGAGTCCAGATCACATCAAAGCATCCTAAAGGGCTCGAAATTCTTCTTATGTACATGAGACAAGTGCGCGATACATCCAACTCGATTAGATGCATAAGTAATCAGTCATTCATATAATTCTACTTGAAATATGGTGAAAAATCTCTCATATAAGATGCCATACTGATTCTCGTTTCTAACCAAGTGTGTGCATTAAACTCAAATCCAATCTTTGAACCACCATGCATATTCTTCCTCCATATGTATCCACTCTTCAATACTTGCTAGAGTTAACCAGTATGTCTTCATCATGAACCATCCTAAAAAAAACTGAAAAAGAGGTCCTGACAACATAACCAATGATACAACCTAGAATTTACGAGATTTCACCCTAGACGTGCTAGCACATAACTCACCTAAACCGAGTGCTCACCCAAAGCACACAAAGGTACCAAGTCTCTCTTTAGGGCTGCTATAGTAGGATGTTAGTGTGATGAATGAAGAAACATATAGATCCATAACTAATCCATCATTCTACAATGCATGCCCTATTCAGATCTAGGAAAGAAAAAGCTTAAATAATAATCATGATTTAATCAAGAACATGCACTACTCAATTACACATAGGAATGACACTTAGATTCATCCAATATCTTCCATATATTAATAAACACAGAAGCTCCTTACAATAATGGAAATCTATGCTAATGATGTAAGGGCCAAATCAATGGACATTTAGCTATCGATGATGGTGCAGAAACTTGGAATCATCTAGAAAAACCATCCGCCCAACTTAAAACTTCTTGTTCTTGATGTGACCATCATGTCATGTCATTTTTTTATTTTTCACTCTTGTGGCTCCACCCGGTGAGTGGCCATCTTTTGTCTAACTACATTAATTTTTTAATCCTTTCTTCCTTTGGGTCATCTGGATAATCCTCCTCTGCGCGTGCTATACACAACAAAGGTAACATGAATTCAACATATAAGACAACCTCCACACCAAACACTAATTGGAATGGTGTGGCCTTATTTAACATCTTATAGGTTGTCCTATATGACCAAAGAATGGATGATACGTAGTCATCCCAATCTCGTCTACCAACATCATAGATCTTAGTCAACATGTGACTAATTATTTTGTTAAATGCCTCAGCAGTTCCATTTTCTTGAGGGTGATAGGGGGTAGTCTTGTGATGGGCCACCATAAATTATGATAATATAATTCGACTGTCTCATTGAGAAATTTTGTATGTCTATCACATGTAAAACTCAATGGGCATCCATACCTATTGATTATATTTTCCCACAAAAATCTAGTAGTTGTAGCTGTTGTACAATCTTTTGTAGGTGTTTCCTCTACCCACTATGTCAAATAATTAGTGCAAGTGATGATATACCGCAAACTAGTCCTTCGTTTCACTAGCAAGATTGGTCATATGAATTCGATAGTCCATTTCTCAAATGGATCTGCGCTAGCTATTGGTCGTAAGGTAATTTCATCCCTCTTTCCAGGTTTGTTAAGGTCTTTGAAATGGCCACAGCCTCAGAAACTCAATAAAATATTGGTAAATGGTTTCCCACCAAATCATTGCAAGAATAATATTCCGCATGGTTACATTTCTTGCATAGTGTCCTCCTGCAATCCCACCATGTGCTTCTTCCATAATTACAATGTGCTCATGTTCTAGCATGCATCGGCATAGAACCTCATCACGACCTAATTTGTATAGATCTCCGCTAATCAACATGTAAAGTGTGAGGCATATGGCCATTTTTTCCCTCTCTAAGGCCTTCATTCCTTCTGGTGCCACACATGTCTTAAGAAATACTATAGTTTCCTCCAAATCTGAGGGCACACGCTATAACCTAAATAGTTGTGCATCTGGCATAGTCTCCTTAATGCTCTGCGTGTCCTCCCCTGAGTCAATCCTCAATAGATGATCGGGTATAGAATTACTATTTCTTAGCTTCACAACCATGGTGAACTTGAATTTTTGAAACAGCAGGACCCACTGACATATGCGCCCTTGAATAACATGCTTATTGACTAAGTATTTTAATACCATGTGGTCCGTGTAGAATATAAAGGGTGTTTCCAACAGATACCACCTAAAATTATGTAGCACATAGATCATGGATAATGCTTCGCCATCAGTAGTTGTGTAATTTTTCTCTGCTGGTTTTAACTTTCTGCTAGAAAAATACAAGGGATGATCAACACTCCCTTCACAAGGTGTTTCTAGCACTACTCCAATGGTTATGCCTAAGGCATCAACATGAACATGGAAAGGCTTATGCCAGGAAGGGAATCGTAGTATGGGCGCAGCGATAAGATTATCCTTTAAAGTATTAAATTCCTTCTGTTGCACATCTCTCCAAAGGAAGGCACTCTTGTGTTTAAGAAACTCTTCTAAGGGCACAACTATCCTGGCATATCCCTTGATGAACTTCTGTAATACCCTATATGCCCAAGGAATCCACACACTGCACTTTGGCTAGTAGGCTCCCCCAACCCCACAATGATATCAAATTTAGTGGGATCTACTAGTAAGCCATCCCTACATATGATGTGCCCCAATAATGTTCTAAATGGGGTAGCAAAGACACATTTCTTAATGTTGAGGGATATCCTCAACTGTCGACATCTCTCAAACATTAATCTTAAGTTATCACAGTGGTCCTTCACTAGCCCATACACTTGTCCAATCATCTAGATAGAATTGAAGAAATTTGTGGATAAAGTCCTAAAATGCTTGTACCATAATGTGTGAGAACACAACAGGTGCATTCTTCAACCCAAAGGGCATGACCATATAGGTAAAACTTCCCCACTCAGTGGTGAAATTTGTCTTCTCCTAGTCCTCCTTTGCGATCCGAACCTAGTGGTACCCTAAAAATCCATCTCGTAAAGGAATAAACTTCACGTCCAGCCACTCCTTCCAAAATTTCTTTAGTGAATGGGGTTGGAAAAGGATCGATGACACAAACTACATTAAACTCCCTATAGTCTACACAAATCCTTATCCTTCCATCCTTTTTTATACTAATGACCATTGGACTTACCCACTCTAACTCTTCAATAGCTTCAATGATGCCCGATGTTATCATCTTATCTATTTCTTCCTTGACCTTCATGCACAAGTTAGGATTCATTCAATATGGTCTCTTCTAAACTGGGCACACACCCTCCTTCAACTTGATCCTCATTTCCCCAAGGAATGGTGAACGCATTTGAGTTCATGATACCCATGAGGGAATAAATCCTGGAACTCATGTAATAGATCAATGATCTTAGAGACTTCCTTCTCCAACCAATAATCCCCGATGATGGCCTCCTTAGGTTCCTCTTTTGTACCAATGTTAACCTTTTTTGTCTTTAATGGTTCATGGTATGCGCACACCTGTTCATCAAGACTATCTATCACTTCATGTGTCCCTACATAATGGTTAACATCCAAGCTTTCTACTTCCTCCCCATCAATGACATAAACCATCTTTCCTTTTTCCTTTTCTATGCATGCTTGCTCAAACTACATCTCCTCTGACTCATCCTCATCAAAACATGCCTCTAAACTGGGCTCACCTAGAAAATCTAGTAGCATGTCTTCTTCTGCCATGGCACTATCCCCCATCATAAGGTGCTTGATCACTTGCAATTCCTTATCCACTGATGGCTTTGTGCTCTGATATTCAAAAGCTTGGATGAGATCAATTGTCAGCTCCTACCAATTTCTTGTCTAGTGGCATGTTTTTAAATGGATATACCATGCACGCGCACAACCTTGTAGTGTGGAATATAACTTATGTACCCATAATGATGGTGGTAAGGCTTATATGCCTCCTATCTAGGCCTTCTCACATGCTTGGATATGGAATGAAGAGGTCTCTTTACCATGGTATTCTTGAATGACCATGGGCACATTGCTCTTGGAAAAACTTACAGAGAACACGATTCTTACCTTGTACCACTCTAGGAGGCTCCCCCTAAGTATATGCCACTAGCGTGTTATAGTCCCAAGTAGGTTATAACTCAACATCCTTCTTCTTTCATCCTCATTTTTCAATTGAGCTTCCATGTCCCATAATAAAATTTTAGGGTATGCCCCTCTAGAGTAACTTGGTAACTTCTTTCCTCCTAGGTGCTTGAGTGAATGCGCCTTGGTCACTTTTTTACAAACCCCCTTAGTTGTCACCCAATTAACTCATAAGTCTCATGCACCCAATTGTCACATGCCATGTTTGTGGTATCACTCATAGAATGGGCATCCTAAAATTAGATAACTCCTTCTGTAGGGTGAATTATCTTCGGGTCTCTGATGGAGCGCACATAAATTCTATCAAGGACCTCTTCTCCTAAAGGTTCAGTGTAAGGTACTGAATTCCCATCCATCAGAGGGATGATGACCCATTCTTCCTTGTTCTCAAAACTAATGTATCCTTTGTTGAACCTTAGGTCAATGTTGTTCTTATAGCACCATGGGTGCCCAAGAAATGCTAGAAAATTGTCTACCTTGGTGAGTGCCAAGACTTTAAATTCTCCAATAAACTTGGCCCCTGAATGGTAATCACTACATCCTTTAATACTCTAATGATCATTTCCTTAGTTTTTTTCCATATACAACACATTCGAAGATGGCTACAATGTAGGCCTTCTCATTTGATGCTAGGCATCCAATGTAAGAACATTGACTTCTTCTCCCATGTCAATTAATATGTTTCTTAGAATCCAACCATCCACAATTACGTTCAGTGTGATTTCTTTGTCATAATCAAGGCTATGGGGAGGGAGGTTTGCATGCAACACCTACCTTTTTCACTCTGCTTCGGCATGGAAAATCTTCTCTCAAATCCATTCTCGAAGCCATTCTCCTAGCAAGGGAATAATATTCTCTTGCCTTAACATTTTGCATACTTCCTTGACCTCATCCAGGTCCTTCTGCAGAGCCTCAACATTCCTTCTTTTCTTCTACTGCCTGGACTACTCCTTTAGACACTAGATTTATCCCTACAAACTCTGAATGACATCCATTGTCTCTTGATACACCTCCTTCTAGTGGGTAGGTGCACGAACACTTCCCGTGAACCACTTTTTCTCTTGATACTAGACTATTTTTCCCTAATACTTCTTTGGCACACGTAGCCTCTGCTCATGTTGTCACTAGAACATGTTCTAACCCTAACTCACACGCTACTATAGACATCCAATGTTTGTCAACATTCTTTATACTCACCATTCAAGTTCCCTTTTCCTTCCGATGTTGTTGGCTCATGTGCTCAAAAAACTCGGGAACTCCTCATACTTGTGCTTTTTCCTGCACCATGAGCACACTTTGTAATAAATCTAGACACTTGCTCTGTAATGTTCTATAGATCCATAGTTATAATAGGTTCCTAATGGGAACTCACTTATTCCTCCTTCGCGATTCTTTGTGACCATGAAATCCTTCACGAGAACCTCTCCCACATGCCCCTTTATCTACGTGTTGTTCATAATGGTGATCATCTTCCTTGGATCCACTGGAAAGGCTGGTTTGGTGCACACCATGATCAATGGAATAATGGATCGGTTAATAATACTATAACCCTTAGTATCATGGGTTGTAGAGGCATAGATCTTATAATAGAAAGAAACATTCTTCTAAATTGTGTGCTATAACAAGGGGCATCTACTCGCATCATGGTCCCTGTGACAAATTTCACAATCTACCACTATGGCACGTACTATTTTTTAGGGGAAACTATCCTTGGCATGCCCCTCTACTTCAAAATCCATGCACCAAAGACCACTATGAGTCTCATGTGTAGAGTTTGTAGATAAATTCTCCAACTATTTGGCCATGACAGTGATTTGAGCCTCTAAAAAGGTCTCACACCAGTATCAATGCTCCCAACTACTTCAGTGCGTAAGGCAGCCTCTAGAGCCTCACGTGGGTCAGTAAATGTTTTATGGGACAATGCCCTCCTAAATGGAGTGATCAACCCTCCAACAAACCATTGAGAATGCTGTGAAGGGTGAATTTCATATGATAATTTTAACAGGAGATTCTTAAACTGTGCATCATACTCCCGCACACTCTCTACCATTCCCTTTTGGATCTTGTTCAAAGCGCTAATGTCCTTTTGCTCAAACTCAAGGATGTGTAATTCTACTAGGAAGACATTTTTCATTGTGGTGTAATATAAAACCATCTCGATGGGGGTCATACTTCCTATACCAGCTATGTGTGTGCCCTTGCAAAGTTATTGTAAATTGACTGGCCTTCCATTCCAGGGTTGTGATCCCCTTTGCATGCCATAGCAAATCATGCTTGTGCACATGTTCCGAAACATCTTATATACCTTGGTAAAATGGCAAGTGTAAACAAATTTCAAATATTACCTTAGGGGGTGGCTAAGGCCCCTGTCCTCCTGATCTAGATCCTTGGTTTCCTCTAGTGTTCCCTCCAGTGTTCCCTTCACTAGATCCACTGAATCCACCAAGTCCTGTGCCTCCCGATCCATCATTTACACCTCTATATCTTAATGTAACCATAAATGGGCCTGAAGTGGTTGTGCCTAGTGTCCCGAGCATCCCATTGAACTATGCACCAATGGTCTGCGAGATTGCTCCTTTGCGGAAGTGTATCCTACGCCGATCTTAAACATGTTGCCTAAACCTTGCATACTTATACTTTTCCCAAAAATTCCTACAAACATCAGGATGGTATGTGCAGTCATGGAGATCCCAAATGAAAAATTATACATTCTAAGCATCAATCACTCACTCCCACCAATACCAACCAAGCTGGGTTGTCAATACTCCTTTGATTCGAGAAAATCAAGTGCCGGGGTTAGTTGTCATGAGGGTTTAGATGCATGTCGATGGCTCTCCTTTCTCCATGCGACAAACCGTGATAAGAATTTAAAGGGGAATCTCTCCCACTCTTGCCAAGATGGGATAGCATAGACTGCTCAAGCTCCATGTCCTCCGCATGAACTTCAACACCCTCTTGTAACGTCTACCTCCATAGATCTATCACACTTGCAATCTCACGTTGTCTAGTCATCTCCCTTTCACGAGCTTCACTATACTTGAGCCATCTCTCCTCCCTTTCCTTTTTAGTTGCAATGTCTACCATCCTCCTTTGCCCTAGCTTCCTCACCTAGCTCTCAAAGTAGCTTAGCTGGATATGGAGAATGCTTCTAAACTCAAAGTAAAGTTCAACATCTTCATTACCAAAGGAATAACACGTATAAATGATCCTATAGGCTCCCTCATAAACTTGAACTTAGAAAATTCTAGACAAGAGTATGTATAAATGGAATATTCCAGAGTGTAACTAGCTAGCACTCCCTTCCACCAATGATCCACAACATGAGTCCATGACATATCTGCATCTTGCAGACTCTAGTAATCATCTTGGGAGCATATGTGCATTCTATAGTACCATCTTGATCTAGACACATACATATACCGAGAGCCATTTATACAGCTCCACTAAGAAGAAATAGAAGAAATTTTCATACAACTCATGGTAGAGGTTCTCTTCTACCCATTGTTAGTGAAAATCTACAGCAACCCCTAAATGACCTCTAGATCTGCAATTCAGAATTGGGTCATTTAGTGTGACTGCACAACTTTGAATTTTCTCCAAGGTGTGGGACCTTGCAAGATGAGAAAACTCTCCAGATAAATCTGGTTCTTACTCCTCTGTTTAGGTGTATGCATGAATTTTGCAGAGGTTTAATGCTAAATCCTACTCTAAATTCCAAGGAGACAGAGATAAAGGATGCAAAAAAAAGAAATAAAACTAAGTAAAAATGGTGATACACCAAAGGAGTGATGAACTTACTCTTGCAAATAAACAAAAATCATAGAGATGTAACACCAAGCATGCACAAATTTCCGAATGTAATGAAAGACTAGAAAATAATGATAAACACATGAGAGGATTGGAAGATCATTCACAAAACATGCATTACCATTCCCAAATTTGATACAATGCATTACATTGCGAAAGGCAAAAAATGTGTCATAGGCTCAATGGAAGGTCCGAAACTCCTCAAATTCACGTGCCAAGGGGAACAGGGAGTCTGTAAGAACAAAATGTCTAACCCTTTACAAATGAGCCAAAACTGGCTTTTAATGGCAAAGCAAAACCAAGAAAAAGATAAAACATGAGTAAATTGATTTTAGATCTCCAACCACCAACAAGACTCATTAAAACAATAAGGGCACCTTCACAAATCCATTTTTTGATGTATTTGACCATGCTGGAGAGGAAACGAGTGCCATACTTTATCAATTTTGGTGATTGGGGGTCGGTTTTACATTTTTTCCTGTGCGGAGGCATTTCTTCATTTTTCTCCCACAAAACTCGCCAACAATCAAAATTGAATATTCCATTGTGTGGAAATTTCAATATCTTTCCAATGACACAAAAATATAGAAAAAATGAGCTTTGGTTAGAAAGATAAGGCCCTCTAAAACATAGGGAAAAATGGGCAAAATTAGGTCAAACAGTCATTTTGTCCCTTTTGTGAATTTGGAAAATTTTCCAAAATTACTCCGTGCCTCCGCCACTCCAGGACACATGTCACCACCTGGCTGCTTGGCGGGGATGTGCTCTACTTTTTACCTTTTAGCTGTTAGCCACTTTGGAAAAATTTCCAAAGTCCTTCCACCACTCTGACAACATTGCTAATAGGACACGTGGTAGTTTCTCATTGCTTGGCGGGCTTCCGCTCGGATTTTCCCCTTTGACCCCTTTGACCAAAATGCCAAAACATTTGAAATCCTTTTGCCATTCCAACCCCTTCCTACCACGTGGCGCCCTCTCATCTCCTTATAAGATTTTAGGCCAAATGTTCCCCTTTGCACCTTTTGATCAAAGCGCCAAAAATGGAACTCCCCCCCGACACCCATTGTTCGCCATGACACGTGGCATCATTGCATTAGTTGCGGGCCTTCCTAGGGAAAATTTCCCCCAAAAACTCCGCCGAGAAATAACTTTCAAAATATTTGGAGTTAGAAGGACTTCTTTACCTTTTTGGAGAGGGGAAGAAAAATCCTATCTGATGAAGCCATCTCTAGGAACTTTTGAGTTCTTTAAAGATGTAAAAATATGCGTGCAGCAAAAGGAAGGAAGGAAGAAAGCAAGTTAACCAAAAGAAGCATGGGCTTATTTTGGATAAAAATTTGTGTGACTCAAAGGGGTCATCTACCTGCTGGATGAAGTGACCAGCTGCCTGAAGCAATCCATTGGGCAATTGAGTCTTGAGCTTAACTGCTTGTTACTCTCAATTCATTAGAAAATCTCTAGAATGAAGATTATGAGAGTAGAACATTACTTGATCTAGAAAATGGCCTATAAAAGATGCATCCTTGGGGCAAAAAAACTTGTTCCAAAGCACTTAGGAAATGTAAATCTAAGCTACAACAAAACAATGTGCATAATCACTTAGAGGAATGAAAAATCTAAGCTAATATGTACAAGGTGAGAAGTTTCCCTTCTAATAGCAATGCTTTAGATGGATTCCATTAATTGGAATCTACAGTTCTTCACCATCCAATGTAGACAATTGGAAGGCATTATTGTTCTTGCATTTTGTGACCATGTAGGGGCCACTCCAAATGACATCAAACTTTGAATTCCTTCTTAGATTTGCTCAGTCTACATCCCATTTTAACACTAAATCTCCAACTTGGAAGGTTCTAGCCTTATCTTTCCTACCAAAGCTTCTCTTGATTAAAATTTGGTCCTTCTCCATTGTTTCCACTACATGCTCTCTCGATTTCTTGGAGTTCCATCAATTCTCGCATATCTAACCTCCATGGGCTCAAACTCGACAATTCTAATTGCTTCATGAGTTCCAAAGTGTTGGCAACTCAAGTGACATAGGCAAGATTACCTCTCTCCCATAAACAAGTATGATTGGAGAGTTACTGTGGATCTCTTGGGAGTTATCCTATCAGCCTATAAGGCTGATTTGAGCTTAGTGTACCGAGTCCTCTAATTTTCATCAAGAGTCCTCTTGATGATCCTTAATAGATTTTTGTTGGTGGAGTCATCTTAGCCATTACCTTGAGGGTAATAATTTGATGAAGTGCTCAGATAGATCCCATTTCTAATAGCCCATTTAGTTACCTTTGATCCTATGAATGCCAATGCATTATCTGATATTATAGTGGCAGGTATACCAAATATGGTTGATATCCCCTCTTAGAAGTCTAGAATTCTAGATTTGTTTGCCTCTTTGAGTGCCACCACCTTAGTCCATTTGGTGAAGTAGTCTGTTGCTATTAGAATCCACTTGTGTCTTTGGCTTGAGTTTGGATTAATGACTCCAATGAAGTCCAAACCCCATTACATGAATGGTTGGTCAACTGAGATTGGGTGTAATGGAAGTGCTGCTAATATTTCTTTGCCTGTGAAGAATGCACAATTCTTGCACCTCTTGATCCATGCATAATAATCACTAAACATTTTGGGCAAATAATAACCATCCTTCATGATCTTGAGAGCTGTCACTCTTGAAGAAAAATTCCCCGGTTGATGCACCATGGAAATATTCTAACATTCTCTCAATCTGATTTGTCTCAATGCACCTCGAAACATTCCATTGATATCATTTTTGAACAAAACACCATCAACAAGTGCATATGAAATAACCTGCAATCTGAAGTGTCTTCTTTTTGCTTTGTTCATCTTTGGATGTCATAGGCCTATTTGTAAGAAGTGTATTATATCTTGGGTCTAGCAAGGAGTGAGCACACCACCATTTTATTCTTGAACATCTCTTTGTTCTTGGCTATCTTGCAACACCAAAACAACATTCTTCTCTTTGCTCACTTCAATTGATTGGATCAAGGCCAATTTCTCACACAATCCCTTTCCTCAGACCAGCTTGGTGACTTTGATCTCAATATCATACTCCATGACATGAGTAATCCACCCTACATGGTTTTCATTTAGATCTTTGTTGAGGAGGAAGCCTTTAACTCCCACATGAGAAACCAACAAGTTGAACCTTGTTGTTTGAAACTAAATGCTTAAATTTCTTCAAGCTCCTAATCACTATAAGAACATTCTTCTCAATGAAGGAATACCTTACTTCATAGTCCTCCAAGCTTTGCTAAAGAAAGAAATTGACTACTTTGCATTTTCTTCATTCTGTTGTACTAAAATTGTAGAAATTGTATCATCACCGCCAAATGCGTAAAGGATGAAATGTTTGGAGAAATCTAGGTTAATGAGAGTTGGAGCTTGTGAGATAGCTTATTTGTTTGCCTCAGAAATTTCCTTACCATCAACTATCCATTTGAATGCCACACTCTTCTTCAACATTATGGTTATTGGCTTGACAAGGGCTACAAAGTTTGGAACAAACCTTTAAACAAAATTGATTCTTCCCAAGAAACTTTGAAGAGCCTTCTTATGTCTTATAAATGGCAAGTGATCTTATTGCTTCAACCCTCTCTTGATCAATTTCTAACCCTCTTTAGGAAAAATGTGGCCTAGGATCTTGCCTTCATGAGCTAGAAAAATGCATTTTTGGGATTCAAGGATACCCCAAATCTTCTACATCTTTGAAACACTTGCCTCAAATGAAAGAGATATTTTTCTACACTTTTAGAAAATAGAGTAATATCATCTAGGTATATCAACACTATTTTGTTGATCAATCCCTTGAACTCCATATCCATTCCCCTTTGGAAAGTAGCTTCGGTGTTAGATAGCTCCAATGGAATTTTTCTATATGCATAGGTTCCCCATTTGGTGGTGAAGGCTATTTTTAATTGATCATTTTCCTTGACCATGATCTGATTATACCCTGAATATCCATCTAGTAATGAAAACCTCTCGAGAGCCAAAGAACAACTTATAAAATTTGATGCATAGAAGGAAGTGGGTAGTGATCCTTGAGGGATGCTCTAGTTAAATCTCTAAAGTCTACACACAACCTAATTTCTCCACTCTTATTTCTAATTGGAACCAAGTTTACAACCCAGCTTGAATGCTTGATGGGGAATATGATACTTGTCTCTATTAACTTATTCAATTCCTTCTTCATGAGAGGCTCAATGTCCCGGATTGACGGTATCTATTTTTTCTTGATGGGCTTAGCACTTGGATCTAGTTCAATTGTGTGTTGATCTAACTTGGGATTGAAACCTCTCAAGTCTTCATAGATCCAAGAAAATACATCCGGGAACTCTTGGAAAAGTTGCATGAATTCATACCTTTCTTGCTCGGTTGCCACTTTACCAATTTGAAGTGACTTGCCTTCTCTAACTGAAATGGGTTCTAAATCCTCCCCCTTGACTTGGATATTTTCTTTCTCCTTCCTAAATTGATCATTAGGATTGAATATGGATTCTAAAGTCACAAGCCCTTTTGGTAGTTTGTTGGTTCTCAATTGTACCACTTGATCACCATATTGTTGTTCCAACTTTTTTTTATTTTTGGCTGAGAACTCATCTTCCTCTTATAATAAATTAATGATTTGTTGGTCACTCTCAAACACTTGCCAACTTGCATCATTATCTGAAACTAATGGCCTCACAATCACATGGATGTTTGGCTTCATTTGATCTCTTTTAATACTTTCCACAACATCAAAAGTTGCTCCAAGTGTTGCAAGCTTATCAACAGCTTGGTTCTCTTTCCTAGGGATGGAGTTGATGCCAAAGCTCTCAAAATCCTCAATGAGGTCCCACACCTGATTCTTATAACTCTTGAGCAGGTCATTCTTGGCAGCATGTTCTACTTTAACTTGATTAACAATCGATCAATATCACCTAATACTTGTAAGTTTTTGATAACTCTCTTGCTTGACCAATGTAATCCATGTATCAAAGCCTCATATTCAGTAGTGTTGTTAGGACATGCAAACTGAAATCTAAAAGCTGAATAATACTTGATTCCTTGAGGTGAAATAAGCATAGCTCCCCCTCCTACACCTTGTCTACTTGTTGATCCATCAAGGAACAACTGCCATACCTCACTGTCATCTTTATAGTCTATCTTGGTGATGCTGGGAAGAGGTTGATTTTCTTCATGCATGTAATAGACTCCTAGTTTAGATTCATCTATTACCTTATAGGGATCAAAAGCATGCACCTTTCTTTCCCATTCATCAAGAGTCGGATCTAGAATGCTTATAAATTTTGTGTCAGCTTCATGTGTGCTTGGATAATCTTCTTGATCAAATGCTGAATAGTTGACATTGATTGGGCTTGGAGTATGAGGCTTAATGTGAAAGTTTGCAATAGGTTCAGACCTGATTGTGGCCTTGGCTCCATACCTTGTCCTAAACAACATGTGTGACCAATCAGTAGATAGGTATCCTCCAATTCTAGTTGTGAAATCCCTTGACAAACATATGGAAAAAAGTGGTGGCAAATATATCACCGACACATCTTACAAATTAGTGACATTGGGGCATGCATGCAAAGTGAGGCTCAAATATTTAATCACCCTAATTATTCTTACTACTGTCCCATCTAATTACACCACCCCCTTAGATATGACTTCATATTAAAGGCCTAGATGATCAACTATTTTCTTGGGCATCATAGAACTACTTGCCCCAGAATCAATCATACAATTATGTACTAGTTTATCCCCAATGATCAATGAAACATAGAATGGAGGGGGCTTCAAAATTTTACCTTGTTGTCCTCCAAGCTTTCCCTCAGGCTGAGTAGCATTTGTGAGTACCTTTTCTTGTATATGAGCTTGTTGATTTGAGGTTGACCAATTCTTCATGGTAGCTTGTAGTAGATCCCTTTGTCCTGGGATGGATAGTGACTCCCACATAGATATGTTCACATTGGTCTTCTTCATTTGTTCAATGATGTTAAATGGGGATGAACCATCTCTTTGCTACCCTTTATTATGCACATTCTTTTCTTTTCTTACACGGGATACAATAGCTGGTATTTGAGCTGGTCTAGAAGGTGGATTGGGTTGTCCTTGCACATTTGGAGCTGTATTTTTCTTGTCAACACCTTGTGGAGTGATGGAAGGTTGTGAATCACTTGGATCTAATGACTGACCTTCACCAATATTCCTCTTCTTTAACCATGTGTTAGCTGCTACACTCTGATAAGGTGTTTGATTCATACCACAAAAATCTTTAGCTTTTCAATTCACAAGTGTAGTCTCATTTGGAGTTGTATCTTGTTGATATGTCCCTTGTTGTTGGTTTGTTTCTTGAATCACTCCGCTCTCTATACCATTTTTGTCACCATCGAGCTTGGTTCAAAGCACCATTGAAGTACATAGATTGGTTGTGAGGTTCACTACATGGGAAACACCATTCATACTCTTGGGCTACATTATTTTACACTGGCACTAAGGATTTAGAGGTAGATGAAACATTGGGATTATAGGGCTGAAATGGTCTATTATCGGGCAGGAGGCCTTACTTGATTTTTATTTGAAGCTAGGTTGGGTGGCCTATTAGGCTGATATGGTTATGTATTAAGTTGAGTTTAAGACTAATAAGAAGGTCTAAAACTTTGATTTTGTTACCTCTTGAGCGTAACCATCTCATTGCCCAAATTTTACAATTGTTTCATAATTTCTTAAAGCTCATTTGAGGCACTAGAATATGAAGTAGAGGTTTCATTTGAACCCTAGTTTCTAGGAGTGGGAATAGGGGCTAAAGTAGGTGCTTGACTAGTAGTTGGGCTTCCCAACTATGGACATAAGGGCATATAAGGCCTAGGTGAAAGTTTACCAGCTTGGATTAAACAATTCTCAGCCCTAATGGCGATGTTGTAAGCTGCAGGTAGAGTTGCACCTCCCATGGATTGGATCAACATAGAAATGTCAGAATTTAAAGCCTTGAGAAAGTATAAGAAAGAACCTTGAGTTGTTGGCCTCACTGCCAATGGGATTCTAACCCATGTTCTTTGAAATCTGAAATTGAAGTCTGTTAGCTGCTCATTAGGAGCTCTCTTGATAGTTGTCAGTTGCTCCAATAGAGACAAGTTGTCCCCTTTCTCTCCAAATTGGTTATGGAGGGTTGTGCACAACTAGTTCCAATTTTGGATAGAGCCTACATCAAGGCTCCTGAACCATTACAAGGCTTTCCCTTTGAATGAAGATGCCAATAATTTGACAGTAATCTCCATCTCAACAATCTCATGGATTGCACAAACATTAGCAATGTCTTTGACATGATCACCAGGATTGGTCTAATTTTCTCTAGTAAAGTATGGGATGTTCTTCAATGCTACAATTGGAACTGGGTTTTGTGCATTGAGAGCAAGTGGGTCTGCTACCAATAAAGTTAACATAAGGATTGGATTGTGCCATTATGATTGGCCTTAGAACCCTTGTTGATTGGATGAAATTTCCACTAGGTGGAGGAGTTGATAGAGATCTATTTGGTGGAGATGGTGACCTTTAAATCCTTCTTCCCCTTTCTCTTCTTTCTAGGGATAATTGTAGATACTCAGACAATCCCTCTTCTCTAGCCCTTGACCTTGTTTAAATTCTTCTTATGAATCTTCAGGCTTGGAATGCTGAAACCAGTTGATTCTATCCTTTTGGAGTCGCGGATGTGTAAATCAGGGCTATTTCAAGAAAGAAACCTACAACAATTACACATAAAAATTTTTGTAATGAAGATGAAGAACTCTAAGGTCCCGGTGGGCATGCCGGAAATGTTAGTGCAAATCTATAGCACCCCCTAAATGACCTCCAGATCTGTAATTCAAAATTGGGTCATTTAGTGTGATTGCACAATATTGAATTTTATCCAAGGTGTGAGACCTTGTAAGATGAGAAAACTCTCTAGAGAAAGCTAGTTCTTACTCCTCTATTTAGGTGTATGCATGAATTTTGTAGAGGTTTAATGCTAAATCCTACTCTAAATTCCAAGGAGATAGAGATAAAGGATGCAAACAAAGAAATAAAACTAAGTAAAAATGGTGATACACCAAAGGAGTGATGAAATTCTATCTTGCAAATAAACACAAATCATATAGATGTAACACCAAGCATGCACAGATTGCTAGAATGTAATGAAAGACCAGAAAACAATAATAAACACATGAGAGGATTGGAAGATCATTCACAAAACATGCATTACCATTCCCAAATTTGATACAATGCATTACACTGGAAGAAAGGAAAAAATGTGTCACAGGCTCCATAGAAGGTCTGAAACTCCTCGAATTCATGTGCCAAGGGGAAGAGGGGATTTTTCAAGAAAAAAACATCCAACCCTTTACAAATGAGCAAAAATTGGATTTTAATGGCAAAGCAGAACCGACGAAAAGAAAAAACATAGGAAAATTTATTTTAGATCTCCAACCACCGATAAGACTCATTAAAATAGAAAGGTCACCTTCAAAATCCATTTTTCGATGTATTTGACCATGCTAGAGAAGAAACGAGCACCATACTTCATCAATTTTGGTGGTTGGGGGTCGGTTTTGCATTTTTTCCTGTGCCAGAGGCATTTCTTCATTTTTCTCCCATAAAACTCTACCAAAAATCAAAATTGAATAGTCCATTGTGTAGAGAATTTCAATATCTTTCCAATGACACAAAAATCGAGAAAAATGAGCTTTAGTTTGAAAGATATGGCCCTCTGAATATTTAGGGAAAAATTGGCAAAATTAGGGCAAAAATGGGTTCACGGGCCGAAATTTGAATTTTTCCCTTTTTCAATTTTGGGAAAAATCCCAAAATCTCCACCGGCCCAACCTCCACTGCCATGTGGCACCATCTCATTGATCTGTGGGTTCAAACAGTCATTTTGTCACTTTTGTGAATTTAGAAAAATTTCCAAAATTACTTCGCTCCTCTTCCACTCTGGGACACTTGCTACTTGGCGGGATGCACTCTATGTTTTACCTTTTAGCCATTAGCCACTTTGGAAAAATTTCCAAAGTTCTTCCGCTGCTCCAACCCCTACCGCTAACGGGACATGTGGTGGTTTCTCATTGCTCGCGAGGCTTCCGCTCAAGTTTTCCCCTTTGACCCCAACGCCAAAAAATTCAAAGTCCTTCCACCATTCTAACCCGCCACCTGCCACGTGGTGCCCTCTCATCTCCTTGTGGGATTTCGGGCCAAATTTTTCCCTTTGCACCTTTTGATTAGAGCACCAAAAACTTGAACTTCCCCAACGCGCGCGCTCTACCATGACACGTGGCATCTTTGCATTAATTGCAGGCCTTCCCAGGGAAAATTTCCCCCAAAAATTCTGCCAAGTCATAACTTTCAAAATATTTGGAGTTGGGAGGACTTATTTACCTTTCTGGAGAGGGGAATAAAAATCCTATTTGATGAAGCCATCTCCAGGAAATTTTGAGTGCTTTAAAGTTGCAAAAATCTCCCTGTAGCAAATGGAAGGAAGAAAGAAGGCAAGTTAACCAAAACAAGCATGGGCTTATTTTCGATAACACCCATCTATGTGCATCAAACTCAGGTTCCAGTGTTGAATCTCTAAGTAAATTCATCCTCCATGCTCTTAAACCATGTTTCAACACTTTCCAAGGTTAAACGCTCTGTCATCACATGGTACAGATACAAAGATGCATGCCATTTCTTACAACAACTTCAAAAAGAGGTCCCGGCAATGGAACCAAGATGTAGTCAATTTTAATACCCCTTAACAAACAAGGACAATCCCATGTGCATTAGCTTATCACCGAGTGGGTGTTGGGTGCTTACCCAAGGCAAGCACAGTGATAATCCCCTTTTATGTGAGTTGTGTAAAAATGTAGCATAGATGCATAATAGAAAGACATAAGAAACTCCTTATTCAGCTAAGAACTTCAAGTAAATGCTACACTAATGTATTTATTCAGACAAGAAGCACATTGACAAAAGATAGATCTAAACCATGAGGGAAATAGGATGCATAATGATTATACTCATTCATATGAAACACACTGAACATAACAAAAATAGATATGTAGTAGTCGCGAACCACATATATTCATATCTAAACACGTCTAGTAATCACATTACATCTAGCGGAGTTCATTATAGACCAAAATGTTATCACAAATTAGAACCATGTAGCAAGACTAGACTTACGTCCCTTACAATGCAAAAGAAAAACATGTACCCATCCCTTGATACATCATTCTTCCTATAGATCTCCTAGCCCAACCCATAAATCTCTCCATGTATTTCTTCAGAGCTTCGCCTCTCATCTGCTCTCTCTAATCTCCCTCTATCTCTCTCTCCCTTTACCGGGAACTTGTATTTATAGCCTTTCTCAACACCTTCAAGCCTTTGCAGGAGTTACAAATCCATTGCCAAGTGTCCAAGGTGGTCCTCCATGGGAGCATTCTTCTTTAGGATTGATCTCTCCACTCTCTGCAATGATGGCCTTCTAGAATATTCAATTGCAAGGTATATTCCCTCCTAGGCCACCCGGTTGCTAGGTTGGCACCTTATCCACTCCGCATGCACAATCAAGTCAAGATTTTATCATGTTCTTTCTGATACGTCAAACATGGATAAGTCCCAAAACCTTTGCTTTACCTTACATGCACACCACTTGTTCTATTAAACCCTCCTAGAACTTTTTCCTACGTGCTTTCTCCTTATGTACCCTTCTTAAGTAGGTCTTGCATACCCATGTGCTTCTCTGTACTTTAGCCAATAAATTAGGGAGCAAAAACTTTTGTTTTTTTATCTTGCGTAATTAATACTCTATGGAATATTCCTTCATCGGGAATGGGGTTTATTTTACACTTTGCACATTTACATAACCTTGCACTCATTCATAAAAGGCCACAAAACTTGAAACCAATTGGGAATCACCACATTCATTGGGCATCAAGGAAGGAAATGCATTTTGTATGAGAAGAATGAACGACTAAAAAATTGTGCCAAGGGGTTCACATGAATGGTTCACCGATTTAAATAAATTCATTTTAAAAAACACAGTCATACTTGTATGACTAAACAAGGAGCCTTTACACCCGGATAAATGCATGATTACATCACTTTATTTTCTCATTATTTCTTGGTTTTATAGAAATACAAACTTCTCATGCATTACAAAACTGAAAATATATATATATATATATATATATATATATATATAATATATATATATATATATATATATATATATATAGAAGGAATACTAGAAATTAAGGTACGAGATCAAAAAGAGAACCAACATTGGCCTCAACTCAAGGATGGGCACCCTTATAGGTGCCACAAGAAGCAACAAAATAACATAGAAAATAGACCAAGTGCCTAGTCCATTTGGTAACAGAGTCATAATAAAAACACACACATGGCCTAGTTTGAGTAGATATATGTAACATAATACCAAAAAACCATGAAAACAAGCCACCGTAGGAAAGAGCAAGAAAGGGAAACAAAAAAAAAAAAAAAAATACATTCTACAAGGTCATACCTAAACATTCACTTCAATCCAACAAGTTTTTAAGATTCCTGTCGTTGACATGTCAATCCAATAAATTTCCTTCTAGATCCTTTAAGAAGAAAGTATGCTCACTAATTATGATATCAATATAATATGAGTTCCATCCATAGGGAATAAAATTTCCCATGTTTTCCTTTTCCTCATGCCTATTTTCCCACAAAAAGACCAAATATATGACACCAAAATCTTTTGGAGTCACTTTTTTTTAAAAAAAATTCTTGATATTTTCACCGAATTTTATATGTTTCTAATGGGACTCTCTCCTTTCTTAGTTCAAATTAATGATTTGGTTAATCCTTATTTCAAAAGGACCTAATTCTTCTTCATCTTCTTTCTCGCCACATAAAATGGTAAGCTTAATGCTACAAATTCAATGGTAAGAGGGCTTCAATCCCATAAACTAACTCAAAAGGGATTTTCCCAGTAGATTGTTTAGTGGTAACTCCATCTCGCCCAAAGTGTAAACTTGAGTTGTTTTACCCACTTTTTCTTATTAGTTTCAAACATCCTTCTAAGGATTTTAAGAATATTTTTATTTCTCAACTCATCTTGGCCATTTCTCTAAGGATTATATTTTGATGCCTAGGCCAAGTTAATCCCATATTCTTGACACGTTGTAGCCAATGGCTTAGCTCTGAAGCTCATGGAATTATCTGCAACTATCTTAATGGGCACTCCAAATCTACAAATTATATTATTGAGAAGGAAATCCATGACTATGTGATGGGTTTACTTCTTAGTGGGAAAGGCCTCAACCCATTTGGTAAAGTAATATGTGGAAACCACTATCCATTTATGTCCTGCACTAGAAGAATATTTTATCTCTCTAATAAAATACATTTCCCATTATTTGAAAGGGGATTTGAATTACATGGTTACAGAGGTAAGGAATCTAAAACTTTCAATCTTCTAGAGAAGGTTGGTAGCTTTCACATTTGCTAACCAATAGGGTAGCATACTTGAATAATTGAGGCCACCAATATCATGCCCTTAGAATTTTTTGAGAGCCGACCCTACCAAAGCGATATGACCCCCACATAATTCCTAATGGAACTATGCAATTATCCTAGGAGCTTCTTCTTCAGTGATACATATAAGTATAACTCCCTCTAGATTTTTCCAAGCTATCCCATGATCAATTAGGATATAATTCTAGGATTTTAGTTTGAGTGTCCTTCTCTAGTTCTTACCTAAGTACCAAGGACAATTCAAATTCATCAAAAAATAGACTATGTATTTATAACATATTGAACTACTTAGATTTTCACGAAGGTACAAACCACCTTCATCAACTACGTTTATCTCCATCACCTCCATATTATTCTTAGCCATTAGAATTTCCAAGACTAAACCTCTAACTAATTTATTTGTTTGGATCTCCATGTCATATTTTTGTAATGTTTTCAACCAACGACATCTCTTAATTGATATTTTCATTTATGAAAAGATATATTTTACCATTGTATGGGGAACATAAGCTACAACCTTAGAGCTTAAGATATAAGGTCTGAAGATTTTGGTGGCTCTTACTAAAGAAAAGGCCTATTTTTCCATGATAGAATATTTCAGCTCAGCTCCCTGCAAGGCTTTTCTAAATAAGGAAATGGGCTTCTCATGCCCTTCTTCATCTTTTTATAGTAACACAGAAGTAATTGTGTTTTCTAAAGAAAATGAAAATATTTGGAATGCCTTCTTATAATCAAGACTTTCTAAGATAGGGGAAGTTTTAAGTGCTTCCTTTATTCCATCAAATGCTTGAATGTCCCTTTCTTCCCACTTTATAATCTGATCCTTCTTCAACATGTTTGTAATAGGAATGGTAATCTCAACAAAGTTTGAGATGAACCTCCTGAAAAGATAGAATACCCT
The DNA here is from genome assembly GCA_018340775.1 of Taxus wallichiana var. yunnanensis. Classification (NCBI taxonomy): domain Eukaryota; kingdom Viridiplantae; phylum Streptophyta; class Pinopsida; order Cupressales; family Taxaceae; genus Taxus; species Taxus wallichiana. The sequence continues at coordinate 209,358,641 of CM031244.1, read as the reverse complement.
TTTTAGACATGGGAATAGGACGCTTACCAATTACATCTGCTCTTTCAAGATCTATCATGACCCCTTCATTTGATATTATGTGCTCTAATAGTATTTCCTTTTGCACTCTGATGTGGAAATTCTTGGGTTTCAATGAAATCCCATATTCCCTATATCTGAGAAACATTTTCTCTATATGTCCCGAATGGTCACCTCTTTTATTTGAAAAAATTGTTATAGCATCCTGATTTATAGCTATAAAATCATTGATAAGGCTAGAGAAAGATACATCCATAGATCTTTATAAATTTTCTATTGCATTCATAAGTCCAAAGGGCATCCTGACATAAACATAAGTTCCCTAGGGGGTAGTGAAGGTAGTATTAATTTTTTTGCATCGCTTGACAAATAATTTATTGTGCCCTTAGAAACCATCCAATGTTAAAAGCAATTCTAACCTTGTGACTTACTACAACATATTATCCATATTTGGCAATGGGTAATTATATTTAAATGATTCTTTTCTGAGATTTCTAAAATCTACACAAAGCCTTATATCCCCATTATTTTTCCTTATCTGGCACAAGGTTAGCCACCCATGAAGAATATTTGGTAGGCTATATGATCCCTCCATCCCTCAAATTTGTTAACTCTTCTTGAATTTTTCTTGCAAGGATAGGATTGATATGTATCTATTTCTACTTGAAGGGCTTAGTGTGGGGTTATAAAGGTATCTAATGCTGAAAAAATCCTTCTTATACACCTTCAATTCTAAATATGACCATGCTAAATAGTCCTAATATTTCCTTAGGAAACTTAGTGTAAGCTTGCTTCTGTTCTTTACTTAGGCCACATACCAAGCATATTTTCCTATACTTCTCAAGGGTTCCTAAATTACATTGCTCTGCATCCCTTGATGTAGAGATAACCTTGTTAATAAACCTATCAACATGATCAAAAATTGACTTAAGACTAACCAATCCACGAGAGATGGTTTTTTCAACTATATTATGTATTTTTCAAAAAGAGTCTCCCTACCTTACCTAATTTCAACCATAGGCTCAAGATCAATGACTGATTAGAAAAAATTCTTTAAAATTTATAAACCTATTTTTTTGAGCATCGTCCTCAAAAAATTGTTAGTGTTCAATGTTGTCTAGTACTATTAGTCTGATCAACACTTATACCTCATAACTACAATAAGGAGATACCACATATTTGTAGAAATGGGATGCAAGGACAACCAATTTTTAGTTGTGGAATTCTAAACTCTATTAGGATATAAGATATTAAAAAATAAAATAATTTAATGAAGTCCCATACTACATGTTTGTACTGTTCATCCTTTGATTGTTACTTGTATAAATTTTTTTAATTTGTTTAACAACCAACTCAAATTATCCCTTGACAATGATGTCCTTGATTCCATATTTCCAAGAAACCATTAAGCCAAGTAACAATGCTTCATACTCAAAAATGTTGTTAGTGCATTCAAATTTTAATTTGAAAGAAAAGTTACAAAGGATCTGATGTAGATAAATCATGACCATTACAACTCCATTTCCAAATATAGAATATGATCCATCAAGCAACATAGTCTGAAGGCATTAACATCTTGAAAATTTGCATTTATATATATATATATATATATATATATATATATATATATATATATATATATATCTTTGAAATCTATATAGCCTATGAAGTTTCCCAAGTCTATATCAACAAACAACACTTCATAAGAAGCATTCATAAGATCCTCAATGATATAGTAGCATAAGACATATCCATTTGGACACTACCTCCCACACTTGCAGCCCACTTTATTGACAACAACATACCCCATTTAGCAGGGCAATCAACTATAACCACATTCATGGTTAGATACTTGCCAGGATAAGCAGCAAGTTAAACAATTAAATCCTTCACATATCCAACAACAGAAATTTCCTTACATTTATAGAAAAACATGTTCCAAATTTTGCTGTTATCTTTATGTCTAGTTCATTCATAACTTCCAAGGGCATTATATTACATGAGGCTCCTGAATCAAACATACAGTTATGAACAAGCCTCTCATTGACAATCAAGGTAGTAAAAAATGGGTCCACATCTAATTGTGACTCAACCAAAGAAGTACCCAAATATACCTCTGGGGTCTCCCCATACTTTCTTGTTCCTTTGACACTTCTACTTCAGCTATGGTAGGAGGGGTGTCCACATTTTTTACCTCCTTAGTAGTGGAAACTTCTTCTTCTTTGAATCCCAGATACACAAATGCTCTCCTTCTATTCTCAGGAATTTTGAACTCCAATATTGAAACATTGATCTTTATTTGGCTCAAGATATAATCCATATCACATGTTGTATAATTGGGTAAAGATATATTAGGAGGAAAGGTAACTATCTTTTCTGATGGGATGTAATGCTTCACTACTTGAGTGGAAACATAAGTACTTGGTCTAGCAGTAATGACAGGGCCTTATCAGGCATACCCATCTTGGGAATTTCTTTGAGAATGTTGGTTAAGAGAGGAATCTTTGGCTTAGCAGCAAGAGTAGATCCTTTGAATAGTATTCTTCATAGGTTCTAATCTTTCTATGGATCTACCAAAACATTCATTAGTATTTACCTATATTCTTCTGAAGTAATTATCCCATCATACTTCTTAATCATTAGAGCCCTTAGATATTTGAACTCATGGTTAGGGATCTTGAATTACTAGACCATATCTATATCAACATTGGTTTTAGGGGAAGAATGAATTTTTTATGCATTTCAAAAAATCATCCATAGTTCTAATATACAACAAGTCAGTTGAAGTGGCTCCTTGTGGTGATTCCTCGGGACATTCTATCATACATACATATCCAAAGCCAATTTCACTAAAAACATCATTATCTTCACAAATGGGATCATAGGGGAATGTGGAAAAAATCATTTGTCAAAACATTAAATGACATGATTTTCTTAAATACTAGTGATACGCTAGTAGTTAGTGTATTAGGGAGAGTTTTTCTATCCCTAGGGAATTTTTTTGTTTCTTGAGCCCATAGGTTGCTTCCCTTTATTATCATATCCTTAATCTACCTTGGGATGATTTCCAAATCTATTCTTCCCTTGGTCCTGATGTTGATCCCGAGGATTTGGTGCCAAGACTTTTCATCTATCTCCAATTTGTAGGAAATTTCTTTAACTAATCCGACTAGACTCTTAACCACTTCCTCTAACTCTACCACCTTACTGGTCTATGGTTTCTCAAGATTAGCTAACTTAATACCATCCCATTTTGGGGATTCCATGCTTCCTTAATATTGTTCTCAATTTGAACAGCCATGGAAAAATCCTACCTCAAATTCCTTGTATTCTTATCCCTTAAATAATAAGTTTCCTTCTTGTAAAATGCATCTGAGTACCTGATTAAACAAGAATTATCACTAGTCCTTATATTGATAGGAAATCTAGTTAAATTTTGTTAAAACTGGTACAAGTTCATTATGATTATTTTTATGTTCTCAAACTCAGTCAAGAGAAACCTAAGATCTATTTTGTCGCTATATTTTATTTTGAAAGCATTTTTCATTTTTCTCCATGAGTTAATTGAAATATTAGGAAATGAATTGTACCATTTACTACAATCTTCTTCTAAAGTGTGTATGAATAATTTGACATATACATCTTCATGTTATACTTCAAATTCTTCCATAACATTATGAAAGAATCTAAGGTGTTGATCTCCACTTATAGCATTATTCCCTTGAAATATTGATAGTCTATTTCTAATTTCATGGGGTACTTCATTTGGGTAACCCGTCATTCCTTAGAATATTATTTGTTTGTAGGTATTAACCACAATAATAAGTCTAGGTGGATGTGTTTCGGATTGAAATGGTGGGGAACTAGGGGCCTTTGAGGCAAGGGAGTATGGTCCACAAAATATGAATCCTTCAAGGATTTAGTTTCACATAATACTTTATTGTTAGGAATCAATAATGGAGGGAAATGATGAATACCTTGGTTTCTTGTAGATGTTGAACCCTTTTGAAACAAATCATGCAAATAAACTTGAGTAATATTTGACTCAGAGCTATCAGAGGTGATAGAATAATCTTCCACTAAAATTTTATCAAATTAAGAACTCGCAATAATCTTTTCTTTTGATCGCAAAACCACCAACTAGCTTCTAGGTTTGTTTCCTTCTAGGATTTGTGATTTCTAACTCTAGGAGTAACCTTCTAGTAGGATCAGATTTGAAGAAATATATTCTTCCTTCCATATTTGTAAGAGTGAAAAATAAATCCACTAGGATGTAAATAATCAACACTGGTGCATACCAAACTTTCTTTTAGAATATAGAGTCGCCACTAAGATTTTATACCTTAGATGTGTGGATCAATTCAAGTAACCCTTACAAAGATGTTTTCATTAGATGATGAAAATAATTTGCAGATATTTGCAGATTATTTCATGTTCCTCTCAATGGAATCATATTTAATGGAAATCATATCTATACTGAGGGGATATATGGATAATAATAAAAAAATAGACCATAACTTTGACAAAACCGAAACAAAATGGACGAATATTTGGACACTAATTTGAACTTAACATCAAAAACACTAAAAGACACTTTTGATTGTACTTTAAATCAAGGAATAGTCCCTTGTAGTGGTTCCAAAATCATGTCGGTATCCAATAAGGCACCTCCTTTGGGGGTATGGAAGAATTAGTAAATGGACTGGGGTGCTTTAATGATGTCAGACTTGTAGTTTTATGTTGTTTGTAGCCATGTAAATTTTTTGGCACACTTGTTAGGACCGGGATTTAGAGGGATTAAATGACATGTACAAGGTAATGACCTCTGTGTTAATTCTGGTCCTTCCTTTGACCAAGGTGAGGAGACCCACTAGGTAGCTGAAAATGTAGAGGGGAGAATAGGATCATTGTTCCTCGGTTTTTTGAAATACATAGATTAGTCCAAGATGAACATGGCCATGGATGCAACACTTAAATCTCATAAGTTGTCACATTAAATGGTGCATATGTTAATCCAACTAGACTCAGGTTACTATAGACATCAATAAATTCCATGTGCTTCTGCATACTCCTGGTAGGGGAAATGAGATTTGTAAATTTCCTTGACATATGTTTATAAGTAGAGAAAATAGAAATGGTTTGAAGGATTGAAATGATAATAGGTTTGTATTTTGTGTGGGGATGGGAGATTATACCATGATAGAACTGATTGTAATAAAATTCTTAAAACTTAACAATGGCGAATGTCATCCTGGATGCAAAGAACATTCAATCAATTTGAAACAATCCCTTGGAAAGAAGATTTGCATTCATGGATACCCAAAAATGCATGATCCCATACAACCTTTAAGAAATTAGACACAAATACTCATGTTAACATCCCAATAAAATGTTCATGGCTCCTAATCCATTACACCTAAGATTCACTCAAATGATAGCAAAAACACATTTGAAAAAATGAATATAAAGAGGAAATTAAAACATTGCACAATACTGTAAAGAGAATTCTCTCAACACAAAACTTAATCAATTACTAGAATCAAACCACAAAGGATATATTTGGTGTAATTCAAAAGATATAGGAACATAAGATTTGAGTAAGAGATATAATAGATTAATCCAAGCACATCACCCATAATGTAATAGGATAAATCCATGAGCATACAAAATTCATTTTAATTTCCTAAAAATAATTAACAAGGGAACACAAAATATATGTTCTCAATTCCTTCTTATTGTTGTAAACTTATAATCACCTTGACACCAAATATTTTAAAGAAGATAACAAATCATAAATATCTCAATAAATAGAATTCAAGTTTTTACGGTAGTATCATTTAATGTTTTACAAATAAATTGAAAATTTAACCCCCCTTTGTATGAGGACATGCCCTCATACTTATACAATATTGATATTTATTTATGAAAAAATTTGCACCAAAACATGTACTAAATATTCTCTCCAATTCTACTAAAATAAATCGAGATAGCGATATATTTCACCCAAATGGAAATATCTAATTTTTATATTAATCCTTTAGAATCATTTTATTTTGCATACTTTGCCATGTTGATTAACTTTTGGATAGGTACTGCCAGGTGTGATTTGTATTATTTGTCTTGTTATGATGACCAAGGTTTCATGCCAACATTCTCCATCTCGTTAATATTATTCTATGTCCCAAACTGATTCTCTCCACTTTTGAGAAAGTCAAATGTTATAGAAAGGATAAATATTTGATGATTGCTTTGATTTAATTTAATTTTATTTGACACTAATCATCTCCTCCTTTTGGGTAGTAATTTTGGGATAAACATAATTATTTCCATTCTTTTTGAATTGAATGTCATTTTTGTGTGATATGTTAAATCAAGCCAAACCACTCCTTTATGAGTGGTGCCAATTTATTTATATCTTGTGTGAGTATCAAAAAATAATTTGGCCTTCAATTTTGATATGATTTTTGTACATCTATTCTCAAAATCCATTCTATAAATTTTCACTGCTCTCTTCATAGTTTCATATCTTTCCTTCGAGCTTCAGTGTGAAGAAATTAGTTGAATTCATTTTTACAAAATAAAAGAAGTAGAATTAGGAGATATCCTAAAATACATTTTCTCGGGAGGTATGCACTCACTTTTAGATTTATCTACCCCATATGAAGAGTTTGTAAGGATGATTTTTGACATTGTTGACCAAGAGGAATGTGATGGACCCTAAAACAATGCTTCTTGTTAAGGTGGATTTGATATCGATATTGATCAAGATAGATCCATCTTTTATTATTTTTCAATTCATGTACTATCAATTGTTTCTTTGTGAGGATCAGAAGACTCCCGAACATCTTTAAAACTTTTGGATTAAGTATAGGCCCACCATATCTAACAACACCATCCACATATCTCCTCTCTTGTTTAATGAGGAATTATCTAAAAAAGAAACTTTTGTGGATGCATATATTATTCGGGAGGATGTTCCATGGATGATATATCTTTGTTTTCTCACAAAGTGGCTGAAATTGAGAAACCTATTACTCAATTGGAGAAAAGAACATAATATTTTTTACCAACAAATTATTCTAAATTACCATCATCATTTCGAAGAAATCCAGATGAGGTACGTCTAGTTCAAAGTATCTAGACAAACCAAATCCAAGCATGAAAAAAATTTCCTTTGTTTCTCGTAAAGTATTTCCATGCCATCCTCATCTTTGAAATCCATGGGCTAAAAGGCCTATCTCAAATGTGGTTCAACCTCTTGGAATGGGTTTTTATTATGAGAATAAATTGGAGTTGATTCAAATATTGGAAGGCCCTAGGGAAAGTATTGGTGAACTTATGGCATGGAACATGTCTCATGATCTTCGAGGGCCATTCTCTTTTTTCAAGGGGTGAAGCTGTTCAAGAATTTTTCTTAGGGAAAATAAACTGCTAAAGCAAATTCCTACCTTTGTAGAGGATTTCATAGTTTTATACGATAATAGATCTATCTCTTATTTTTGCAAATATACAAAAATTATGTAAAGCATCCCAATTTCTAGGGCCCTAATAGACCCCACATATCATTACTTGTACAAGGAAATCACAATGTGTTAATACATCTCGTGCTTGAATTTTTTTCTACCTATTATCACATTTCTTGAATTTACATTTTCAATAAATCATGCCATATACAATTTGGAATTTGTAAAAATAAAAAGTACAAAAATTTAATTAGTATAAGAATAAGAGGAAAAATTATAAAAGAAGAAAGTGTTAGGGAATCAGGATAAGTTTGTTCAGGCATATTGATATCAACTTCATGTTCCTTGACATCCTCCTCTTGTGCTTCAAACATCCTTTTGTTTTATGCATCAAATTGATGAAATGTCTGGGTAACATCTTCTTCATCTGGCCCAACATGGAACATGAATATCATACTTTGTCTTCTCATCGTTTGATCAAATTATTTTATTGCACTCTTATTCTTCCTCACCCTTTTTGATAATTTGGTCATTTGGTACTCCATATTAATAAACCTATGAATAGTATTATAACTGAAAGGGACTTAAGAGATGTTTTGATCAAAATATTGTGTTAGGGAAAATGTCCCTAAGTTTCCATAAGTAACTATATCCTCCTTAGGTAACATTTTTTCAAGTATACTATCCAGATAGGCAATGCACTCTGTAATTGTGATCCTTCTTGCAAACAATTTTTCTTTGATTTGATTCAAAGTCTTGATTCTAAGTCAAATTGATTTGAGATAAGTATTTTGCAGTCCATTTTATTCAGGTGGAAGAATTTCCTCCTCTTCCACCAATTGATCATCCAATTCGATTCATCGCCTCAAGTTTGGACAAGATGTGCTCCCATTAATCTAATTCATAATTGCATTTATCTACTTGGTCTTTTTCATCATTAATTATTTCTATTATTTGTGCATAACATCTTACTATATATTATATAATTATACTTCCTCTTTCAGATAGCTCTTCCTTCCATTTTTCCACATCACCAACCTTTTCTCTTGACCTCTCAACTTCACTTAAAAATTCAGGGGTTATGGCAGAAATAACTTCATGCCTTTCATCAGTAGATTGTAACCATTTTTTCACATATGAGGATAATGTACTAATCTTCTCCTTTAACCGCTTTTTGTCTCCTTGTCCTCAAAATCTTTTTTTTGTAACACACCTCTAATAAACACTGTGACATCTTATTTTAATTTTTCCTTCGTAGGTTTCTCAATTGAGATATGTGTGACTTTGTTTTCACTCAATGTAATTTCATTTTTAGTTTTTCACCCTTTGGAGTAACCACCTCCAAAGTTTTGGATCCTTGTTGATCCACATGAGTCTTGGATAATATTATAGCCTTTTTAAGAGATCTTGTAGGATTTTAGAAAAAATGATTCCAAAATCCATTATTTCTACCTAAATTATCTCCTACTCCTTCCTTGAGAGGAGTGTTCCTCACCATCCGAATTTGGGAGTATTTCATACATTCACTCCTTGTGTAGATTTTTGGGGTTCAAAAAAAAAAGCACCATGTGCATAGATTGGTTTGGGGTTTTGTAATACTGGCATCTTTGCATGTGGCTCTTTAATTTCCATTACTTTCTTCTCATGCTCAACATGTAATGCCTCCACCTCTAATTGCTTCTCCTTTTATTCAATGACTAAGACTCAATCACTTACCCCTAAATTTTTTTCATCAACTGGTATATCCTTCTTATCATTGGTCTCTACTAGATTAGCAGCTATTTAAGTACTTCCATAAAAACTTTCCTTAGTAGTGATTGTACTCTTATGTGGTTCATCAAATTCGTACTATTTATTGCCTTTTAAGGCTGATGTCCAATAGAGACAATACCATCTATGGATGGCTCACTTGTAATATTTTGAATAAATAGTTCCACTTCTATTGATGGTAATGTATTTTCAACCTAAACATATTGAAGTCAAACGTATTATTCAACAAATGGTGGTTGGGAATTTCTTCTTTTGAATTTTATCGTGAGAAACATTCTCATCCCCTACTATAGGTACCTCAATGTTGATCCAACGATTTTAGGTGTGTAGGATTTTCCTCAAATGCTTTTACATCCACCACTTCAATTCATTTAGTCATATGTTCTTGATGTTGCATGGCTCTCTCCATATATTTAATTTCAAATTGAATACACCCAGCCCTTTTTGTTCTTGTTCTTCCATAGTGTCAACAAAGTTGAATATATTTGGGGACATCATGAATTATTTCTTCCATAGCCAAACCTATTATTATCCATGTAGGAAATAGGGTTGAAACTACAACTTCTTGTAGTAATGATGATGCAATAGTGGAACTTGTTAGGAATTGGGATACAACTTCCTGATCTTCCAATTTTGTAACAATATTCCTTTGGACCTCAACCAGTGGGGTTCGTTCAATCACCTCTAGTTCCTTTATCTTATGAACATGATTCCTTATGGTAGGGGTACTTTCTATTACTTTGATATTTTTAACATATGTTTTAAAATACTTGAATTCAAGCCCTTCTTTCTCCTTAACACTCTGTATTTTGAGTTATGGATCAATGTTTTTTCCAAGAATATTCTCATCCTCTTTCTAGTGCTAGATGATCTTGTCATGGTTAGTGAATGTGTCCTAGGTTTAGATATACCTTCCCCTTAGCTTGTATTGAGTTGTTAGAGTGATAGGGGCATCTTGCATTGATTTTAAAATAATCCCTTCAAAATTTTGGGTTAAACTGACATGGAGGTGCCAATCATGCTAGTGGAAGCAGTCCACTCATCAATAATCCATGAATGTGGTCTTTTGGTGGGTATTTAAAGAGCCTTTCCACCCAATGCATCTATATTATCAACTCCCTCCTTCAAAGGAGGTAGACCTCCCTCCAATATTCTCAAATATCCGAACTCGTTTAGTATTTTTGTATTTTGGAGAGAAAATTCCATACCTTCAAATTTCACCTAAGATAACATTCTCCTCATCACATTAGATATCTTGTTGTGTAGAATGAATGCTTTCCACTTCCGATCCATAGGGATCTAGAAAAACACACCACTTCATCAGTTCCATCAGCACCAAGAAGGAGAAATAAGAAAAGTGAGTAAAATGAGGTAAACGGAGGTTTTGGAAGGAACAATTGCTCTGTGTAGAGTGGAGGTTTCATAACCACCACCCTGTAAGGGCAGTGATCCTATTACCACTACCTAGCTAGGACGATGGTCCTGAGACCACCGGTTTTCTCAAGGCTGCAAACCTGATACTTTCAAAAACAAAAGAAGAATAGAATAAAAATGGACACAAATTTGAAGCGCCCAACCATATATCTTCCCTTCCATGGCCTTTCACATTCTCCAATTCATGGGAAGACATGGGAAGGCCTATAAATTCATGAAAGGAGAAATAAAATAGGCATTTGAAGATCCAGAGAGATCGAGAAAGCAGAGTCTAGAAATAAGGTGTAGAAATAAAGCAAGCAAGTAATTGGAGAGAAGGTTTACATTTTTGCTTCTTTTCATACTTATTTTAATCTATAATTGTCTATATTAGACCAATAAAAGTGGGAAGAAAGAGCATTTTCCCTTCTCAACTGGTTTTCCTCCATTAGAGGTTTCTAGGATAAAATTGTTGGTGTTGAAGTTTTGAATTCTTTCCTTCTCTGCAATTTCCTTTCTATAGCACTAGATAATTAGTCATGAAGCTCTAATTTTTCAAGAAAATCTGTCATTTTCCAAATTTGAAAGTAGAACAACATAGTTGTGTGATTCGTAGAGTTCTAAAGTAGAAGTTTACGAGATCATTTTGGTATCAAAGCTGATTATATATCTAGGAATGTGGTATTTGAATCTTTCTTGTGATTTTGTATGATAGTGAAAAGGTATAAATTCAAAGAATTTTTACCTTGTGAGCCAGATATTTCTACAAAGAAGTGAAAACAGAGAATTCAAGCTCAAATGGAGAAAGAGAAATTGGTCCATAGAGTTGATATGCTAGAGACCATGATGGATAGATTGTATAGAAAATAAGAAGATATTTTAGATCTACAAAAGACGGCTTCAGTTAAGCAAGATTCCATGGACTCGGTGGTTTGAGCACCAGCCAAAAAAATTGGTATTGGAAAGAGCCACGAAGAGGAAGGATGGGAAGAGCATGAAGAGATGCCAACCGTAAGCGAGAAGGTAAAATCTGACCATACACCTTTTAAAGTTAAAAAAAGTGGAAATAAAGAATGTTGAAGGGCAAGTAGATGTAGAATTACTAGATAAATGGCTAAAATAGTTGGAAGTCTAATTTAGTGTGCATAATGTCATTGAGGCACAAAGGGTCACCTTTGTACGTCTCAAAATGGAAGGTCATGCTCTAGTTTGGTGGGAAACCCATCTAGCCACTTGTGAGAAGAAGAAACATCCTATTATTAGTACTTGGAAAGGTTGTAAAGAATTGATAAGAGCTATATTCTATCCTATTGGCCATAAGACTAACATGATGATTAATTGGTAGTACTTTAGATGGGGTAGTGGTCAAAGCGTGCAAGACTACACCACGGAATTTCAGAGACAAGCCATGTTGCTTAATATGGACTGAGAGGATGAGGAAATTCTGACCAAATATTTGGGAGCACTTCAAACTCACCTTTAGAGGAAGGTAATCTCCACAAAGCCCAAGGATATCAATGAATCTTTTGTATAAGCATACTAAATTGATGACGAGAAGAAGTAAGGAGAAATAGAGCTAAAGAGAGACCAGTCAACAAAACAGGAGGACAAATAACAAGGGAAGACAAGTAACAGAGGTAAATGGAAAGGTAAACATGCCGCTACTACTTTGCATACTTGTAAAGATCCTAATAATTTATGTAAGAATTGTGATGTAAATGGAAATACTAACGCCACATGTTGGAAGTTACATCCGGGAAGTGCACCCAAATCACTAAACTAAGGATTCCAAGAAATCCATGGCCACTGTGAAGATAGAAAGAGAGGTGGAGATTAAGGATGATTCAGATGTAGATGAGAGGCTAGGATGCATGGCCACTAACATGTATGGGGCAGAGAAGAAGAAGAGATGAGTAAGCTATTTCAAATTAGAATCCAAATCAAGAAGACTAAGGTAAACACTTTAGTAGATTTTGATTCTCAGTCAAATTTGATTTGATGCGGTTGTAGGACAACTTGGTCTAGATACTTACACGCATCCACATCCATACCCATTGGGATGGGTGAAAAAGGGTGTAAAAATAAAAGTTACAAGGAATTGTAAGTTTCATTTTGGGATAAATACCCAATACATAGATGTATTAGAGGTTGATATTATTCCACTTGATGCATTTGACATTGTCTTGGAAGTCCTTACTTATATGCTAGGGATGTTGTGTTCACAAGGAGGGAGAACCGGTACAGATGGGTCAAGGATGGAGTCAGTTTTAACATCCGGGCACACCAAAGAAAATAAAATAAGGCTATGGTAAGTGTCAACCAAGCACCAAGACTTATTCAGAAAATCATCAGTTTTGTTTGCTTTCATTGGAAGAAAAACAAAATGGATGTGAGAGCACGGTTATTTCTGACCAAAGGATGGAGAATTTGGATAGCACTTGTTATTTTTTATATAAGAAGATACCACAGGAACTAATCATTCAAGGAGAAAAAAACACTTCCGCTATGCAGTCACCGTATCTACCTACGAATTCATTGGACCTTACCATGGGGCAACAAGAAGAAGAGGAGATACACAGAACAATGGTGACTATAACAACAACATACTTGGGGAGGATTCAGCTTATCCATCTCAACTGACAAATATAGGAAAGGACTAAACCACTACAGTATGGTACCTTTGCGATACTTGAGTATGTTGGACGAGAGAAGACACCAAGGTAGACCCAGTGGTACTTGAACTAGCACGAGAGGGAGTTGATTCCTCTACCACTCCCCCACTAAGCTTTTATGGGACCAAAAGCCTCCTAAGTAGGGGAGGTAAGATCCATAGGGATCAAGAAAAACACACCACTTCATCGGTTCCATCAGTACCAAGAAGGAGAAACAAAAAAAGTGAGTAAAATGAGGTAAATGAAGGTTCTGGAAGGAACCTCCACTCTATGAAGAGCGGCGGTTTCAGAACTGCCACCCTGCAAGGGTGACGGTCCCAAACTGCCACCCAGCTAGGGTAGTGGTCTTGAGACCACCGGTCTACTCAGGGAAACGGTCCTGATACTTTCAAACGAAAAGAAGAATGGAATACGAATGGATGTGAATTTGAAGCACCCAACTATGTCTCTTCCCTTCCATGTGCTTTCACATTCTCCAGTGCAGGAGGACATGGGAAGGCCTATAAATACATGAAAGGAGAAAGAGAATAGACATTCAAAGATCCAGAGAGATCGAGAAGTAGAGTTTAATGAGAGTAGTGAGAAAGATCTTCAGTGTTGGAATGGAATTGTAGGAGCAAGGTGTAGAAACAGAGCAAGCAAGTAATTGGAGAGAAGGTTTACATTGTTGCTTCTTTTCATACTTATTGTAATCTATAATTTTCTATATTAGACCAATAAAAGTGGGAAGAAAGAGAAGTTTCCCTTCTTGACTAGTTTTCCTCCATGAAGGTTTCTAGGATAAAATTTTTGGTGTTGAAGTTTTGAATTCTTTCCTTCTCTCTGCAATTTCCTTTCTGTAACACTAGATAATCAGATTACGAAGCTATTATTTTTCAAGAAAATCTATCATTTTCCAAAGTTGAAAGTAGAACAACATAGTTGAATGATTTGTAGAGTTCTAAAGTAGAAGTATACGGATCAACTTCATTCCAATCTTAAGGTGTAGTTAGTAATGATCAATCTTATTATCAATATATTATTTACTTACTACTTGTCTATCATCTATTACCACCCGAGGTATAATCTGCAATCTTAAAGTCGATGACTTGTTTGAGATTCATCCTAGAGAAATCCCTTAGTCTAACCTCCTCTTCATGCCTACAATTCATCCAATATTCTTCAAAATGAGGTTTATGTTCGAACTTAAAAACCACCTAATGTCATATTGGATCTTGGCTTAAATTTAATTAATTAATATATGTCCATTTCTACCTTGAAATGATTGTTTAAATTGTAATTGAAGGGCAAGAGTAATTTCCTATTTGGATAGGGAATTTGATATGAGTTTTGTTTTTCTTGCAATGAGTTTTTACCATGGCCAATTGCTTTGAAATCTCAAGGAGGGACATTTTATCATCAAGGTACCTATGAAACATGAGTGGGTGTCCTTCAAAACCACTTTCCCTAATATAAGTAAAGAACATGTACTGAATGAAATAGCATACATACTCCTATATAAATCTTTTGGCTTCATTAGAGATTCTATATTTCCCCCATTCTATCCTAAAGAGGCATATTAGAGGTGAAAATAATGCATCATTAACGTTTTTGGCATTTACCTTCCATTTATCAAATTTTAGTTGAGGATAAACATCATATACCCTGTGATCCTTAAAAATCACTACTTGTGGGAGGCTGGGAAAAATATTATGGATTACAATAATGTAGATTAATTATGACATCATGTAAAATTCAAAATTTTAAGTGATGACTTCCCTAATCTTTGTAGTCATATCAATCGGCTATGTGTGAATTGATGTAGAAATGAAAATTTCCCAGCAAATTCTTTTTTTTTCCTTCTAGAATGACACTTATATATGGACCCATCAATTCCCTGAACACATCAAATAATTATATACAAGACACTCTTCTTCCATTTGTAAATTTTGACTTGATAAACCTCTTATGAATTCTAGTAGAGGATCCCCTATCCGTTAGCATCCACTTAGTGTTCATAAGATTGGCATAGTCATTATATTGGGCTTTTTACATCCTTAAGGATGATTATCTATTAATGGCTACTAGTATCTTGATATGTTGTATCCCTAACATCAGTCTAAATGATTCACGTGTTATGGTTAAGACTCTCTAACCACTCTCATCCAAAACTTCCCTTTTTCCAGATCATATTTTTCAAAGTGCATATCCTTATCATTTTGGTAATGCACGAAGAGGGAAAAAATGTGGCTAGAGTAATATGGTTGGTATCAATGGCCACCATGAACTCACTTTTATCAAGGGGATGGAGTTGTAAAAATAAGCTAGGTCAACATTCATCAAATTTGTGTCTATCACTTTATCGAATTCACTTGGAGATACTTGAAGTGAGATAAATTCGACTCCATAGTCTTCATTTTTACTTATTCGTTTAATTTGTCTCTTGACAGTGACGTGGATTTCAAACTTATTTCAAGGAAAAAACAAGAAATCAATGATCCATTATTTGAAAACTTACTCAAACTTCATGGTTTTCCTTAAATTATACCTTGCACTCATAATTCAAACTTCTTTGATTGGAATATATCCCTCCACAATAAATATTTGTTTCTTATAACATGAATTCTTAGTGCTAGGGCTTCTCAATTATTTGTGAAATTGTGAAGATTGGAACAATCATCCAAACTTTTAAAAACTTGGCTTGATTTTTTGAATCACATTAATGGAAGAGGAAATAAATGCTTTGAATCTCAACCATTTGATCTATAGTTTCTCCTTTCAAATGTGAGACATCAACATGTCTTTACCTAGGAGGAATCGGGGCTTGGAAATTTTTCTGCACATTTTCCCTTGATCGAATGGATGTACAACTATAATGCTGACTCGTTCACCCATTGTTGAACTTCTTTGGAAAAGTGACACATGTCCCATGCCGAGGCTCGGGCTTACAATCACACTTTGTATTTTTTTATGATTTTAAATTAATGTTTAAAATTAAATAGGATGCTCGATACCATGCTCCAATCATATTATTACACATGTTCCTTTTGGGGAGCAGGGACATACTTGTGTTTTGTATCTTACGTAATGAATATTCCATCAAATATTCCTTCATCGGGATTCAGAGTTTATTTTATAGTTTTCACATTTACATAACCTGGAAATCATTCATAAAATTCCCACAAATGTGAAACGAATCAGAAAATACCACGTTCATCAAGAATCGGGGAGGGACATGCATTTTTATGAGTAGAAAGAACGCACAAAATATTTTGCCAATGGATTTACACGAATGGTTCACCAGATTTTTATTTTTTTGTAAAAACAAAGTCATGCTTGTCTAAATTAACAAGGAGCTTTTACACCTAGATAAATCCACAATTACATCACTTTCTTGGCTCATTATTGCTTGTTTTATGGATAGATAGACTTCTCATACATTACAGATTTTGTGGTAAACAAAATATATATATTTTAGAAGGAATGCTAGAAATTAAGGTACGAGATCAAAATGAGCACAATTAGGTCAAAAATTTATTTGAGAGAGTTCTTACTCATATTTTTTCATATGAGAGATTGTGTACTTTTTTTATTAGAGCACTTAAAAAATCCTAAAAACAAGGCTCCTACATGCCTGCAAGGAGAGTAATTTATCATTCTCAAAGTTCATTTATTAATTAATCTTCTCTGTTAATTTAGACATGTGTCGGGATATGGGGTAGACATGTTACAAAGTTAGACTTAAAAGGTGATTCCTTGGCATTCTATAACATTTTGAAGCTTTCGAGTAATCTAAAAACACTAGCCAAGGTTTAGTCTCATTTTAATGTTCGATGGTCAAAAATGGTGAATTAAAAGATAAAACTAGTATGATGTCATCTAGAGAGAGTGAAATCATAGAATTTGATGATAGAGTTTCACAAGAATCTCATCATTTTCTTATTTAACATGGCAATTGGCCTTTATATTGACTGTGATAGGGTTTAGACTTAATTAGTTTTTGGAGGACTTCGAGGAGTATTCAAATCCTAATAACTTCAAGATATCAATTAGAGATTATGTTGATGCAGATTCTAAATAATCTTAAGAAAAAAATATCACAAAGGCTTGTTTTCTCTAAAAATCTTTCTATTTAGTATATTTCTACAAAGAATAAACCTAATTTGAAGGTAAAAATTTCTATAAAAGGGATTTATATTTATATATTAGTGATGCAAGTCGGTATATAGCTATAGCTTAATAATGGGTGCCTAAAAATGTCTTGATTTTGATCATAAATCCTCCACAACAAAATTTATGCTTGAAAAACTAAGATTGCAAGCTACAAGGAGATAGATCGATCCTAGAGAGTAAGTTAGTGGAAAGTGGTGTTAAAATGGAAGTTGGAGAAAAATATTTGGTACAATATCAAGGGGCCTAATGGATACCCAAATAAAGTGTTATGTTTTCTTGGGGATTTGTGAGTTGTTATTGGCCATTGTGGCTTAGGTTGTTATTAATGTCGATTCCATTCATGGAAAAGGGTGTCATGGTGTCATAGGTTTTTCCATAAGGTGTATGTCAAATTCAAACATGAAGGTTGATTAGTATTTTAATGATCTGGTGAAGTCTCATGTTGATATTAAGCATGGTCTACTAGTCATGGTCATAATATGAGCTCTTTAAAGTCGGTTGAATAATTTCATGATGTCAAACAAGGTCCATATGGTGTGTCAAATGTTTCCAAGTGTCTTCATATGGACTCAATGGTCATTCATGTGTTTTCATGGGTTTTAGTAGTCATTATAAGCCTATTCCTAGACCTAGAGCATGTGGTTTGGTATGGTGACATGTGATTTGTAGTAGGAAAGCCATGTAAAATCATGAGAAACATGTTATGGCACTATACATAATGTTTGGAATGAGTTTCATGTAAGTTATCGAGGCATGATGATGTTTATTTTTCCTTTGGAATCAAGAAGGTGAAGAAAAGGTAAGATACCACAATTAAGTCACTCTAGATGGAGAGTTTTAGACATGTTTGTGTCAAAAGTTCTAGGAACCGAGAAAGGGGTGAATTAGTGACCTTCCAAACTTTTGAAGAAATTTTTAGTGATTCAATCAACTGAACTCAATTATCTTAACCATGATAAGCATGAATATTCAACCATGAGAGAGAGAAAGGAATAAACACACATGAATACATGAGAACACAAGATTTAAGGTGGGAAACCCTTCAGGGGATAAAAAGCCACCAAATTAAGAGAAATAGCTTGCAAAAATTGTCCTATAAGGTTATAATGATTTCACCATGTTATGAGCACCCACTCACCTTGAATAACCCACTCTAATTTTGAAGAACCCACACCAATCCAAATCCAAGCACCTGTTATCTAATTTTACCCTTGGAAGAAACTTGGGAGGATGGGTTTGAGCAAAGTAGAAAGGAATTCATGGAGTAATCGGCATGATACAAGTGAGTTTTCAAGTTTGGGGAGTATTGCAAGTGATTTTGGGATGTTTCGAGAGGTTTCTGAGCTGATTCATCAAAAGCGGGCTTTCAAGCTTAAGGGACCATACTCTGTAAATAGGACCTAATCTTCAAAGAAATATTCTCGAGAGCCATATGAGGAATTATAAGTCCAAAAAAGTTCCATGGAAATAAATTTCCATGCCCTACATGATGGAAAATATAGGACATCTTTAAATATCATACACTTCTCGAGGAAACTCATTCTTCTAGCATAAAAATGGAAATACCAAGAAATAAGGGGCCATTTGGAGGAGTTAAATTAAAAATATGGGTCTTGAAAAATAACCATTAGATTCATTGGGTTTTGTGAGGGGGAATCATATAAAATTTCACCCCAAAACTCATACGTGAGCTCATGATATTACCCTAGAAAGTTGGCCACCGAGGGTTAGATTGCTTGGTTGGATAGCCTTATGGTTCGTCGACCGGGTTGAATCTGCATAGGGTTTTATAGAATAGAGGTTTTAAGGCCATCTAACCTAGGTTGGACGGGTCATAGGTTGCATGGAAATGGTTGGATGGTCATCCAACCCCACAGTTACGGTTGAGGTCATACTGACTCACAACACGGGGTGATGGTTGAGCAGCTCAAGGCCACGAGTTGGATGACATTTGACACACAAGGGATGTAACTTGGTTGGAAGGGTGTCATAATGATGCAGTCATAAATATAGAGGATAGATGATTGTGCAACCTAATAGGTTGGATGGACCACGGTGTAAGGTCAATGGTTTTCAAGTTAGGCAGCTACTACAAGGTTGTATAACCTAATGTAGTTAGACTCTGTCCAACCCAACCTAGTTGGACAAATCATGGGTCATGGATCGGGTGAGGGTAAGTGGGTGAATGAATTCTCAACAACCGGTGTTATGAAACATGGTGCCCATGTATTTTCTAACATAAAATTACACTTAGAAAGTGAAATTGTATGGCCTCATATACCTCTTTAATGTAGGCTATCAGTAGGTGAGAAATTTTTTCTATATAATTTAGTCAACCCCCTCATTTTTAGGGAGACATTCTTGGAGCAGGAAACTCACATAATTTTCTCCTTAACTCTAACGAGTTGTAAGTATTCTCTTGCACTTGAAAAGCATATTTGTGGTTCTATTCAACAATGTAATGGTTTGTGCACATTATAGAGCAATAAATTCATGTTTTTGTGGTGATTTTTCACCCTTTCTCATGTTTTTCACCCTCCTTGCCTCTCTTTTTTTTATGTGCATGTATTTCACGTTTGTAGGTGAAGGGATGGAGATTTGATGGCGATTAGAGATTTGGGTATGTATCACTAATGTTCGACATATCCCAACTCTATGTTTCCCTCTTCTTTCTCCCTCATCAAAATTTCTTGCCCCTTTTATAAGCGTTATCACCACCCTTAGTTTAGGATTTCCCTTTTTATGAACTCCCTCTCTCCCTGTCTCCTTAGAAGTTTTACGATAGGTTTTTTTAGGTGTTTTTCTTGCATTATGAGTAGTTTATCATTAGTATTAGGTATAGAAATATTTCCTTCTCCAGAGGGTCATCTCAAGTTTTCAAGTCCCAAATCTTAAGGGATTACCCCATGTTATGCATATTACATTGATGGCCCACACACACACACTTGATTTATCCGAGGTGCTATAATTTTGCACTAATTATTTTGGCACACCCCTGTGGGAAGAGAATGAAGATCTTTACATCTTCATCTTAGAAATTTGATGTATTCTTGGTGAGATTCAACCTTTGGAGGCACATGCAAAGCACATTAGGAAACTCCATCCAGTCAAAACACATTTCTAAGTTTACGAACTTCTTCCTTGCACTCATTTCTATTCATTTTTCTACTTCTATAACCTTTCATTTTCTTCCATTCATGAAGTTGTGTGGTCACGGCTTAATTTGCATCATGGGATTCACACTTGCGAAGCAGCCATATCAGTTCAATCCACCTCCAAGATTACAAGATTCATTTCTCAGTTATTATAAACCACCTCGGATGTGTACTATGATGAAGATCGGTAGTGTGCATACCCCTATGAGCAAGAAGAAGGCGAGTTTGGTTATCAACCAAACCATACAAATTTTTAGGGTCAAGAGTATGTAGACTATAAGGGGTTATTATTCACTTGGAGATGTTGAGTCATAACTAAAGATTGACAAATTTGAGGAAAGTATGATGTAGGCCCGAGCTATAAATTAGGATAAAGCATTAAAGATTGGATTTAGGGTCCCTTGTCCATGGGAAGGCTCTATTCCAACCTATTTCATCCCACAAGAGAAGCTTGGTTACGTGATTAAGATGTTTCCCCAACTTGAAGAATGGATTATGTACATTCTATATTTTGCAATTCAATGGTAAAATACTACATTAGCATCTCATGGTCTATTCTCCATTCCCAATCAGTTTCATTTCAACCCCAAATCAGTTCCCAAGTTTCACATCTGCTGCCCCGATTATGGAACCCACTTCTTCATCTTCCACCTCCCACCTTATCTCAATTTATCTACCCTTTTCCTATCCAAATTCAAGTCCCCTACATAAGAGAATAATGAAGTACCTCCCCCTCACCACCTCGGGAAGTGGTAGTACTAGTTTAGTCTCAAACCACCCCTCCTCTTGCATTCTTGAGTTCGTGTCAAGAAGAAATCTAAAAAAATAGCCAAGGGGCACACCAAGAGAATGAGCTCAGCCAAGAAGAGATGAAAAATGTTTTGAAGAGTTAGGTTGTTAGGTTCAAAAGAGAGAAGATCCCCTTATTATTCAAGCCTTCAAAAGATGGCAAGGTCAAAGAAAAAGTGGTGCAAGCTGATTTCATAGCAAAAGTAAATAAAGAACAAGAAGAACATGATAAACATTCCGTTCATTCCAAATGTAGTGTTCATGTGGGAACTCTATCTTTGGAAATATATGATCAATCATCGGTTGTATAATCACAAAGGGAAGAAGAAGAAGATCCAAATTCAAAGGAAGAGGAGCATGCTCATGCTATTAAGGAGTAAAAAGAAGTTATAGAGGTATTGAATACAAAACATGCCACACAAATAACTTCAATCCTTCCTCCTACTAAATTATCCCCAAATTTTGATGTTGAAGAGAAGCTTGAGCTCTCAAAATTCATGTTTCAGGATGATAGTAACCATGATGAAAAAGTTACATATTCAGATGTCATCATGGAGGAAGGAGATACCTTGGCACAATAGGACAACGAGGAGGAAGATTATTTGTCAAACATGGATAATTTCCTTGATGGAGAAGAACTTATGGAGATCACAACCTTTATTTCTCCATCATTCATTTCCCAATAGAAATATCCTTCTACCACAGAGAAGAACATTTAAGAACATGATGTTCCTTCAAATGATACTCTTGGACTAAGATTGGAGAAGTTGAATCTTCCAAGTTTCTCACAAGATGCGGAAGAATAGAATAAGGATAACATCATTTCTAAATCAGTCATCAAGGAAGAAAATCAATTGTTTACGGATGCCCCACAACATCCAATTGAGCATGTAAACAATCACCTTTTCTCGGTATGCCTACAAAAAGACTTCACTTTTGGAGTTAGAACTCGGAGGAGATGGCACATTCAATAGATCAGACCATGCCCCATCGGGTATTAAGATTCCTTCAATCCATAGGAGAATCCACATTCATTTATGCTTACTTCCAAGCATGAGGAGGAGTCTCAATGTACTAAAGATCAACAAAAATCCCTTTAACAAAATGCACAACAACTTGAGGAGGTATTCATGTTGTTTTTTACTAATACTTTAAAGAATTTGGGAGTATAAGGCATGTTTGAATTTCCACCATGTGGTTTTGTTTCCAAAAAATCACATGGCCTCATTTTGTGAGGAAGGGTAGCTACTTCTCATAACTTATTGCAATGTTTTTTTGAGTTCCCTTTACCTATGTTTAGCAAAGGGTAGGTACATTTGTTTTCAGCATAAGAAGTACATGTGCACGCTGTGCATAATCCCCTGGGATATGTATGATCTTAATTTTGGTACATATTTTTGTATGGTTATTTACGTTATGCGGTGTATTTGAAGTGGTAGTGTTCATGGGAGAAATTGATTTAACATTAGCCCGAATTCTTCCCAAGTCGGAAAAATTGCATCCCTAAAGCTCTATAGTGTTGATAGTTGCCACAAGATCATCAATTGCTGTGATTTATGATTAACAACAATTGGATATTGGGTATAAGAACAAGAATTATTATACAGTCCCAATAGATCACCCCGAAGAGGAAGAAAGAAAATTCTAGGTTCAAGGAAATTTTCCACTCTCAAAAAACCCTAATTAAGAAAATTTTGTAAAGGAGAGGGAAAATATGAGTAGTGGAAGGAAGTTCCAGGTTCAAACAGAAATGTTTCAATGGTTTAGGGGAATAATTTAGATTTTAAGATCATTTTTCAGGTGTATCAGGTTGACTCCATGCCCAATGAACACTTCAGTGAGAACCGGTCACACATCTAGTAGGCAGATGTCTCCGAGAGGTCACCAAATTGTTATCTATTTTTATGACCCAATAAAATAGGAAACTTGGGAGAATGTGATTGAGCATAGGACAAGGATTCATGGAGAAATCTAGAATGATACAGATGATTTTTAATGTTTGGGTAGCATTACAAGTGGTTTTGGATCTTTTGGATCCGATTCATAAAAAACAAGCTTAAGGGAGCATGCACTATGAAATAGGACCCGAGCTTCAAATAGCTATTATGAGATCCATGTGAGGAATTATAAGTTCACAAAATTTCCTATGGAAGTCATTTTCCATTCCCTACATTATGAAAAATAATGTAGGGAATTCTTGAAACAACATACACTTCCCGACACATCTCAATTTTCACGCACACAACTGGAAATACCAAGAAATAAGGGTCTATTTGGAGGTGTGAATTTAAAATTTAGCCTTGAAACCATCACCATTAGATTCATTGGCTTATTTTTAGGTGGAATAATATAAAAATTCACCCCAAAACTCATATGGAATCTCAAGATATCACCTTTGTAAGTTAGCCTCTATGGGTTAGACAACCTGAGGGTTGGAAAACAAGGTTAGAAGGTCGTCTAACCCATAGGGTTGGATGGAATGGTGGTTGGATGGGTCACAAGTTGTACTTAAATGGTTGGATGGTCATCTAACCCTATAGATTGGAGGACCGAGATCAAACGGCTAATGACGCAGGGTTATAGTCTAGCAGATCAAGGCCAAAGGTTGGACGACGCATGATAGACAAGGGATGCAACTTATTTAGATGGGTGACTTATTGACACATTCATATGGATGGAGGATATCCAGTCATCTAACCCAACAGTTAAATGGCCCATGGTGTAAGGCCGGTGGTTTTCGAGTTGATTAACTACTACAAGGCTATACGACTTAATGTAGTTAGACGACCATCCATCCCAACTTGATTGGAGGACTCATGAGTCACATATTAGGTGAGGGTAGGTGGGTGAATGAAAAATAAAAATTTATTTTAATGAATCATGGTTCCATGTATTTTTGATAGAAAAGTAACATTGGGAAGCGAAATTATATGACCTCTCATACCTCTTTAATGCAGGTTATCAATAGGTGAGACAAATTTGCTATATAATGTAGTCGACCCCCTCATTTTTAGGGAGAGATTCTAGGATCTAGGAAACTCTTGTAAGTTTCCTCCTCAAATCTAATGATCTTTAATCCTTCTCCTATGCCTTGAAAATGTATTTGTTCCACTAGTCAACAATGTAATGGTTTGTGCATATTATAGAGCAATAAATTCATGTTTTTATGGTGTTTTTTCAACCCTTTCTCATGTTTTATTGTGCATCCTTGTCTCTCTATTTTTTTTTTTTTTGTGCATGTATTTTACATTTGTAGGTGCAGGGTGTTGTGTTTCATGGAGATTTGATGGCGAGTGGAGATTTGGGTTTGTGTCATTGTTGTTCTGATCTTTCCCAAATCTATTTTCCCTCTTCTTTCTCCCTCAACATAATTTCTTACCCTTTTTATTGGTTCTATTACCACCCTTAGTGTAGGATTTCCCTTTTATGCAATCTCTCTTTGCATATATCCTTGGAAGTGTTAGGATAGGTGTAGTTAGGTGTTTTTCTTTCACTAGGAGTAGTTTAGCATTAGGATTATGTAGAGGAAGTTGGACTTCTCTGGGGGTAAGTTCGTAAGTTCCACAACTTTAGGGATAACCTCATGTTATGCAGATTACAGTGATGGGCCACACACACACACTTGAATTATCAGGTGTGTTGTAATTTTACACTAACAACACCCACTTGACTGATTTGGAAATTACATACTTTATAAGAATAACCCACTTCCAAATTATTGAGCAACAAATCAAATTTATGTCATATAAATTTTGATCACCTTCATCAACTAGTTGCTTAAACCAAAATGTTGTGATCAATGTTTCATATCACTATTATTCTCTTCTCTTCTCCTATTTTTCCATAGTTTCAATATTCTTCTCTTCTCTTCTTTGATTATCTAATCATCTATAAGGAACTACCATACAAGGATTCTCCTACACACACCTTTATTTTCTTTTACATATTCAATCTCCTCTCAAAACACCAATCAGTTCATAATCGATATTATATCTTCATCATGAATCAACAAAACTTTAGAAACATACCAAAAACCTTTATACTTTAGTGTCTTCTCCCATGTGTCTTTTTCACTTTACATACTTGCTTATAGAACTTCCCTATTCCTTCAACTCGACCAAGGGAAACCAAATAAATTAACTCAAGATGAAAAATGAGTAATAATTACCTTTACAAGGTCAGTTTCAATATTCATTCATTACCTCATCTTTCATAACTCCCTGATCCATCTATGGAAGAAAAAAATTTATACTTCAACAACCTGACAATTAGTTACAAACTCAAAAAATCGAGTTAGACCACCAGTAAAATTCCTTTTGTAACCACTACACAACTTTGTATTTTTTTAAGTGAGCATATGTTTATATTTTATCTCCTTTTGACCATATGCCAAGTTTCATGTGTATGTAGAAAAATTACAAGCCTTGTAAGATTCTCTATTAACTCTTCACATTCTTCATTTCACGCCATTTTTTCTTCACACTTATTTGGAGGTACAAAGGAGAGCATTAGAAGCTAGAGGAGTTATCTCCAACTCGAGCATAAAGAAGATGTATTCTTATGAACTTGTATAAAGAATTCATTCATGTATATCATATATGCAGATGGGCTTAATCAACTCCAATATTTTGAGAATCATCAAGACAAAGCATGAAGCATTTTCTACATCTTTCCTTTACATCCATCAATTCATAACCATGGAGGATTGCACACTGGTTATAGATTAAATTGAGTAGACATTAAAAATAGGTATACATGAACTTATTAGTGTTTTGACATGGTGTAAATGGCTTGTAGATACTATTCATCTGATAAGAGGAGGCAAGATGTTCTTATTCACTTCATGGATCATGCATTTGAGCAAGGTGTTCACTAAGTTTCTAGGTACTGATTTACATCTTCACGGTTTGGAAAAATTTCACACTTTTAAGTTTATCATGACATCAAAAACACCTCTCAAGAATGGTTAAGAATGTTTGACACACTACATGACTCATACATGTATTCACTCTAATGCCAATGGCTCAAGCTTGCATAATTTTCAACACAATCCCCGAGGTAAACTTATGAGCATCAAGAATTGGTTTTGTTTTTACTTGAATCGAACAAATTGTAGAAATTTTCATGATCAATTACTGCATGAACAAGTCAAGGTTAACCTATGCTTTATGATACTATTTTTTTCATAGAAGTTATGAGGAAATGCCATGTCTTCAAGCCTATATGGTAGGTCGATCATATTTTCTAAAAAAATAATCATATTTGAATCACTTATGTAATAACCCAAAGATGTTTTTTTCTCTCCAAGACATGAGCTCAAATAGAATGAATTAAACCCATTCCAACTATATATACTCATCTAGTAGTCAAGAATGTGTTATTTCAATTAGAATCAATTGTACTTCACAAGTTTGGCTCTTAGCGTTGATTAGCCCTTAACATTAAAAGAGAGTGTTTTACAAAGAGTATACAAAATATGCAAATAGAATGTCTAAAACTCCTTAATAACATCAAGTTGACATCAATTTCATGCTTACACAACTGAATATGCACCTTAGAGCCAACTAACGATGATTGTATACTCTAAACTTAGAAAATCAAAGAAAATTTTGTACTATATTGTCATACTTGGAAAACAAAAATATCACCAAATTTATCTAGGATTATCCTTCTATACCCTTGACGTGTTTTCACAACTTGAAAAATTGATTTAGAGTCAAAAAATTCAATTTCATGTCCATCGCTTTAGAGAGAAGGTTTGGAGAGAGAAGAACCTTATTAGTAAATTGATTAGAACTTTTTGTTTTTTCTCCTTTTGACCTCAATTTTTTATAAAATTTATTTATTTGAGTTTTCTTCAAAATTTCCTTCTATGATTTATAAGAAGGATGAATTTTAATGTTATTTTATTGTTAATATGTTAAGGTTCCTTGTTTGCATTTTCCAAAACCTAGTTTTGGTAAAACTTCCATAACTTGCACAAAACACCTCCTTAGGTCCTAAAATTTTTACCACACCTTCAAAAATCACCTGAACATGAATTTATATTTTCCATAAATTTCTATAAAAATATATATCCCATCTCATTTTTGCAGCATTAGTCCTATATTTATGAGAAATATTGTTTTATGAACCTATATAATTGATCAAATAACCTCACTAGTAACTTATCAATCCCTTTACACCTCATATACCATAATATTATGTTGATGACATACTTAGTTTACATCTTCATACCTTTAATCATCATCTTCACTTGTCTATTGGGTTTGTATTCACTTTGAAAGGATATGGCATGACAATCTTCATGTGTTATAATCCTAATTATTAACCTAATAATCCTCCCATGGATTTTATACCAATTCATATTACTCAACCATGTTTTCTCTTCTTTTACTAGTTCCATTTCTCATGTTTCCATGCAACCCTACTTGACATGGGACTAGGATTGAGACCGGAGTTCCCCGATTCTTCAATAATTTTCCATGTTCACCTATTATAGAATCATTTACATCTCATACACATCTCATTGATCTTGTTTGACCCTATGAATCCTTCATAAAACCTTAGGAGGACACATTCAAATAACTCACTTGTTTGACCATGCACCTAGATCATATTCTCATACCATGACATCATGATTTGACACTTGAGACTACTTGGGGATACTTTGACATCAATGGAAACATTTTGACACATTTCCGAAAAATCTCCCCCTTTTTCACATATGGAAACCACCTAGAAACATTGATGGAAACCAAACAAGACCAACACATACAAGACCTATTTTTATGATATTTATTGGTTAACTTCCCTCTTTGACATCTATGACAAAGACAACTTGACCACTTGATATGAACACAATGAAAAACAAGAACAATAATTCATGGAAAATACTTAGTCGTCCGCAGGCCCCCCTTAGGAATTTATTCTATCTTCTTGGCACTAACAAAAAATAAATAGGATTCATGGTTCTATTTTTTGTATTGAAACAACTCCCCCCTAGATTTAGACAACCTCTTTTAGGTAAATAAATAATTTTGACAAGCCAACCTCACAGAGGCTCTTAGCATCTCATTATCTCCACTTAGTTCTCAAGCTAATATATGGTTCCTTGTAATTGATATTCAATGAATTTTAGCTAATATTTAAAACTCTTGAAAAGCTTATCCATCTCATGGAGAATCCTTCCAATTCTCACCATGGGTGTGGACCAACTCTTCCTACTTTAGATCACATAAATTGAGGTTTGAACCATGATTACCATATCCAAAGAATGATAATCGATTTTATTGAGGTCCTAAATTTATTTTCGAGTGTCTTTCACCGCATTTAACAACAATTTCAAATTATTAAATATAGTTCCACCAATCATAAATGAACCAAAAGTATCTCTTCTTTGGAATATGTTAGTTTTGAAATGATCCTATCTATGTGGACACATCAGTCATCTTTAGGTATTTTCTCTACCTAAGATCACTCATAGTTTGTCTTATTATAATGTATTATTTTGTTGCTTTGATAACTTCTTGCATTTAAATTGCGTTGTTTAAAACCAAGTATAAATTTGAGCCTTTGTACTTATATGTTCATCAAATCATTCTTGCAAGTCATTGGTCCCCTATATGTGTCTAATCTTCCACCAAAATATTCAAAGTCTATCAAAAGTGTCACCTCACTTATCTTTACTAATAATGTCCTTGTAGGTGCCCAAGAACAATGGAATTTGTCATTTCATGGTAGGGAGTTCTCAGGCCTAACAACAATAAAATTTAATCTTCTACAAGTACCCTTTCTTATCTTCAACATGCATGTTAAAATTTGGATACTAACTCATCAAACTCCCATATGAATACCTCATTTTTATTTTCAATGTAACTAGATCTTATCAACCCTCTTAGCACACTTTTCTTAATGTATATTTTTCTTCACCCAATAATTCAAAATCATGAGGTTATTTTAGAGCACCAATTTTGGGATTCTAGTTGCTTTCCAAGTTTGAAGAACCATTTCTTTACAAACAAATCCAATTTAATTCACAATCTAGCTCTTTTCACTAGGTCTCTTGTCTTGTAAAGACATGTAACATCATCTTGTCATGAATTGTATCGGATAACAGATATATTGAGCCATGAAACCCATAATTTTTTTGATAATATGAACCTAGGATAATTTTCTTAAATTTTCATCACTTTAATCCATCGTTTAGACCCTCAACATCTAAAACATTACCAAACTTTAGGCAGGGTTTTATATAGAGCCCGAGAAAGGTAATTTATTCACCATATGACTTGCGATGGTTGCCACTTCCCTACACCAATTTTAAAAGGTATGTGCTAATATTATCAAGATTTTAATATTTTTAGTTAGACACAGTTATTCCTTCATGTATGTATTTGAGTTTAGATCTATGTACCCTACATCCTTGAACCAGTCTCTTTATGTCTTTTATGAGAATGTCAAGTTAACTTTTAGGTTTATCTTTATATATGAATTTTACATCTGAAGCATAAATGAGAATTTAATAGCTTCCATTTTAGATAAATTCCTTACTTTGATCTATACGTTTCAAAAACTATTACATGCTACCTAGAGTATAACACATCCACAAAATTTTGACACAAGGACATTATAACAAATATTCTCCCACTTATTTTTCAGAACTTATTGATTTATTTACTTCAAGATATATTTTGAAATAATTCTAAATGTTTGATGAATATGTGCAATTTCCATGAATATTTATCCAAATTCTATGATGTATGACTCTACTTGATGCACAAACACATTTTATCATGCATGTTCACCATCTAATATCTTTCTTACAACTCTAATTGAATTCGAACACAAAAATACGTGTGTGAGGCCGTATTAAAGATCATGATCACAATGATTCATAAACCACCTCTCAATAAGATTATGGTGAGGATATATACTTACTTTCCAATTGGTTTTTCTTGTATGCACACCACATTTCTCATCAAATGTACAATGTATAGGATTCAAACCTTTTCTTCGACTTCAAAGTCAACCCTTGATCACTTTTTATCCTTTGAGGACTTCAATACCTAAGTGTCATAAGTTGATATAATTTTTGGAATCTTACTTGACTCTTCTAATCTTCATATAAATAGAGCATGTTCCCATAACCTAAACTATGGTTGTGACTAACTATTTCATTCCTAAGGAAGTCTTCTATTAATATAATATTGTGCATTTGAGAGACATTTCCTTTGTCTTCTAATCAGTTTCTTGTTATAATTTTGAACCGGTGGTGGTCTATGTCTTAGAGGTTTAAATATTTTCTCTCCATAATTATAAGTGCACATGTACCATAATACCTTCACATTATTTTTAACTAGTATGAGCTCTTGGTTCAGTCCAACTCACACATTTTCAAGTATTGATGAGTACCCATCCATACTACAAGATAGCTATCTCACTCGAGTTGAGACATTCATGGAAAATTTATTGATTAAACTGAGACAATGAGTGACATTTCAAATATACCTAACCGCGTGTACCTAAGATTCTCTAGGTAACACACTTAGACATTCTTATCGATTAGGCATTATATGAATAATGGAATCTCTTTACACCTTAAAGAATTGGTGAAGAATCATGTACTATCAATCACCATTATTGACAACTTTTGAATGAAATTTGATAGAAAAACTACTTTTTTCCTTTTTCATGAATCAGAGTCTAAAACAAGGACAGGGACACAATTGACACTATGTTATTGATAATTACACACTCTTATCACAATTTAAATTCACACTACAAATCAATAAAATTTTCTTATAAGTTGATTACTTGACCAAAACATGGAGCTTTAATATAACAAAGACCTAATACTATTCCCACACATGCTATAAAATACATTTTACAACAATTTTTATGCTTGAC
Organism: Taxus wallichiana var. yunnanensis; assembly: GCA_018340775.1. Taxonomy (NCBI): domain Eukaryota; kingdom Viridiplantae; phylum Streptophyta; class Pinopsida; order Cupressales; family Taxaceae; genus Taxus; species Taxus wallichiana. The sequence continues at coordinate 209,327,300 of CM031244.1, read as the reverse complement.
ACAGACCTTGTGTCTACTACACACACTTTCTTCACATAAATACTCAGGAAGATATTTTCAACACTTCAATTCGACACCAAGAATCTTTATGATATGGGCAGAAAGCTAGATCAACATACCTTGGACTGTTCACTCAAAATCATGGAAAATACATTTCTTGATTTAGCAGTTACAAGATGAGCAAATGCTAATGCAAACTCATTGTGCTTCCTTCAAGTGATTCATACCTTTGAGAAGCCTAGATAAGGAATTTCATGGTCCTGAGAGCATTAGAACAACATGAAGTCCTTAAAGGATTCCAATGACTCCACCTTCCTTTCTCTTTTGCAATTTTGATTAGTTTTTCCTTTATATGGTTATCTAGGAATGATGATCTCCTAATTTTTGTTTATCAAGCACATATGTCTCTCTTCATGCATTAGTTGATCATTAACTAGTGAAAACATACCTCTTATAGGGCCTAATGGATGATTGGTCTTGACCGATCCAAATTACTCCTTATTAGCTTGGTTTATGTAGTATGTCACCTTAATTGAGCTTGGATCTTGATTTTATAGTCCTGATTAGTCCTTGGATATTAATATAGGAGTGACCTTGACTTCATCCTTCCTATTTTAGATGAGCTTCTTGTTATTATATAGTTTGGAAAAGCGACAGTTTTATCCCACTTAAAACATACACGATGACTCTTGTTTGTATATTTTTCCTTTATCCACCTTCTTTATAGGATCTTTAAGAAAAAAATTGGCTATATGATCCCTCTTATGATAATTGACACAAATTCTATTCTTTTCATATTTAGTCCTACATTCTCTCCATGGGTTTTCTTTATCTACTCTCCTTACTCAATCCCTAGATTTATGTTTAAAGACATGACATGAAAATTAGATTCCATGAAACCTACCAAAAAAATCTCCTTACATTTAGTTGTTTGATGAGCTTCTTGTGTTACTTGATATAATTCTTGGTTTTAAAATTTCCTCAATATGATGTATGATTTAAATCCCACTTCAATTCAGTTTTTTCTTGCTTGTTATAATCTCTCTCTTAGAGTCTTCATCTCTAAACTTAGTTTATCACGTTATTCAACATTGGATTTGATAGCTTCTTGACATGGCTCATGACTATATTCATGCTCCAATTCACATTGAATCGCTTCACTTTTAAGAAAAGGACTTAATTTGTCATTAGGGTGTCTTGGATTTCTTTTAATTATCATTAGTATATCTTTATATCTGTTTCTATCTCATCCTTTAGCATATTCAATTATTATTCAAGTTTGAGATAATATTTTCCTTGACACTTAAATATTTTTACACATTTCTAATAACTGATGCCACATTTTTGAGTTCTTAGAGATTATTAGCTTCCATGAGCTTGATTTCAATCTTTAACTCATTTATCAGGGCTTGATAAATCTCATAATTATTTTTTAGAATTGTTTCATCTTGACCACCCATACTTGTGACTGAAGCAACTTATCTTAATTTGTTATACTTGTACTAAGAGAAACATCTTTGATAGTAATTGTTAGAAATTATACGCACTTAGAGGGGGCTAACTCAATTCTCTTTAAATATTTTTAAGTAGTTTACACCGATTCAATCAAAAATACTTAACTATATTAACCATGATAAATATAAATAACCATGAGAGATGAATAAAACCAAATGAACATGTGAGAAGACAAAATTTAAGGTGGGAAACCCATCAAGGAGAAAAATCATAGAAATTAGAGAACTAGCTTGGATAAATTGCCCTATTAAGGTTACAATGATTTCACCATGTGGTGAGCACCCACTCACCTTGAAGCACCCACTCCAATACAAATACAAACACCCACTTGACTGATTTGGCAAGAACCTACTTGCTAGGAAGCACCCACTCCCAAATTTTTGAGCAATAACTCGGACTAATGTCATATAAATTTTGACCACCTTCATCACTTGGTTCCTTACACCGACATGTTGTGATCATTGTTTTAGCTCACTATTATTCTCTTATATTATCCTAATTTTAAGTAGTTACAATATTCTTCTCTTCTCTTATTTGATTATTTAATCAACTACAAGGAACTATCATACAAGGATTCTCCTACACACAAATTTCTTTCCTTTTTCATCTCCACTCTCCTCCCAAAATACCAATCAGTTCACAAATGATATTAGATATTCATCATACATCAACATCACTTTTAAAGCATACCAAATCATTTTTATACTTTAGTGTCTTCACCCATGTGTCTTTTACACTTCATCTACCTACTTATAAAACTTCCCTATGCCTTCAACTCAAGAAAGGGAGACAAAATGACTTGACATAAGATTAAAAAAGAGTAATCATTACCTCTGCAAGGTTAGATTCAATCTTTATTTATTATGTCAATTGACATAACTCCTCATCCACTTATGGAAGAAAAACATTATACTTTAAAAGCCTTACAATTAGTTACAAAATCAGAAAATATGAGTTAGACCCTATAAATTTCCTTTTGTAATTTTTATAGAACTTTGTCTTCTAGTCAAGTGAGAATATGTTTGTCATTTAGTTCTTTATGACCATATGCCAAGTGTTGTTGGGCCCCAAAATATCAGCTAAGTATAAGAAGGCACGTGGGAGCATGGGATCTAGTTGAAGAAGGGTACACGAGGTTAAAGGTGCGTAGGGAAAGATTCTAGCAGTATTTTGTAGAACACATGATGCATGCACAAGGAAAAATACATTTTGTACTTATTCACATTCGGCATCCCAGGAAACACATGAGAAAATCATGGCCCTTGTGGATAAGGTGCCAGCTTAGCATGTGGGATTAAAAAGGGAATATTCTAGGCATGCGATGGAAGGTTCCAGAAGACATCATTGCAAGGAGTGGAGAGCTTAGATCTGTGAAGGCATGCTCTCATGGAGGACCACTTTGAAACTTGGTGACTGATATGTAACTTTTGAAAGGCATGGTTGTGTGCTAAGGTTATAAATACAAGCACCCGATAGAAGAAATCAAAGGGTTAGAATAGATAGAGAGTGTGGAGAGTGTGGAGGAGAGAAAGGAAAGGTGAAGCCCTAAAGAAACATAATGGAGGATGTTATGGGTTAGGGATTAGGAGATATTTGTAAGTAATGGCACATTTAGGAGGATGGGTCTACATTCTTTTTGTTTTTGTAATATGTTGAGCATAATATAGCTCTGATGCATAACTTGGCTCTGCATAGTTATATGAGGATCTATTATGACCTCAAGGGATTTAATATGGATTATTTAACCAACCTTTTAAGATGAATATAAGGATTTTTTATAAATCATATATGTGTTTAGGAGTATAATACGTATGTATTACCTTTCTATATGAACTAGTTCCTTATGATGCTTGTTATTTCTCTTTTCTGGATGCAATAAGATAACAAATCATTCTAGAATGTAGCATGGTTCTTTCTGCTCATTTCCATTTGAATATCTGTTATAAGATGATGCATTCTCATAATAATCACATAAAGGAGAGACTTGACACCCGCGCGTGCCTCGGGTGAGCACCTAGCACCCACTGGGTGATAGGCCGACACACATGGGATTAGACTATTGGTCTAAGGGTATAAAATATGACTACATCTTGGTTCCATTCTGGGACCTCTTTTCAAACTTATTTTGATAAATGGCATGCATTTTTGTCCCCGAAATGCATGGTGATAGAGCATTTTACCTTTGAAATTTTTGAAACATGGTTCAAAATCACAGAGGACAAGTTTACTCAAAGATTCAACACTAGACCTGAGTTTGATGCGCGTAGATGGGTAGAAGAGAACCTATACCATGAGTTGTATGAGACATTCTTTTTCTTCTTCCCAGTAGAACTATATGAATGGCTTTCAGCATACGCATCCAGATCAAGCTTGTACTATAGGTCACATGTATGGACCCAAGATGACTATCAGAGGCTACAAGATGTAGATCTAACTTAGACGTGTGTTGTTGATCACTGGTGGAAGAGAGTGCTGACCATTTATACTCTTGAATAAACAATTTATACGTATTATTTCCCACAATTCATTGAGTTTGATTTTCTACGGGAGCTTAGAGGATCCTTTTTGTGTTTTATTCCTTTGGTTATGAAGCTCTTAGTTATTACTTTGAGTTTAGAAGCATTTCCCATGGTCGGCTAAGCTTCTCCGAGCATTGGGAGAGGAAACTAGGGTGGAGAAAGATGGAGGACATTGCAGAAGAGAAGGAAAGGGAGGAGATATGACTCAAGTATAGAGAAGCACGTGAAAGGGATATGACTAGACAACGCGAGGTTGTAAGTGTGATGGATCTATGGAGGAAAATGTCATGGGAAGGAGTTGAGGTTCATGTAGAGGACTTGAAATCTAAGAAGTCTTTGCTACCCCATCTTGGCATGTGCGAGAGAGAGGCCCCTTCAGACTTCTTACAATATTTTTTCATATGGGGAAAGAAGAGCCATCTATGTGCATCTGAACCTATTGGCGACCGACCAACCCTAGCACTTAGTTTTCAAGATCAAGGGAGAAGTATTGTTAACCTAGTTGTTATCGGTGGGAGTAACTGATCTGCGCCTAGAAGATATAATTTATTGGTTGGAACATCCATGATTTCATAATCCATTCATGTATTTGGAGGAATCTTTGGACAAGTTGCAAGTACACAAGGTCAGGGTATCACATCTAGGAGTGGCGTGGGACATACAACTAGAAATGGGACAATATCACAAACTATCGTGGCACAATTCAATGCGATGTTGGGAACATTAGGTGCAGCCACTTTTGGTCCTTTCAGACTACGGGAGGTGGATCTAGTGGGTTAAGAGGAATAAGAACTGGTGGATCTAGGAGATCTAGTAGAGGAGGAAACAAGGCTCTAGATCGGGAGGAAAAGGACCCCACCACCTCCCTAAGTTTTTTTTTTTTTTTGAGATGTCGTTACACTTACTAGGCTATAGGGGCATTGAAGATGTTGTAGACCATGTGCACAAGTGTGAGTTACTATGGCACATGAAGGGGATCACTACCCCAGAGTGGACGGAAATATAGTTTGCAATGATGTTACAAGGGTGCGCACATAGTTGGTATAGGAAGTATGACCCCCATCAGACAATGGTAGACTACACCACACTGACTAACATCTTCCTATTAGAGTTCCATATCCCTAAGTTTGAGAAGAAGAGCATTATAGCTTTGAAGGATATCCAACATGGAATGAAAGAAAGTGTGTGGGAGTATGATACATGTTTCAAGAATCTCTTATCAAAACTATCCTATGACATTCATCCTTCTCAATATGCTCAATTTTCTTTTGGAGGATTGTTAACACCATTTAGAAAGGCTCTATCACACAAGATTTCATAGACTGCATGAGGCATTGGAAGCTGCCTTGAAAGTTGAAGTTGTTAGGAGCATTGATACTAGTGTTAGTCCTTTTCTAGAGGCTCAAATTGCTGCAATGGCCAAGCAGTTAGAGAAGTTATCTACAAACTTAGTGTATGAGGTTCATAGTGGGATTTGGTGTATAAAATGTGAAGTGAAGGGACATGTAAAGGATAGTTTCCCTACGAATTTGGTATGTGTGATGATGCTAGATTGTGATATTTTCGATGGGGATCATGATGTAAGTAGATGCCCTCTACTCTAGAATGCAATCCACAAGAATGTTTCTTGTTATTGAAATATTTTCACCTCTACAATCCATGATACCAAGGATTACAGACTATTTATTAGATCCATGATGCTATTGACATGGGTGTGCACTAGACTAGCCTTGTAAGCAATTCCAAGGATGATGACCATCATTATGAAGGACACGTAGATGAAGGAGTATGTGGAAGAGATTTTCGTGGAGGATTTCATGGTCGCAGTAACCATGCTATAGGATGAAGAGAGTTCCCATGAGGAACCTGTTATAATTGTGGATCTACAAATCATTACAAATGTGAGTGTCCTAGTCTGTTACAATTCTCACGGTGTGGAAAGAAACACAAGTATGAAGAGTTCCTAGAACTTTATGAGCACATGAACCAGCAACACAAAAATACAAAGGCACTTTGGAATGGTGAGCATCAAGAAGACCGATTCACATTGGATGCTAAGAGTGGCATGTGAGTCGGGATAGAACATATGTTGGTGATGATTTGAGTAGATGCCACCCATAGCAAGGATATGCCAAGAGAAAGAAAACTAGTTTCAAGAGAGGAAGTGGTACATGGAAAGTATCCAGACCCTATTCATCAGAAAGAGGTGTATCAAGAGACTATGGACGTGATTCAGAGTTTACAAGGGGAGATCTAATGTTTGAAGGATAAATCGAGGCATTTGGAGCAAAGGAAGAATGCCGAGGTTCCAAAGGATGACCTGGATGAGGTCAAGGAAGTGTGTAGGATGTTAAGGAAAGAAAATATTATCCCCTTGATAAGAGAATGGATGAGAGAGAAGGTACCATGTGCTAATGTAGAGAACAAAAGGTAGGTTTTGCATGCAAACCATCCTCCTCATAGCCTAGAATATGACAAGGATATTAATTTGAATGAAGTTGTTGATGGATGGCTTCTGAGCCATATTCTCATCAACACAGGATTAGATGTCAATGTTCTTACCTTAGATGTCTGGCATAAAATGGGAAGGCCCGCATTACAACCATCTTTGAATGTGTTGTATATGGTGAACAAGACTAAGGAAATGCCCACTGAAGTCCTAAAGGATGTAATTATAACCATTCAAGGGGCCAAGTTCATTGAAGAATTTGAATTCTTGGTGCTTGCCAAGGTTGAAAAATTTACGAGTGTTACTTGGGTGCCCATGGTGTTATAAGAACAATGCCGACCTATAGTTTAAAAAAGGGTATATCATCTTTGAGAACAAGCAAGAAAAGGTGATCATTCCATTGACAGATAGGAATTCAACACCCTATACTGATCCCTTAGGAGAAGAAGTCCTGGATAGAATCTATGTGTGCTCCATCAGAGATCTTGATATAATTCACCCAATGGAGGGAGTCATCCAGTTTGAAGATGCTCAGTCCTTGAGTGATACCACTAGTGTGGCATGCAACAACTAGGTGCATGGGAAAAATGAGTTGATTGGGAGATAGTTGAGAGGATTTGTAATAAGGGTAAAAAGGTGTGTTCAGTCAAGCACCTAGGAGGAAAGAAGTTGCCAAGTTACTCAGGAGGAGCATATCCTGAAATTTTCCTATGAGAAATGGAGGCTCAATGGAAGACTGAAAGATAAGACGAGGGAAATTATCAACCATAACCTACTTGGAATTGCGGTGTCTTTGGTGGGCTACACATCGAGAGAACATCCTAGAGTGGTGCAAGGTAAGGATTGAATTTTCTATAAGGTTATCTAAGAATAGTGTGCGCATTATCATACAAGACTACCATGGTAAAGAGACCGCCTCATTTCATATCCAAGCATGCAAGAAGGCCTAGATGGGAAGCACAGAAGTGTGACCGCCTTCATTATGGGTGTATAAATTGTATTTCACCCTACAAGTCTATGCATGTGCATGGTATATTCATTTGGAGATGCATCGTAAAATGGGTAATTTTTAGGAGTTGGCAACTGATCTCATTCAAGATTTCAAGTATAAGAGTACCAAGCCATCATTAGATAAGGTGTTACAAGTAATCAAGTAACTTATGATGGGAGATAGTGCTATGGCATAGGATAGGCTGCTGGAGTTACTTGGTGAGCCTTATTTAGAGATGTGCCTCAATGAAGAAGAATCATAGGAAATACAACTTGAGCACACGTGCATGGAAAAAGAAAAAGGAAAAATGGTCTATGTAGTATACAGAGAAGAGATGGAGACTTTGGATGTTAACCATTCATAAGGTATGCGTGAAGTCATAGAAAATGTTGATGAGTGAGCATGAGCCTACCATGAGCCCTTGAAAACATATAAGGTTAACATTGGAATTAAGACAGAACCAAAACAAGCTATCATCATAGACTATTGTTCGGAAAAGGAAGTTTTAAAGGTCATTGATATGTTGCATGATTTCCAAGATTTTTTTCCTCACGGGTACCATGAACTCAAATGAATTCACCATTCCTTGGGAGAGATGAAGATAAAGTTGAAGGAAGGTGTGTGCCCGATTCTGATGAGTCCTTATCGGATGAATCCAAAATTGTGCATATGGGTCAAGGAAGAAACAGAAAAGATGATAACATCTAGTATCATTGAGGAAGTGGAAGAATCGAATGGATAATCCTAATGGTTATCAGTATCAATAAGGATGGTAAGATAAGAATTTGTTTTGACTACAAGGATCTGAATGCAATATGTGTCATCGATCCTTTTCCAACCCCCTTTCTTGAAGAAAATTTAGAGGGATTAGTTGGGTGCAAAGTCTACTCCTTCACGAGATGGGTTCTCATGGTACCACCAAGTCGGGATCGCAAAGGAAGACCAGAGAAAGACTACTTTCACCACATAAAGGGGAAGTTTTTCCTACATGGTTATGCCTTTTGGATTGAAGAATGCTCTGTTGTGTTCTTATTCATCGTGGTACAAGCATTTCGGGACTTCATCGATAATTTTCTTGAAGTTTGCTTGGATGACTCAACTGTGTATGGATTGGTGAAACAACATTGTGAAAATTTAAGGCTGATGTTTGAGAGATGTTAGCAAGTAAGGATATCCCTCAACATTAATAAATTTGTCTTTGCTACTCCATTTCGAACCTTAGTAGGACATATTATATGCAAAGAAATTTTTCTAGTAGATCCCGCTAAAGTTACAGTTATTGTAGGATAAGGGGATCCTACTAATCAAGGCACATTACATGGATTCCTTAGGAATATGTGGTATTATAGGAAGTTCATCAAGGGGTATGCCAAGATCATTGTGCCCTTGGAAGAATAGTTAAAACACAAGAGTTCCTTTCATTGGGGAGAAGCACAACAAAATGCATTTGAAACTTTGAAGGATAGGCTTGTCATGAAACCCATATTATGTTTTCCTTCTTGGGATAATCCTTTCCATGTGTATGTTAATGCCTCAAGAAAAACTATGGGAGAATTACTAGAAACACGTGGTGAGGGAATTGTTAATCATCCCTTCGCTTTGCAAGTAGAAAATTGACACCAACTGAACATAATTACACAACTACTAACCATGAATAATTATCTATGATCTATGTCTGTCCAAAATTTTAGGAATTGTCCTATTGGAAACACCATTAATATTCTACATGAACCACGTGGCATTTAAATACTTAGTCAACAAGCCCATTTTGTAAGGGCACATATGTTGTTGGGTCCTATTATTTCAAGAATTTGAGTTCACAGTGGTCGTAAAACAAGGAAAAAGAAATTCAGGACCTGACCACTTATCAAGGATTAACTCAAGGGAGGATGTGTAAAGAATTGAGGATACCAAGTCAGATGTGCAACTGTTTAGGTTGTGGTGCATGCCATCATACTTAGAAGATATCACAATTTTCTTAAAAATAGGTGTGGCATCGAAAGTGATGAAGGCTCTGGAAAGAAATCAGTTAGCAATACACACCACACCTTACATGTTGATTAGTGGAGACCTATATAGGTTAGGTCATGATGAGATTATGCACCGATGTGTATTGGAGCATGAGTGTGTGGAAATTATGGATGAAGCACATGGTAGGATTGTAGGAGGACACTATGTAGGAAATGCTACAATGTGGAAGATTTTATGAGCAAGTATTTGGTGGGAAACCATCTACAAGGATTGTATTGAGTTTTGCAAGGCCTATGACCATTGCCATCACCTTGGAAAACATTAAAAGAGAGATGAAATTCCATTGCAACCGATAGCGGTGGTGAACCATTTGAAAAATGGGCAATCAAATTTTTAGGGCCAATTGCACTAGCTACGCAAAGGACTGGTTCACGGTATATTATCACTTGACCGATTATGTGACACACAGTGGGCAGAGGAAAAACCTATAAAGGATTACACCATAGAAACAAGTGCTATATTTTTATGGGAGTACATAATCAATAGGTATGGTTACCCATTAAGTATAACAAGTGATAGGGGTACACACTTTCTCAATGAAATAGTAAGTATTATATTAGTAGAATTTATGATGGCCCATCATAAGACTACCCCATATCACCCTCAAGAAAATGGAACTCGTTGAGGCATTTAAGAAGATACTAAGTCACACATTGACTAATATCGTGACATTGAAAGACAAGATTGAGATGACAAAGTATTAGCTATTCTATGGGTATACATGATAAACTACAAAAGGTTGAACAATGTCACACCATTTCAATTGGTGTTTGGTGTGGAGGCTGTTTTTCCAGCTGAATTCATGTTACCATCACTACGTATAGAGTGCATAGGATAATTAGCTTATGAGTAAGCGCAAAAAGAAGTAATTGAGAAGTTAATGCAATTAAACAAAAGGAAATCACTTGCTAGATGGAGTTAGAAGATAGAAAAAGCAAGATAAAAGGAATGACATGATCATCATATTAAGAAAAATAAGTTTGATGTTGGGCATATGGTGTTGTTGTATGATACCAAGTATCTACGCCATCCTGGGAAGTTGAAAGTCCATTTGTTGGGACCCTACATCATCTTACACATTATTAATTTAGGAACTTTCCAGTTACAAACACTGGATGGGACAAGGTTACCAGGTCACTTTAATGGGAGTAGGCTAAATCCCTACTATAAATAAGTCTTCTTGGTGTTTGTAATAAGATATTATTACTAGTTAGCTTACAATTTCCCTTTACACTTTTTATTTCTTATGTTTCCCTTTCTTGTTTATTTTTCCTTGTTTTTGTTTCTTTTTACACATTGTATGCTGGTAACCATATTATTTTTCTAGTGTTGTGTATGCGTAGAGGACTGCGTATCTATTTTAGTGTGGGGTGGAGTGATGTGAAGTATAGGCTTGCAATACAAGTTGAGTGGCCCAGTAGAAGGAAGCGCATAAGGTGGAGAAAGTGCGTGAGGAAATGATGGATATTGGATTATGGTGTCAAAAAGGATTTGTAGAAACCACGTATAGAAAGGATGTATAGGAACAATATGAGGTAGGTGAGGTCAAAAATCAGGTAAAGGATAGAAGTAACTCCTTCGACACTTTGTTGCCACGTATAAGAGTCTTTAGTCCATTTGTATTTTTACATGCCGGAAGGTTGTCAAGTTTTTCACATAGGATTAGGTGAGTGGGTAAGGGCACTTGAAGTCAGCTTAGTGGAAAAAGCCACATTTAGTGTCAAGTATAATGGTAGGTGGTATAACATTTAATGCTAGAAAAGAAGGAAAAGTTATAAATATGAAGTCGGGAAAGTCATTTGTTACCTTTTGATTACGAAGTGAAAGAAGATCTTGTGGATTAGAGCATCCAAAGAGAAATTTGTGTGAAGAAAGGAGAATCTAAGAAATTTGAGTGTGCATCTAGAGTAGATCTATGAACCAGAAGGAAGGAGTACATAGGTGTGAGGAAGGTTGTGTGAAGAGCATCATCTTATGGAAGGATTTCCTGGTTAGGGTTTGGAAGCTAGGGCATGAAGAAAGAAGGATTCATTTTAGGATTTGAAGCATTAGAGTGAGATTTGGCATTGAGCAGAGTAGTAGAGAAGAGTAAGAGGAAGAATTATTTAAGTTCATTCTGACTAGAAAATATGACACCCAAGAAACCCACCATTTCACCGAAGAAAAAAAAAGGCAAGGGCAAGGGAAAGTAAATCATTGTCATTGCGAGAACCAATGAAGAATGGTATGTAGAGATGCAGTACCTAGATGGGGTATTTATAGGAAAAGAGTGGGAGTCACACTTACGAAAGATGGCCATGATTGATTATAACCATTACATGAGAACAACCGAGAAGGAAATGGCACTAGAGTTGGTCGACCAACTAATAAGAGGAGACTAGATGGGATGCCCATTTACAACGACAAGGTAAAAGTCAAATTGGAGAAGGCTAGATTATTGCAACTATATGAGTTGTCATACTTTGGCAAGCCTAAGCACCTTTACCAATGGATGAGGATCAATTTTAATTTATGGGGTGTAAGATGCGCATCACACCATAATTGATATCTAAGTTCACGAGCCTCACTTGTGAAGGATATAACATAGATGATGATCTCGGTGACAAATAGGCTATCAAGAAGCGTAACCACGTAAAACTACAAGAAGGGGTCGTGATAATTTGACATTGCTGAGATTTAAAACCTAGTTATGAGGATGGCTGCACACTTAGTAACCAAGCTCAATGACCTGGAATGATGGACACAAGTGAAAAATGCATGACTAAATGAAAGCGAAAGATATCGAAGGAACCATCTACGACTTGTTAGCTTTCATCTTGGATGAGATTATAAGTAACGTGTAGGATGGAGATAAGATACTCTTTGGTAACATCCTCCTCATCATTGTATTTTTAGAGATTGAAGTGCCCAATGGGCTAGAAAATTTTGTTTGGGAGTACCCAGAAGAAGATCCCTCACCCGCAAAAAGGTTTGTAAAGTACACTTTTGAAATAATGATGACCACTCACAAAGTGCACCTAGAGAAGTGGTATAAGAGAATATGTGATGCATTCGGGGCTAAGTGGAGGATCCCAGAGAATTTACCCACACTCATGGATGGAGAGGTAGAGTTTGTAGTATACCAACACTTCTACATTTCAAGATTTACATTAACAGATGGGAATATGAGTCCATGGTTCAAACTACCCTTCTCCTTCACCGTGTAATACTTCCAAGCAAAAGTTAATCGATTCAAGGAGGAAAAGAGACTAAGGTTCGACCTTAGTAAGGTAGATATAGACCCTTTGTGAGCTACATTGGAAGCTCGCCTACCCAAAGAAGTGTACATGAAGAGATATGTCTCCACGAGATATGGATGATGAAACCTTTAATGTCGTCAATTGTAAGAAATACTGCAACAAGGGTGTATTTATGCATAAGGCCAAAATTTGAAGAAGGTTCTTACTTGGAGAATAATGTCTCCATCGCTAAAGACCGTACAAGAAGGAATAAGGCTACGTCTAGGAAGAAAGAAAGAGAAGAGGTGCAGAAGGCACAAAGTGTTTAAACCACACAAACGGTGAGCGCATCGACAATAAGCTCTAAACCTAGTACTTATGCGTAGAGAAAGAAAAATCCTTTCTAATAAAATACCCCAAAAGAAGAGGCACTAGAGAATGAATATCCCCTCACCCATGAGGAATCACCAATGAAGACATCACCTGTCAAAGAAAAATAAAAATAAGAATCTCCTATACTGGAATCCCTAGTAAGGAAGAAGTAGAAAGTGACTAATGAGGTAGATTCAGAAGAAATAGAAAATCTAGATGCCTACATCGGTGACAAGGATGATGATGATGAGCCAAAAGGAGGTGAAGACCATCCAGTCTATGAGATACATGATTCGAGGAAGAAGGAGATGAGGAGTATAATGAAGGGATGAGGAGGAGGACGAAGAAGAAACTGAGGCCCAAGGCAAGGGGGTAGGCAGGGAAGAAAATACAAAAGATCAAAGGAACCCAAGCCTCACAAAGGAACAAGTAGATGTGGCCACATAGAGAGAAGAGGCAAAAATCATCAGGGACCTAGTGGAACAAGAGGTAGAATGCAGCGCAGATGAGGTGATGAAGGAAGTTAAGGAGGAAAATTTAGAAATAGAACATGGTAGCTTGGGAGGAGATCCTAGTTTGGCCCTAAGATCTCTAAGGGACACACGATAGGGAAGAAGAGCAAAAAAGAAACGCAAGGTCAAAGAATGGGTGACATCAATGATCCAAACAATTTTTGCACATGTACTTACGGAGAATCTTGCCAATGGAGTAATTCTTAGCCATGGCTTCATTTGATGAGGAAGGTGCATACCCTTGTACAAGGAAAATGTTATCATGGGAATTTGAGTCCCACATTGATGAGCCGAATTTGAAATAAGCTAAGGAGCATTGATGAAAGTGCTAGAAACAAAAGGAATAAACCCCTTGGTAAATGCTCAACAATTATTAGATGAGAAAATATGTAACGCGCTCAACAAATTTTTAGTTGAGGTTGAAGCCAAACTGTTCGGAAGAAATGACAGGGTGAAGTTCCTAGAGGTAGAGCTAGAGAAAAAGGAGGAAGAGCTCCTTGAGAAAACAAGGACCTGAAGCGAAGGAACTAATTAGTGCTCAGTTAAGGCATGAGTTAAAAGATGAGAAGGAAAGGGTGCGTGAGGCATACAAGAAAATAGAGATGATCATGGATGTCATTGTCTTGAAACATCTAGACTTAACCCCTCCCATGAAAAAATATGGATCATCCTTCCAATTCCTAAAGGAATTGACCCACATACTCACTATGGAGAGGAGGCTACTTGCCTTAAAATCTGTAGAAGAGGTGTTGGCGCGCTAAGAAAAAGAGAATAAGAAAAAGGTTGTGAAATTTTTTTCTTAGTATAACAAAATCCTCGCCAATATAAAAACATCTACGTAAGTTGCTAAGGCTACGTATGATAATTGTGAGATAGGGATAGAGTGGAAAGTATGTTGGTTTCTACCCATGAAGTAGAACTCAAGGATTTCAAGAAAATAAAAAGGAGAGTAGGGCTGAGTGAGACAAAATCCTAGCTGAAGTAGAGAAGAAATTAGAGGCCATTGAGACCTTACATGAATCAATCAAGAACCGGCTAAGGGAATTATACCACCAAATCACTTGGAGGATGGACGTACTTGAGGATTTAGGCAAAACACCGGAGGAGATTGTAGAGACAATGAGTGTTTATTGTGAGGAGATGAGTTTTGAAGAAGTAAGTGCCCTAGTGGGTGACCTCTGTCAGCAAGCTCAGAATGAGGTCAACACTTGGGGAAAGTTAGAAGCAGAATTAGGGAAGGATTTCCCTCTCCTCCTCCAGTAAACAAGTTCCCAATTCTTTCATTCTTTTCCCCATTTCTTCATTCCTTTATTCTTCCATTCCAACCATTTGTAAGGATCCACCATTATTTATTTATTTATTGAAGAGTGTTTCTAAGGATGAAGAATAGGCGTAGTGTGGGGTGATGTTGGGTCCCAAAATATCAGCTAAGCATAAGAAGGCGCATGGGCACGTGGGACTGGTTCAAGAAGGGCACATGGGTTTAAGGTATGTAGAGAAATATTCTAGAAGTATTTTGTAGAACACATAGTGTGCATGCGCAAGGAAAAATAGGTTTTGTACTTAGCCACATTTGGTATCCTAGGAAACACATGAGAACAAATATGCGGAAATAATTCCTCAAACCATAACAATAGGAAACTATATAGCAGAATTATACTTGCAGAAATATAACAACATAAATGAATAATGCACAAAAGAAGACAAGACAAGATTTAACGTGGTTCACCCAATGTGGGCTACGTCCACCAAGAACTTTCTCAGATTTTATTATCAACAAGAGTAAAACAAATCTCACAGTCTTCTCTTAGTTATGAACTCACAACAGAATTCCAAAGATGTTAAACCACATCTAAACCATAATTGACACCCAATTGCATAACCTTGATCACTCTTGATCACCTCTTGATCATTAAGACTCAAGACCTCTTGAACACTCAAGATATATTCAAGATACCCTAACACCTCTATTTATAGGATTATAATCCTTCTAAGAATCCCTAAATCCAACCCTATAAGTTTGAAAGTCATGATCTTTCAACTTCCCACGGCTGGAAAAAATTGTCCCGCGTTAACGATCAATTAACAACAATATCACAAAGAACGACAAAACGATCATGGCAGAGAAACATCACAGCAAACAACTTCATAATTCTCCTAAAGTCTCCAAGCTTAATCGTTCAGCTCCAAACACTTCAACACCGATTCAAGAAGACCAAAAACAGGCTCCACACCCCAACAATCTCCCACTTGGAGACTGTTTCCACTGAGCAAAGTTATTAACCCTTTATTATCAACCATGAAGGCCAATCAAATTTGAACACAACTTCAACTTCTCCCTTGTGACCGCCTTGGTCATCATATCTACAGGATTTTGACTGGTATGAATCTTTTCTAGCTTCAACTTATCTTCTTTCCAAAGTTGTCCTAATGAAATGATATCTCACTTAATGTGCTTCATCCTAGAGTGGAAAGCGGAGTTCTTCGCCAAATGAATAGCACTTTGACTATCACTATGTAGTCTCCCAACTTCCTGCTTATGACCCAACTCATCAAGCAACTATTGTAGCCAAATCATCTCCTTGCTTGCCTCTGTGGTAGCAACATACTCAGCCTTTGTGGTTGACAAAGCCACAACCTTTTGTAACCATGAAATCCAACTCACCATTGTATCACCAACCATAAATACATAACTTTGTCATTCTCTCCTACTATCCAAATATCCTGCCATGTCCAAATCTACATATCCACGTAATGTAGTGTCTGATCCACCAAAACAAAATGCTGCTCCCATGGTCCCTCTCAAATACCGAAGGATCCACTTTACTGCCTACCAGTGCTCTCTACCTGGATCACTCATAAACCTGCTCACTGCTCCCACTACATGGGAAATGTTAGGCCTAGTGCATACCATAGCATACATCAAGCTACCAACTACTGATGAGTATGGTACCCTGGACATCTGGATTCTATCCTCCTCAGTCTTGGGACTCTACTCCTTTGATAATTTAAAGTGACCTACCAAAGGAGTACCAACCGGTTTAGCATCTTGCATACTAAACCTCTCCAAGACCTTCTTTATGTACTATTCTTGAGATAATACCAGCTTCCTGTTCTTCCTACTCTGAGTTATTATCATACCAAGGATTTGTTTTACTGCCCCAAAATCCTTCATAGCAAAGGAGTCACCTAGCTGCTTCTTGAGTACCTTTATTTCCTACATGTTCTTCCCTGCAACAAGCATGTCATCTAGATATAGGCACAAAATAATATAACTACCATCAAGAAACTTCTTGATGTACACGCAATGGTCTAAGTGACACTGGAGTAACCTTGCTCCTACATAAAACTGTCAAACTTCATGTACCACTACCGTGGAGCTTGTTTTAGGCCATACAAGCTCTTCTTCAATTTGCACACTAACCTCTCCTTCCCTTTGACCTCATAACCCTATGGCTGCTGCATGTATAATTCCTCCTCCAACTCACCATGAAGGAATGCAGTCTTCACATCCAAATTTTCTAAGTGCAGGTCTTCTACTACAACTAAACCAAGAATAGTCCTAATAGAAGTCATTTTAACAACCAGAGAAAAAATTTCATCAAAGTCTATACCTTTCTTCTATGCAAATCCTTTCACCACCAATTGGGCCTTGTATCGTTTACTACCTCCATCTTCCTCTTGATTCTATACACCCTTTTTTTCTGCAATACTCTCTTTCCCTCGGGTAGCTCCACCGAGATCCCAAGTTTGGTTTTCCATAAGAGATCTATGTTCTTCATTCATGGCCTACTCCCACTTCTTCCGGTATCCACCCACATTGCTTCCTCAAAGCACTCGACACACACTATCAGTGAGCAATAAATAATTCAAAGATGGAGTAAATCATTTAGGTTCCCTTCTTACCCTAGAAGACCTTCTCACCTCAGGAGTTTAGGGTTCCTGATGAGTAGGTACTGAACTAGTTGTCTTTGGAACAAGCTATACACGAACCAGCCCCTTGGACCCCTTCTTGTCCACAATGTCCTCTAACACAATGTATTCTTTCTTTGATTCTTGTTTACATTCTCTAGTGATCTTTATACATGATTTTTTCATTAAAGACAATATCTCTAGACTAAAATATTTTCTTGTCTTTAAGACTCCAAACACGGAAACCAAAATCATCTTCACCATATCCAACAAAGGTGAATTTCTTAGACTTAGCCTCTAACTTGGTCCTATCATCTTTATCAATGTGAACAAATACCTCACATCCAAATACTCTAAGAAATGAGTAATCAATTTTCTTACCAGATCAAGCCTCCTCAGGTATACCTCCATCCAAGGCCATAGAGGGTCCTCTGTTAATAAGATAAATAGCTCTGCTTACCACTTCCGCCTAAAACATGAGTGGCAGCCCCGCATGTAACCTCATGCACCTAGCACGCTCCATAATTGTCCTATTCATTTTCTCGACACTCTATTTTCCTATGGAGTATTTGGAACCATTATTTTCCTGTAAATCCCATTTACCGAACAATAATCAAGAAATTCATTGCTGCAATATTCCCCTCCATTATCCGACCTAAGACATTTCAACTTGAGACCTATTTCATTCTCAACCAAGGCTTTCCATCTTTTGAAAGTTTCAAACACATCATATTTCTTTCTAATGCAATATACCCAAAATTTTCTAGTTGCATCATCAATGAAAGTGATGTAATAACATGAACCACCAATAGAGTTTACCTTAGCTGGCCCCCATACATCTATATGCACTAACTCCAACTTACCCTCCTTCTTGGTAGGTCCAACCTTGAGGAATCTCACCCGCTTTTGTTTCCCATAAACACAGTCCTCACAGAAGTCCAAATCTAACTCCTTTAATCCAGGCAACCTGTCCTTTATAATCTACATGCCCTTATGACTCATATGATTGAGTCTCTGGTGCCACAAAGTTGCATCTCCATATGTAGCAACTAAATTGTAATAATCAGCACCACTGGTTAAATACAAAGTACCATTTTTCTTACCTCTTGCAACCACAAGAGCTCCCTTGGTAACCTTCCAAGAATCCGCTATAAAACTAATCGTATAGCCATCACTACCCAATTGTCCCACTGATATCAAGTTCTACCTCAACTTAGGCACATGCCTAATGTCCTTAAGTAGCCATGTGTTCTCATTCTGCATTTTCACCCGAACACAACCTTTCCCTACTATGCTGCATGGTTCATCATCACCAAGATATACATGTCCAAAATCACCTTGAACAAAATCAGTAAAGTAATGTCTATGTGGGGTGGCATGGAAAGAAGCCCCTGAATCTAACACCCAAGATTCAACAATATTATCTAAAGAAATAATTAATATGTCTTGACAAAAATCACCCGCTTCCAAATTTACCTTTTATTTTACTCCTTGTTCTTCTTATCCCAAAGATCCCAAAGCAATCTTTCTTAGCATGACCAACCTTCCCACAGTGCCAACATTCTAACTTACTCTTGGACTTTGACCTTCCGTGATCATTCGACTTCCCATGTTACCTTTCCCTCTATTCTTTTGTCTCCCTCTACTCTCCACCATCAAAGCATTTCTAGAAGTAGAAGAATCTTCGGTGCTCTTCCTTCACATTTCCTCACTTAGGATCACACCTATTACATCCTCAAACTTCAGCTTTGAATTATTAGAGACTGAATTACTTACAACCATAACCAAGTTGTCCCAACTATCTAGTAAGGAGCACAAAATCAACAAAGCCCTGACCTCATCATCAAAGTCAATTTTTACTGAGTTTAACATACTCACAACCGTATTAAATTCATTCAAATGATCAAGCAAAGAACCATTCTCAGACATCTTCATATTAAATAACTTTTTCATCAAAAATATTTTATTAGAGGTAGAGGGTTTTTCATATAACTTCCCCAATGCACTCATGAGACCTTTCATGGTCTTCTCCTATGATATGTTGAAAGCAACCAAAGATGCAAGGCATAAAAGAATTGCCCTGAGCACCTTTCTATTCATCAATTCCAAATCCTCATCTGACATGGCTATAGGTTTCTTTGCTTTTCCAGCCAAAGGAACATAGTGGTCCTCCGATATAAGTAATTCTCCATTTGCATCTTCCACAAAAAAAAGTTCTACCTATTGAACTTCTCAACTCTCGATCTTACCTCATCTACCATAGCTCCCACTCAAGCTAAAATTTCCCTATGATTTACAAATTTAGTTAAAAACCACCAAAGCTCTAATACCAATTGTTAGGAATTAGAGAACAAATATGTAGAAACAATTCCTCAAACCACAGTAGTAGGAAACTATATAGCAAAATTATACTTGCAGAAATATAACAACATAAATGAATAATGCACAAAAGAAGACAAGACAAGATTTAACGTGGTTCACCCAATGTGGGCTATGTCCACTAAGAACTTGCTCAGATTTTATTATCAACAAGATTAAAACAACTATTATAGTCTCTTAGTTATGAACTCACAAAAGAATTCCAAAGATGCTAAACCACAATTGACACCCAATTGCATAACCTTGATCACTCTTGATCACCTCTTGATCATTAAGACTCAAGACCTCTTGAACACTCAAGATATCTTCAAGATACCCTAACACCTCTATTTATAGGATTACAATCCTTCTAAGAAGCCCTAAAGTTGACCCTAGAAGTTTGAAAGTCACGATCTTTCAACCTCCCATGGCTGGAAAAAACTATCCCGATGTTAACAACTAATTAACAACATGCTAACAACAACATCACAAGCAACAACACGGTGACTACACAACAACATCTTAGAAAACAACTACAAAATTCTCCTGAAGTCTCCAAACTTAACCATTCGACCTCCAACACTTCAACACTGATTCAAGAAGACCAAAAATAGGCTCCACACCCCAAAATTTCCCTCCCATCCTCTAGAAGTAAACAAGTTCCCCATTCTTTCATTCTTTTCCCCATTTCTTCATTACTTTATTCTTCCATTCCAACCATTTGTAAGGATCTGCCATTATTTATTTATTTATTGAAGAGTGTTTCTAAGGACAAAGAATAGGCATAGTGTGGGGTGATGTTGGGCCCCAAAATATCAGCTAAGTATAAGAAGGCGCGTGGGTGCGTGGGACCTAGTTGAAGAAGGGCACATGGGTTGAAGGCACACAGAGAAATATTCTAGCAGTATTTTACATAACAAACATCGTGCACATGCAAGGAAAAATAGGTTTTGTACTTAGCCGCATTTGGCATCCTAGGTAGCACATGAGAAAAGTATGACCCTTGTGGATAAGGTTCCAACCTGGAAACTATGGGATCAAAAAGGGAATATACTAAGCATATGATGGAAGGTTCTAGAAGACATCATTGCAAGGAGTAGATAGCTCAGATCTATGAAGGCATGCTCTAATGGAGTACCATTTTGACACTTGGCGACCAATTTGTAACTTCTGAAAGGCATGGCGGTGGGTGCTAAGGTTATAAATACAAGTTCCTTATAGAAGAAGGAATAGGGGTAAAATAGATAGAGAGTGTGGAGAGTGTAGAGGATAGAAAATAGAGGCTAATCCCTAAAAAAAAATAATGGAGGATGTTATGGGTTAGGGATTAGGAGAAATATGTAAGCAATGGCACATTTAGGGGGATGGGTCTGCATTCTTTTTGTTTTTGTAATATGATGAGCATAATATAGCTCTAATGCATGACTTGGCTCTGCATAGTTATATGAGGATCTATTATGACCTCAAGGGATGTAATGTGGATTATTGAACCTATTAAGATGAATATAAGGCTCTGTTATAAATCATATATGTGTTCAAGAGTATAATACTTATGTATTTCCTTTCTATATGAACCATTTCCTTATGCTGCTTGTTATTTCTCTTTTCTAGATGCAATAAGATAACAAATTGTTCTAGAATGTGGCATGGTTCTTTCTGCTCATTTTCATTTGAATATCTATTATAAGATGATGCATTCTCATAAGACTCACATAAAGGAGAGACTAGGAGCCCGCACATGCCTCGGGTGAGCATCCAAAGACCACATTGGGTGATAAGATGACGCGCATTGGATTATACTATTGGTCTAAGGGTATAAAATATGACTACAGGTGTCATGTACAAGCAGACACATTGCAATCCCTCTAATAGTATCTATTAGCTCTTCACATTCTTCATTTCACACAATTTTTATTCACACTTCTTTGGAGGCACAAAGGAGAAAATTAGAATCTAGAGGAGTTAGTTCCAACTTGATCTTGAAGAAGATGTATTATTATGGAATTGTATCATGAATGCATTCATGTATATCAGATCTTTATGTTTTCTTCATTAACTCCAATAGTTTGAGAGTGATAAATACAAAGCATATATCATTTTCTCAAGGTTTTCTGTTCATACGTCAATACACAACCATGGAGGATTCCACAATGGTTATAGGTCAACTTGTGTAGACATTAAAAACATGTCTATGTGATCCTATTAGCTCTTGTACATGGTGTACACGGTTTGTAGAGACTCTTTAGCTGATAAGAGGAGGCAAAATGGTCTTTTTCACATCATGGATCGTGGATTTCAACAAGGTGTTCATCGAGTTTCTAGGTATAGATTTACATCTTAAAAATTTGGGAAAAATTCACACTTTTTCAGTTTATCATGACATCAAAAACACCACTCAAGGATGGTTAATGATTTTTCACACCTTACCATGCTCATACACTAATTCACTCTAAGGCCAATGGCTCAACCTTGCATGATTTTCAACACACTCACCAAAGAAAACTTATGAGTGTCAAGAACAAGTTTAGATTTCACATGAATCTAAAAACTTGTGAGAATTGTCATAAATAATTTATGTATTAACCACTCAATGTTAACCTATACTTCATGAAAATTCATTCTTTGCATAGAAATTATGAGGAAATTACAAGTCTTCAAGCCTATATAGTAGGCTCTACTCGATTGCCTTAAAACAAACATATTTGAATAACTTATGTATTAACCCAAAGATTTTTGTCTCTCCAATAAATGAGCTCAAATATATTTAATTTAACCCATTCTAACTATACATATTCTTATAACACTCGAGAATTTTCTATTTCAATAATGATCAAATTTACTTCACAAGTCTAGTTCTTACGCTGATTAGCACTTAACGTTAGAAGATATATTTTTACCAAGAACATTACAAATATACAAAGAGCATGTCTAAAACTCCTTAATAACATAAATTTCACATCACCATTCATGCTTACATAATGAAGATATACCTTGGAGCTAAATAACTAGGAATATACTCAAAAATTAAAAATCATAGTAAATTCCATATTGTATTGTCATACTTGGAAAAAAATATCACCAAATTGATAAATAATGAACCTTCTATACCCATGAGGTATTTTCACAACATTCAAACTTTTTTTATTAGATAAGGTAAAAAAGGGATTGGATCCCAAGGGCCTTACAAAGGAGGAAACAACAAAAAGGAACATAGAAACAAATAAGAAAAAAAGAGACAAAAAGGTCCATAAGGAGTTAAACAAGCTTAAATATTACAATGAAAATCCAGGACCATGAACAAAAACTAGAGGTATAAAACAAAACAACCAAGAAAAACTAGGCTGAGATAGTTCACAAAAATCCCACCAATAGTCCAAGACTAGAAGATCATTTAACTTTTAGGGGAAACTTCCCTATTGTCAATAGGACTATCTTTGTTGAGTCCCTCCTCTTTTCTCATCTCAGTCATATCTTCTTCCAGCTCTTCCTCAGAGCTGTTGATACACAAATTGAACTTCCTCTTTTCATTCCCTCCTCCATCACATCCATCTTGTCACTCAAATATTTGACCTGTTTCTCTAGCACAATAATCTTCTACTTGGAATTCACCTAGGCTAAACATATTTGTTTAGAAGCTTGAATGAATTCCATCATGGTTTCTTGATAGCAAGCATTTATCTCCTTTATCACTTGAATAACCCTTTCCAAATATTGAACCTTGTTGATCAACCCATAATTATCCTTGTCACCACCATCTATACCCTTGTTCCTATAATTCCTAGCCTCACCTTTGAATTCCAAACCTTTATACAATCCTTCGTCATTCACAACATTCCTATACAAAAACATTTTACTAACCCTCATCTTGGTGAGGCACTCTCGCCATGGTTAAGTCCTCGTCCTCTTCCTTATATTTTATGGAAATGGTAGGGATGGGTTTCCCATTCTCATACATCAGAAGGATGATCCATTCATGGAGAGGAATCTCAGCCTTGTCCTTCTGGAAATCCTTCAAAGAAGCGGTCAAAGACATGAAAAGGAAAAATGAAATGTTCACCATGATTTTGTGTCTAAACATGTTAAGGAAAGACAGATGATTTGTGTAAATTTTATGATATTTTCCCTCCAAAGTAATGTACTTAATAAGTTGGAGAAACACCTCCTTCCAGATGCCTGGAATACAACATCTAGGAATTCCATCAGTGAAAATGGAACACCTTTCCTTACCCATAAAAATGTCTCAATTTCGTGCTCCCCGTGGGTTCTTTCTTTAATAATATTGATCCCTTCCGTCTCGCATCTTCATAGCTCAAGAAATGGTGTTGTCTATGACTTCAATTTCTATACTTTTCACTGTAAAATTTCCCTCTTTCTAAGCCATACCAAAATCCTTCGACAATGAAAGGATCATAACCATGTAATTTTGACATAAAATTGCAAAAACCCCTAATCCTGAGATTTTTCAACAAAGGTGGATTGAAATCCTTGATACTCTGACTCACCGGCTCAACCCTTATTTTTTCGCCACCCATATTCATAATGAAAAACCTATCCCACCCGCTCACACTTCTAATTTTTAGAAACCTTTTAGAAACATTGAGACAATTAAAATTGTTCCCCTTAAGTAATTTGTCTCGACTCAAGTGATACCAATACTTACTCGTGAGATAATAATAAATTTTAGTGCGGTCTATCTATCTCTACCAATTGATTCATTAATTTCTAGGGGAAAATCATCACCTTTACTCTAAATTTTGTAATCATGGCTTTGTATGCCAAAATTTGCCATCTTATCCACACATGTATTACCTTGACACAAGGTATGATTAATTGAAACCTTGTCAAAAAATTTAAAATTTATGTGACATCACTAAGAACATTTCTTAAGGTCCAATTAATAGTATTTTTATTTTTAAGAGCATTAACAATAATGAGGGAATCCCCCTCTATCCTTTTCCAAGTTGATACCCCACAGAAGATCTCTAGCCTCCGTCATATTGTTAGTTTGTCTCCCTAATGGACCAGCATAGGAAAATATCTAATCACCATCATTACTTATAAGGATCCCTCCCCAACAGGACTCAGATTCCCTTTTGACACCCAATCAAAATTTAGGTTAACCACATTGTTCTCCAACCTGGTCCATCTGGTGTGAATTCTTGGTATTTTGATCTCCACTGGACTGAGGACAAAACTTGTAAGAACTTCTTCCTTGCATCTCAAGAGGGTTTTTTTGCCATGCCTTTAAACAATTTAGTATTTTCTTTGATGGCCATTATGAATGTACTTTGAAATATTTTGAGATTATTTTTTTGGTCACAAAATAACAGTCATTCCTATCTTTCCATAAACCCCAAAAGAGATGTGGGAGGGAAATTTTCTAGGTCATCACTAAAATGGGGAACTTGAAGGGATTCTCCCATTGTATGAAAAAATCTTCGTAGTCCTTGGCATAATCCATTGAAATTTGAACAGTTCCTGGATAGTCACAAAAACCTTTTAAGAGAAGGGAAATGAAGGAGAAGATGATTGACATTTTCCTCCTCTTTCTTATAAAGAAAACATCTATTGGGAATATTCATTCCTCGTTTCCTAATATTATCCACCATAAGGGTCCTACTTTGGGGGCGCCAACCAATAGAAGATATTTACTTTAGGAGTAATATCCTTCACCCAGAGTCTACCCCAATACTCTTTTTGAATAGAATCTTTAAAATTTAGTCTATAGGTTGATTTAACCAAATAATTCCCAGATTCTTCCTCTTTCCATTTAATGGAATCTTCCTTGTTTTGAAAATTAGGTATGTAGAAATTCCTTAATTTTTTTTTGAGTTCCCAAAAAGGATGTAGGTCCCCATTATAATCTAGAGGGGGGATAATGACCTCCCAGCAAATGGATTCCTCCTAAATCAAAAATTCCCTTATCGAAAATTTTCCCTATCTTCATAATGTTGTGCTACTAGTTTCCAAGACTCCATACTGCTAGCGAGGGTAATCTTCAAGCAAACTATCATTCCAAAACTGATTCTATTACCTTTTTCAATCTCCCAAATTGACCCCTTGTTCAAAATGTCCTTAGAAGCCATAAAGGAATTCTAGAAAAAGGATCCTCAAGGAAAATCATTTCAGTTGAAAAAGGAGTCCAATGTGCCTATATTCCGTAAGTATTTCTTCTTGATGATTTCCAAAAAAATACCCTCTTCTCTAACAATCCTCAAACCACATTTTGCTATTAGTACCTAATTCATGAGAGTAATTTTTATAATTCTAGGCCCCCACATAATTTGAGTTGGGAAAAAATTACTATCCTCTACTCCACTAGGCCCCAACCCACAAGAAAAAACTTGCACTTATCCCTCTGCTCCCGCCCATAAGAATCTTTTCTGATTTTTTTCCATGGACCCAATGATTTTGGAAGGAAGCTTAAAGAGGGACATGACATAAATAGGAATTATTTAAAGGGAACTTTGAAGTAATTGAATCTTACCTTCCTGAGAGAAAAGGATACCCTTCTAAGAAGACAATTTTCTATTCACTCTCTCCAACAATGCATTCCAGGATAGATCATTGTTGCAAATCAACAAAGCACCCCCTGATCTTTGAATAGATTTCTAGTTTGATCATACTAGCATCCGGTGTGATTGCACAACATTGAATCCTCTTCCCAAGTGTGGGACTTACAAAAATGGAAGAGAAATCTCCAGATTAGAGGCTGGTTCCTCAACTCCTCTGATCATCTATTTTACTTGCACAATTACAGAGGTTTAAACTCCTAAATCTACTCTAAATTCTAAAGGGACAAGGATAGAAAATGCAAAAAGAAAGAACTAAAAATAATGCTAATAGGTGATGCACCAAAGGAGTGGTGAGCATTTTTTACTTTTGCAAATTGACACAGTTCATAAAATGCAACAAAAACAGCATGCACAAACTGATAGCTATAATGAAGTGTTAGAAATTAGGCAAACAACACCAGCAAAGGATAAAAACTCATCACACGGCATGTATTGTTATTTTAACATCAAAATCACTTGCATTCAAACACCTGAAAGGCAAAAATACAGTTGTAATTTCTAGAAAAGGTCTGTTATTCCACTAAACCACTTCCAATGTGAAAAAGGGAGCTTGCCATACACAAAAAATGTTCAACCTTTGAAAAATGAGCCAAATCTGGCTTTTACAGTGCAAGGGACAAGCCCAGGAGAGAAAAATGTGGGAAAACATGCAAGGGTTCAACCATTGACCAAAATGCCATCAAAACAACATGGGTGACCTGATAGACCCATTCCCTAACATTTTTAACCATGCTGGGAGAGAATGCAAGCCATTCTTCATTAAAATCGGTGGTTGAAACATCATTTCTATTCATGACCACGTGCCAGAAGCATTTTTATTTTCTCTCTCCAAAATCCACCAAAATGCAAAATTGACCTTGGAATCTTGTAGAGAATTTCACCAGCTTTCCATTGATATAAAGAATGTGAAAATCGAGCTCTGGATCGAAAGATATGGCCATTTGAAGTTTTAGGGCAAAATAGGGCCAAATCGGGTTGGTGGGCAAAAATTCGAATTTTTGCACCTTTTTGGTCATTTGGAAAATTTTCCAAAATTTCCCGCACTCTACCACTCTAGGTGCCATGTGGTGGCATCTCATTGGCCACGGGCCTTTCAAGGGAAAATTTTTCCAAAAAACTCCACCGAGCCATAACTTCAAAAATACATGGAGTTAGGAGGAAAACTTTACCTTTCTGGAAAGCTGAGAAATAGCTCTATCCAATGGTGTCATTTCAGAAGGTTTTGAGTGCTTGAAAGCAAAATTTTGTGACTGAGGCACAAGAGAGGGAAGAATGGGAGGAGTTAGCCACAAAATGAGTAGGGGGCACATTTTGGATAACAATTTTGGTGACTCAGAGGGGGCATCTACCTCTTTGGATGAAGTTACCGAGTTGCTCAAGTATCCATTGGGCATGGAGTCATGAGTTGTAGCCTGTAAACTGATTTTAACTTTGAAAACCTCCTCTCTAAGCGACTTGGAAACCCACTTTGAAATGGTGTGCAAGAGCAAAACTAACACCACAAAAACTATGTACAAAACTAAAGGTCATACATGCTCCAAAATGGAACATGCAGAGTGTGCACAAGCACTTCTTTTACTGAAAGCAAAACTACCTATCCTACTCTAACTAGAAGCAAAAGTGGGCTAAACAAACCTTGTAACTGGTTGGGAGAAATAGCTTCCCTTTCTCAAAATTTGCAACCATGCAACTGATTTGGCACTAAACATGGCTGATTGGATGAGTGGAAAATCAACAAGAAGTTGGTCTTCTACCCAAATCATCAAGGTGTCAACTGAAAACAAATCCAATACCTCTTTTAGTTTCTCTACATTTGGATTGAAGAGGTATGACAGCTGATCCTTGGTACTTTGTAGCTCACCCTCATGCTTAGAAGCAAGCATGACTGGTTGTGACTTCTCCTTTGACTCCAATGAAGTCAAATACCTTATTGGGCAAGGTATGATCCGTTTGATATGCCCATAGCTCTGATTTTCAACTCCAAAAATGGAGTCTTCTTGTAGACCTTCTTGGGTGGGTGATGTGGAAGCAATGGTAGGACTTTTCTGGCCTTTCTCTTCCTCCAATGAAGAACATGAAAGATTAAAATTTTCCAATCTTGGTTCCAAAGAGATGCTATAAGATGCAGGCTACTGCAAATGAATGCTCTCCTTCATGACAGTAGGCTCAAGTATTTGGGACGTGGAAGATGAAAGAGAGAATGGTGGAAACTCAACTGGTTCTTCTTTATCAAAACAGTCCTCCAAATCTGACAGATACACTACCTCATTGTTGTCTTGCTGCAAATGCTCAACTTCCTCCATGGTGTCCTCTTGATCTGTAACTTGATCATCATGGTTTCTTTCATCCTCCAACATTGAGTTTGAGAGATCAAACTCTTCTTCAGCACTAGAACTCGAGAGAGATGAAGTAGAAAGAAGAACTGAAGGTTCTCTTGTAGCCTGCTTTGTGCTCAAACCCCTTGGATCTGCACTTTTCTCCTCCACAACTAGAATGTGCTCCTCTTCTTTTGGATTTGGAGCAGATTCTTCCTCCTCTACTACTTGAAGACAATCTTGCTCTTGATAGAACTCTTCTTCTAGCATGAAGTTTTTCAAGCCAAACTCTTCAATCTGCTGCTCTAGAGGACAAGTTAGGACTGCAAGATCTTCTTCTGAGCTTTCTTCCTCTATGGCTGATTGTGCAACTTGAATTGAATCAGCATTCCCTTCAAATAGAGTGCTAACATGGACACTACTTTCTGAGAAAACTGATTGCTGATCTGCTTCTTTCTCTTGCTCTTCCTCTACTGCCACAAAATAAGTCCTAGCCATCACTTTTTCTCCAACTCCAACCTCTTCTGAAGGCTTAACCATCAAGGGGATCTTTGTCATCCCAAATTTAAGAGCCCAACTCTTCAGACTTTGAATTTCTTCATCCTTGTTTGGCTCTTCTTTCTGTTGTTGTTTTCCTTGACTGGCATTCTGATTTTTATCCTCCCAACATGGATTTGGGAATGCAAGAGGAGAAGTGGATTGTAACTCAATTGATTTGGAAATTTTTCGTGGTGGTGGAGGAGGTAGAAACTCTTGTTTCTTTGGAGGAGGGGGTATTTTTGTTAGCTCTTGTGGAGGGGATGACTATTTGGAAGGAAAGGGGAAAGAAGAATTGAGGTGTGGTGGAAGACTAGGGAATGGAGAAATGGAATTAACTCCTGGGGCAGCATTGACTAGATTTAGAATTTGAAATTCCAAATGAGATGATGTTGCTTGAGTAATGGGAAGAGAAAAACCAGATGATGGTGTAGAACTTACCCATTGACAAGGTTGTTCAACACCAAGTGTATAGGCCTCTATTTCTGTTGTCCATTGTGCAAGTTGGGGCAATATCTCCATCATGAAGTCCAGCTTCTCCTGAGGGCTGAAGTGTCTTGGAAAAGGGCCTCCCCATGGACAAGGAGTCCTGTAACCAATTCTGAAAGCTTTCATTTGAGTTGTTGCTCTTGATTGCACCATTTTTGCCTCCATCTTTTGGATTTGTTCCAGCAGATCTGCATTTTCTTCTTGACTACCCTCACAACTAGCATACCCTTGTGCTTGACATGCTTCATATCCAAACTGACTTTGGCACTGCTGCTCATATGGGTAGACATGCTGATTTTGAATTTGATCAAAATGCTGATTTGGAGGATTTGTAAAACATGTTGGAGGTGTGATATATTGCTGTTGTAAATGTGAATTCCATGATGGAAATGAAGTCATGATTGCACAACTTCATGGAATGGAAAAGAATGAAAATGATGGAAAGAAGAATGGATGGAAATGAATGGAAAATAGGTATGCAACTTAGAGAATGAGTTGTTTACCAGATGGAGTCACCAGATGTGATTTTGAAAGTGCCTCTAAAAGGCTGAATCTTTAACAGGAACACACCAACCTATCAAAGATAAATTGGAAGACCTCTAAGGTCCCACCGAGTGTACCAAAACTGTTGTTGCAAATCAGCAGCACCCCTTGGATGTTGATCAGATTTCTAGTTTGATCATACTAGCATCCAGTGTGATTGCACAACATTGAATCCTCTTCCCAAGTGTGGGACTTACAAAAATGGAAGAGAAATCTCCATATTAGAGGCTGGTTCCTTAACTCCTCTGATCATCTATTTTACTTGCACAATTGCAGAGGTTTAAACTCCTAAATCTACTCTAAATTCCAAAGGGACAAGGATAGAAAATGTAAAAAGAAAGAACTAAAACTAATGCTAATAGGTGATGCACCAAAGGAGTGGTGAGCATTTTTATACGTAAATTGACACTGATTCATAAAATGCAACAAAAATAACATGCACAAACTTATAGCTGTAATGAATGTTAGAAATTAGGCAAACAACACGAGAAGAGGATAAAAACTAATCACAGGGCCTGTATTGTTATTTTAATATCAAAATCACTTGCATTCAAACACCTGAAAGGAGAAAATATAGTTGCAGTTTCTAGAAAAGGTCTGTTATTCCACTAAATCACTTCCAAGGTGAAAAAGGGATCTTTCCATACACAAAAAATGTTTAACCTTTGAAAAATGAGCCAAATCTGGCTTTTATAGTGCAAGGGATGAGCCCAGGAGAGAGAAACATGGGAAAATGTGCAAGGGGTTCAACCATTGACCAAAATTCCATCAAAATAGCATGGGTGACCTGATGCAGACCCATTCCCTAACATTTTTAACCATCTTTGGGAGAGAATGCGAGCCATTCTTCATTAAAATAGGTAGTTGAAATGTCACTTCTGTTCATGACCACGTGCAAGAAGCATTTTTATTTTCTATCTCTAAACTCCACCAAAATACACAATTGACCCTGTAATATTGTAGAGAATTTCACCAGACTTTCCATTTATATAAAGAACGTGAAAACCGAGCTGGATCGAAAGATATGGCCATTTGAAGTTTTAGGGCAAAACAGGGCCAAATTGGGTTGGTGGGCAAAAATTCGAATTTTTGCACCTTTTTGGTCATTTGGAAAATTTTCCAAAATTTCCTCGCACTCCGCCACTCTAGGTGCCATGTGGTGGCATCTCATTGGCCACGGGCCTTTCAGGGAAATTTTTTCCGAAAAACTCCGCCAAATAATAACTTCAAAAATACATGGAGTTAGGAGGAAAACTTTACCTTTCTGGAAAGCTGAGAAATAGCTCTATCCATTAGTGTCATTTCCAAAAGGTTTTGAGTGCTTGAAAGAAAAATTTTGTGACTGAGGCACAAGAGAGGGAAGAATGGGAGAAGTTAGCCACAAAATGAGTAGGGGCACATTTTGGATAACATATACATCAAGGATTTTTGGACAAGGGACATACCCAAATAAGAGCAAGGAAATTGCTTAATCAGGAAACCTAGGATGTGAGATAATCTGACTTGGATTAGATGCTCCACATTAATGAAAATTATCACTTTTATGAAAATTATCCAACTGTTCTGAGACCAATTCATAGTCATTTAGAATAACCTTAAAGTTATAGGCTTCCTGGATAGATTCTTTACCCAACATGAAATTATCATCAAAAAATGGATTAAGACAAAAATTAGGAAGGTCATTAGATATTTTAATACCCTAAATACTATTGGAAGATAGAGCTTGTTGAAAAAGGCTACTTAAGGACTTGGCCATAATAACATAAATAAATGGCGAGAGAGGGTCTCCTTGTCTCAAACCTTGGCCCGCTTGGAAGAAACCTTACGGCTTACCATTCACTAGAACCAAAACGCTAGTTTTGGAGATACAAGTCATGATCATGTTCACAGAGGAGATATTGAAGCCCACCTTGATCAAAATGTCTTAAAGGAAGAACCAAGAAATCGTATCATATGCTTTATGCATATCTAACTTGACAAACATAGTAAATCTTCACAATTTTTCAATAGAATGAATAGCTTCTTGGATCACAATGATATTATTTGTAATTTTCCTTCCTAGAACAAAGGCTCCTTGATTAGCCGAGATGAAGTTGGAAAAAACATTTTTGATCCTTCTCACAATGATTTTTGTAATCAATTTATAACTAGTATTACAAATACTTATTGGTCTAAAGTCCTTAACTTCTTTGGCCCCAACTACTTTAGGAATGAGGACCAAGAAGGTGTTATTCATCTGTTTCAAGAGGTAACCATTATTGAAGAAGTCTTGGACCATCTCAATAACATCTTTCTTGATCACCTCCCAAAATTTTGAAAGAAAAAAGTAGGGAAACCATCAGGACTAGGAGATTTATCTGGTTCCATTTCAAAGACAACAAATCAAATTTCCTCCTCCGTGGGTATCATTAATAGATATCTATTTTCAACATTGAAAATCACATTCTGAAAAAGATCAAGAACTTTATTCTAAGCATTCTCCTCCATAGCCTACCCCACATGGAAGAGCTCCTTGAAATAATTTATTATTATATCATTGATTTCCTTACTTTCGAATAGATCACCCCATTCTCTCCTCTAATTTCATTAATCTTTAGGAGGTTGGCTTTTGAAGTAGCTGTAAAGTGGAAAAATTTAGTATTCTTATCACCCTCCTTGAGCCATTTCACCCTCATTTTTTTGTATCGAGTAAACCTCTTCCTTAGCAAAAATATCAAGATGTTCAATCAACAATTTATGTTCTGATATTTGAGAACATGGATAAGGCCATCATCCTCCATTAGTTCTTCAATCATTCTTAAATCCTCTACAATTGTGATTTTTTCTTGGAAAATATTCCTAAATTTTTCCTTATTCCAATTTTTGAGATTACTTTTAACATCCTTCAGTTTAAAAATCAATCTAAAACTAGCCACCCCATGAACTTGGATACCCCACCATTTTTGAATTCTATTGAAAATATCTAGATAATCCAACCACATCTTTTCAAACCTGAAAGGTCTTGCTTTCTTGGGTTGATTCATCCCCAAATTTAGGAGTAAAGGATTATGATCCAACCCAATTCTAGGAAGGGTTTTAAGAGAATAATTTTTGTTAATCATACACAAATGGCTCACCACAAATATGTCTAGTCTAATCTAAATTAGATCACACCCCATCCTTCTATTCACCCAAGTATATTTTGGACCCTCAAATTCCAAGTCAAACAAATCATTTCTGGCTAGAAAATCAGCTAAATCTTCCATGCTATAAGAGTAAGAAATGAAGCTACCCTTCTTATCTCTAGGGAGAGGGGGGCATTGAAATCCCCACTAATGATCCAATCTTTTTCTTTGAATTTTTTTCTAAATTTAGACATATCCTCCTATAAATTCATTCTTTCACAAGTCTTGTTCTCGAGGCATATACATTTGAAACATACCAAGTTTTCTTTGACTCAATCTCAATAAAACTTATAACCACATGCCCAGGGGTAGTGAAAATCACTTAACCCTTCACTTGTTTAGGATTCCACATAGTAACTATGCCTCTTGAGGCTCTAGAGGAGCTAATTCCATCCCAAAAACCTTCTTTCCAAATATTCCTTCTCACCTCTATAAATATATCCATCGTCATTTTTGTTTCTTTAAGTATTAAAATATCAAGTTTATTTCTTATTCTAAGGTCATTAGCTATTCTATGTTTCTTTGGGTTGTTCAAGCCCCTAATATTCCATGAAATAATAATCATTTATAATTTATTATTGTGGGAAAAATACTTCCCTAAAGTACTTTTTATTCCAGTATCCACCTCCTTCCTAGCATTATTTTCCCTTAATTCCTTATTACTTTTCCTACCCCTTGTAGCTGAATATTTTCCTACATATGCTCTAGAATTGCTTCGGGTAACTAGTTTAGATTTATTTACCGGTGTTTTGGGAGATGCAACATTTTCATATGTGTCTGAAACATAATCCCTTAAAATCCCAAATACATTTGAGGTAGCAAAGGCCTCATCTTTTCTTTAACCAAATGAGCTCTGGCCTATTGATGAAACCTTGTCCAGTGAGGGTCCATAAGAAACTTGTAAAACATGTTTTCCTTCTGATTCCTAGACACACATGTCCTCTATTTCTAGAACCACCTCTTCCAAGTCAGGATCATCATTTTATTTTTCTTTGTCATTGTCTTGATCTTTTGTGACAAAAAATCCCTTGACAGGGGTTTTATCCTTGGGCATTCCTGATGGACTAAATTATTTTGGTATATCCTAATTTTCCAAATTCTCATTAAACACCACCCTACCATTTTTTCCAATCTACCTCCATTCCAAATTCTCCTTATTATTTATTAGCATATGAGTTTTGGTGATTGATTCATTTTTTTTCTTTGATTGAGGGCATCTTCTGAAGTCATGGCCCACCAACTTACATTTACTACAGGAAAAAGGGGATGGTTCATAATCAAATATTTACACCCAGAATCCCTTTTTGGTCATTAGTTTGATATTAATTTCCAAACCAGTATCTTGGTGCATATTAATGTAGAATCTAGCATGGGTAAGTCTTGTCTTAGCTTTTGTGACCGGATCTAGAGCTATAGGCGAGCCCAAGATCTTTGTAATACCTATAAGGACCTCTAGTTCCCAAAAATCAAGGGGAAAACCTGGGAGATTAACCTAGATTGGAAACTCAGAAACAAATTTCTCAAAAGGGTTAAAAGATGGTTCCCATTTATGAACTACCACATGAGATTTTCCAATAAACCATGACCCTTCCGCCAAAAGTTTCACCACATGTTATTTAATGCGAGCGAGAGAGACTAGGAAGAAACCAATCACATAGGCTAAGACTTCAATCACTCCATTCCAAGTCCATCTCCTCTTGGCCTCTGAAATAGTCAATGTTGGGTCTAAAACCCATACATTTCACAAAGAAGTCTCTGTCCATCGTAGATTTATCTCTAGCCAAGAGAATCTCGGGAATTTTAAGAGATAAATTAACTTTCTCTTTAGAAGGATCTAGTCCATATAGAATCATTTTTTCTAGTCTCTTTCGACCAATCATTCATCCCATGTGGTCTTCACCACGGACTCATCTTTATTGTCCTTTCTCAAAGCAAACATGTGATCCTGTTCTTGATTCATCACCTTCTCCTGCTCCTTCCGATCCCCTAAAAGTTATTACTCATTTCCCTAGTTTAAAATCCACTTTTTCTCCCGATCATTATCATGCTCATTCTCAAACTTGATTTGGGTTTAAAACATTCAATTTCATGTCCATCACTTTAGAGAGAAGGTTTGGAGAGAGAAGAACCCTATTAGTAAATTAATTAGAACTTTTTTCTCCTTTTGACCTCAAAATTGTTTTAAAGGTTATATATATATAATTTCTCCTCAAAAAATCATTCTTTGATTTATCTTAAGGATGTTTTTCATTATTTAGTTATTGTTAATAATTTAAGGTGCCTAGTTTAAATTTTTCAAAAACACAGTATTGGTAAAACTTCTATAAATTGCACAAAAAACCTCCTTATTTCGTGAAATTTATATCACACCTTCAAAACTCACCCCTAAATGAATTAAATGTCCATTTTTTCATATTTTACTCCAAAAATCATTTTACCATCTCATTTATGCAACATTTATTATCTAGTTCTGAGAAAGAGTGTTATATAAACCTATATAAGTGCTCAAATCACCTCATTACTGACTTGTGAATCTATTTAAACTTCATATAAAATCATATTATGATCATTCCATTCTTGGTTTGCATCCTCATACCTTGACTCATCATCCTCACTTGTCTCTGGGCTTGTATTCACTAAAAGTGCTGTAATGACCATCTTCATGCCATCTAAGCTTTATCCTTGATGTGATACTCCTCCTATGGATGTTATACTAGATCATACTACTCCAATAATTCTTGATATACTTTTCCTTAATCTATTTCTCATGCTTTCATGTCACCCTGTTTGACCTGGGACTAGGATTGAACCTAGAGTTACTTGATTCTTCAAGATTTTTCCATGTGCACTTGTTACAAACTCATTTAAATCTCAAAAACATCTTATTAACCATGTTTTGCCTTTGAATCCTTCATAAATATTTGGGAGGAAAAATTCACAAAAGTCACTTGTTTGACCATGCACGTAGATCATACTCGCTTACCATGACATCATGATTTGACACCTGAGACTACTTGGGGACACTTTGACATCAATTGACACTTGACATCAATGAAAACATTTTGAAACATTTCCAAAAAAATTAATCATGGAGGTGAGACAAGACTATTATATGATGTTTTCATGATGCTTCATGATAATTTTTATGCCAATTCGAAGATATTTGTGCAAGTTATGTGTTTTTTAAAAAGCTGGGTCTTAAAGAAGCAAAATCCAACTCAATATGGGAAATTTAGATTCTCACCCACTAAAAAAATTATTGAATGCAAACGTGAGGCTTTAGGAGATTATTTTACATTGATCTAAGATTTTTTTTCAAGATCAATGAGGTGGAATTGTTGTCAAACTTTTATTAACAATCATGAACAAGATAAAGTGGTTTGAAACCCTAGTTAAACCCTCATAACAAAGTGACTTGGTAAATTTTTTTATTTTTCATCTCTACATGAACTTATAAATATAAATTGATGTAGTAGGGTTGTATATAATACCCCAAATCTGATTTTGGTTGTGGTTTTGTGTTCCTGCTATTTCAGGAAGAGAGAGAAAACCCTAGTTTTTTTAAGTTTTATTATATTAGGGTTGATATGGATACTTCACAATGAAAATTAAACTATTGAAAAATACTTGGAAGATGCTCTAAGTATCCATGAAAATTTTCAGCTTGGTTAAATGGATAGAATGAAACACATGGGTCCTCAAAGTAGCACTACCGATTTTGGCCTTAAGAGCTAAAATGCTAGTCTTGTGGTTAGAGTTATGTTTGATGTTTTTACATGCTATAAAAATTATTGTTAAGGATGGAAAATTAGTAGAGGCATAACATGATGTTTTTAAGTGCTTTATTTGATCTAGAATTTTTTTTTTTGTGTTCAATCCATAATGGCTTACTTGGTCCAATTAGGCTTGCTCAAGAAGGTTATTGAAACATGTGTGTTTGAATGAATTTATCCAAATGGCATATGTTTATTAATGCTTGAGAATGTTGGTAAAATTTTCCTTGATGTTTTTCAATTGGTGGTTGAGATTGGAAGATGATTTGTAGGTGTTTGAGCATTTTTCTCTCAAGACTAGTTCTTAAGTCCAAATTTCTTATTTGGAGTAGTTTGAGTTTGATATTTTTAAGGATTTGCACTATGAATTGGAGAAAAAAGTGAGTTGTCCAAGAAATAATATTTAGATATATTTCCATTGATATATGACATAAGTCATGATGATGAGTTTTTATGTGAACTCCTTCATTTTTATGGAATTAAATTATGGGTGCTTGAAGACCTAGTTTCTTTTGATTTCTTCTTGGTGTGTGTCATGAAGAAGTTGGATATTTTATAGCTTATGAAATAGGTTAAATTTTAGTGGAGATTCTTCACTGATTCATAAATATTTACATTTTTGAAATTTGTATCTGGAAATTTTGAGGACTCGTAATGAGCACCATGTCACCTAAAATTTCTAGGTGTAATTTACTTTTGTGGGTCTGGTCACCTTGTGTTTAAAAAAATTCATATATATACATGTATATAGTCAATGCCTCAAAGAAAAAAAAAGTAATTTATTCAATATATAGTAATAAAAAAATATATTTAGGCCATACTCCTAGCTGCAAATGCCCATTGCATTATTAACGCCTCACTCCATTTATTTGCTAATGCTTGCATTTGCAATATTGTTGTTGACACCCAATTTGCATTAGTAAGGACAAGCTTGACCATTATTGTTTCTACATATATACATTGATGTGGTTATGTAACTCAGATGTTTATTGGAATCATCTACTTGACCGTAGTTAGGGTTACAACTTGACCATAAGTAGGTTTTCTTATGGCTATAAAGGAGTCATATGTATGCATTTGGTGGCTACATGCACATATATGTGACATAATATTTTCATATAACCACCCAAATGTGTGGAGGCATTAAAGGATAGCCATTTTACTTTAAACCCTACATTTTATTAACTTGAATGTTAAGTGTAGAAAATGTAGGGTTTCAATCAAAATGGTTGACATTGTTTATTCATCCATGATGGATATGAATCTCATTTGTGTTATCTTCATTATAGTCTGAAATCAATATGATTCCAAATCCACCATGTATATGTGGCTTTTTGACTATCACCCAACTGCATATGTTGTTTCTTGACTACATATGCAGCCACCCAACTTCATGTGTAGCCTCCCGATTACATACATATCCCATAAATATTACTAGCTATGCTTTGATAACCGTATGGAAAACCAAATACCTTTTTCAGCTTTGTATCTATATGCATTTTCCCCATATTCACCATCAATACGAAAACCATTTTTTATAATTCACCAAATTAAAGATAAGTTGGATTTTGGTAAGCGTTCTTAAGATTTTCCTTGTCCTAAGATTGTTGATAATGACAAGGAATTTTTCATGACATGTGTGGAGCTTCTTGTGCCTTGACAAATTTGTTTGATGTTCTTGGAGTTGTTGGTGCATTCATTGATGCTTGAGGAGCTTATTTTGGCATTTAAAGGTGTCTTGGTGTTTT
The DNA here is from genome assembly GCA_018340775.1 of Taxus wallichiana var. yunnanensis. NCBI lineage: Eukaryota > Viridiplantae > Streptophyta > Pinopsida > Cupressales > Taxaceae > Taxus > Taxus wallichiana. The sequence goes on along the minus strand of CM031244.1, from coordinate 209,288,279 downwards.
CTCATGATGTCTTGACACCTTCTAACCTACTTGGGTATCTTAAGTTAACTTATATGATGTTATTATTATGTTTTTAAGTTTTAATGACCGACCTACTTGGTCCTGGATGACCTATGGGTGTTTTGAGCTAGTTACTTGTATATAGGCAAGTGTTTTTATAATTTTTGACTAATTGAGGTCATGGGGTTATGAGTGACCTAAAGGAGATTCATGAAGAGTGTAGAGGGGTCATGGATAGAGCCTAAAAGATGTATGAATACCTAAGAAATATATATGATTAGGTTTGTAAGTGATATTGATGTAATCATCCCATGAGATGAAATTTTTGAGAGAGTTGAAAAAGAGCTTATTTTAAATAGAATTTGGTGTGTTCGGAGATGAAATTGGATCAAAATTAGTTGTGTGAGAAGCATATAATATACGATAATTTATTTATAAAATATATTATTATGTTTAATTTTCATAGGATTATTTTTTTGTGAGTCATATCAATAAAGGTTTAGGGGTTGGTGTTCTTTGTGAAGTGGGTGATTCACTAAACAAATGTTACAAGATGTCTAATATTATTTCAAGTCCTAAATTTTTATAATATAAGCTAAGGTTTCAATAGGTTTTCATCCCCTTGAGTGTTTCCAACATATTTTTGGTTTCATGTGTTCTCTCTTTTGATTCATACACTTTTGATTGTTTAATACACACCTAATAAGCTCACATGGTTTATGACTTTTGAATGGTTAAGTTGAATGATGAATATAAGAAATGGTAAATGAAGTTGAATTTTTTTTATGAATGATTCACCCCCTATTCATTATTCTTCTAAAAATTAGTATCATATTTGGTCCTTGTGAAGCAAGTTTGAAAACTTTAAGGATGTCCTCTTGAAGCATAGGAAATGGGTAAATGATATGATATTAAAGAATCATTAAGAAATAAGTATGAAGCTAAAAATAATTAATCCATGGATTGGAAGAAAAAAATGAGTTGTATGGAGGTTAAACATGGCCAAGCCATAAAGGTTTTGGAATCAAAAGTCAAGAGTGTGACAAAAACCCTAAGAGATAAATAAGAATATTGTAGTATTTATGAAGATGAGTTGAGATCCTTAAAATTAGAATTAGATCAGATACATAATATGTTGAATATTTTCGAGGAGAAATTTGAATCCCTAAATGATATTTTGCATAATCAAATGTCAACTAGTGACAAGAATAGTTTAGGTTACAAAAGAGAACACATGGAAGTTAGTGTAGATGTCAAGGCTGGTCCAAGTACATATTAATTCATGAAGGAGACAAAGAGGAATGATTCAAGAGGTCTAGACTGTAAGAAAAGAAAATAATATCAGGTATGGTCCTTATTTCATTTGTTATTGCTATTATTTCCATGATTTTGTTCATAGGGTTATATAATGCAAGAAAAATCTCTCAAAGAATGAATATGTATGGAATGGTGAAAGATCCTTCAAAGGTCAATTTTATTCTAGTTGTGAATATAGTCATAAAGCCAATGATTGTGGTTAGAACCTAAGTGTATGTAACTCGGGAGGAAAGAGGAATAAAATAAATAGTTAGGTTGTGTGTTATAATTATAATTAGGTTAGAAACATTGCTAGACATTTCTATCAAAGATCATCTACAAAAAGTTGGAAGGATAGATTACCAAGAGGTAAGAGTCCTATTATCTATTTCAAATGAAATTTTTAGTCATATTAAAAATATTGTAGAATAAATATAAAATTCTATAGAGAGAGGATTAGGAAAAATATGATCATGTTGAAAAATCTAAGTATTAACCTAATCATGTCCCTGTTGAGAAGGAAAGACAAGATGCTAGTTGTTCTAATCAAATGGATGATAAAAAAGAAAGGGATCTACAACAAGAAAAATAAAGAGGTTCATGATTTTTCCCATGTAGACAAGGGTGTTTTATAGTGTTATATGCAAATTGGTGCATGGGTGCCTCCATTAGGCTTCATGGAGTCATTTCTCATATATGAGAAACAATATAGGTACATTTTCTTGTTAAAGGTTTGCTGCTTTACCAAGGAAGGTACTATTTTTTTCTTGTGTCATTCATGAAGTATCTAAATATTGTGTCAAAAGTTATACCTTTTCAAGATATGTTTTAGCACTATTTATCCAAGGTATTAAATTTTTTGTATGAAGGAGACTTGGTAATCAAACTAATAAGATGGTTTTGTGTGTCTGATCTATTCTTTATTAGTTTCATTATCTCCCGATTAAGTGTGCTGAAATGATTTCATCTTATGTCTCGAAGTCTCAATAGTCACTATCATATGTAATTAATTACAAATTTTTAAGATGATCTCACAATTATCCAATAAGGTAAACAAATTTGTGTTACTTAATGATCATCCATGAGTAAGTTAGCATAATCATAATAAGTCTTTGTTGTTAATATGATGTCTTCTCTATCAAATAAAAATTGATGATCTATCTAGATAAGGTGTATTTAAGTCTTGGTATAAAGTCTAGTTTGTGTTATGCCTTAGGTATGTGTTTCCATTATTTATAGTTGAAGTCTGAAGAATTTGATTGGTGATAATGGTAAAAAATTGTCCTCTGTGTTTAGAGAAGATTGTGAAGCATCAAAGCAGTGGTCTTGAATAAAAAATTATGTGTAAAGAGAGGATGGATTGATCTCTGTTATGATGAAAGTGTATTCAGGAAAGGATGTACTAACTCAGGGGATTTCAGGCTTCATGTGACCAAATTGAAGGCCTTGAAGGATTTTTAGTAGTGTTGGAAATATGTTACTTGCATAACAAATATGTTGTGGAAATATTACTCTATATGGCTTATGATGTTGAAAGTATGTGTACATGAGTTAATGTCGATCTACAATGCTTAAAGAATATTTTGAAGTATGATGGAAAATAAAAAATTTGGGTAAGTGTATTTTTAAAGTGGTGTTTGAAGGTTGAATCCATCAAGTTTATGTATCATAATATGAGTTGCGATAAAGTGTGAATATTGGTAGTCAATATTGAAGTCATTTTAGGGTCTCTAGGTAATATGACAAAGGGTAAAACTATGATAGCTTAATAAAAGTGTATAAATATGGTCCTTAGATTACTATAGGTTTTATTCTCTAATGGTTATGCACATATGTTGAAGACCACTATTGGTTTTAGGAATATATTTAGGTAGGACTAATGATCTAGTGCTCTTGAAGGTTGATATCATGCTTAAATTCAATATCAAAGAAGATGGACTCTAGGATCCGGTATGTTCTCTGTTCCATATGAGTAATATGGAATTTAGTGAAATTTACTTAATCAAAACAAAGAAAAGTGAAAGAGATAATAAAGTGTATTTTTATAGGGGAAACAATGGTTATCCAAAGTATTTATACCTATTCCAAGGTAGTGTTTTCATCATATGTCTACCATCATCTTACCATTCTTAGTTGTTGAATGTTACGTATCATGATTCATAAGTACTAGTATCTTATGAAGAGTGGTATGATTGAGTTCTAGAAATCTTGATGATAGAGATTGTAAGTGTGAAGGGTTCAAGGATGTCATATGTTTCTCATCCTAGGGGGAGGTATAGGTTCAAACAAGGTATTCTTTGTTTCAATCCATGAATGATGTCAAGAAGTTCTCTCTTAGGAAAAATTTAGCAGAGAAGAGGTTAATTATGTATTAAAATATTTATGGAGAAGTATATGAACCTAAGAAATATTAAAAATAAATCACCCAAGGCTGATCAAATAAGAATGAAGTAATGGAGCTCATCTTGAGCTAATGAAATATTATGAACTATCTAAAGTTAATAAAATTATTGCGAGGGATTTAAAATGTATGATGCATGGTTCTTCTATTTTTATGACTACAAGTGCTTCTAAGAGCTTGAGTTTTCTCAATAAGGTTCATGTGTTCATTTATTCACCAAATATTATCAGTTGAAGTCACGAGTTTGAATATCTACATGGAAAAGGTCTAATATGGCCATCCAAGGTTGAGACAGAGGGTCCTCATAATATTGAATGTTGTTAAAGTTTGTATTATGAAGTTAGAGAATATGTATATGGCATGTTCTAGATATGAGAAGAGGTATAAAGTGTGATCATTAGGATCTTGAAGGAAAAAATTTGTCAAGATGGAGTTCAAGTATGAAGAGCTTCGTCATGGATTAATGTGATTCATGTTTTGAAGAAAGATGATGTAGTAGTTCTATGAAGGTATCAAGAGTTCTTAGAGTGAATAATTTCTCCCAAAATATGTTAGTAGGTTTGATAAAGAACATTATGGTGATATAATATTGTTTCTCAGGTTGGATAATCATATTTTCATCCTACATCATTTAAGAAGGATTGTTTGATAGAGATGATAGTCAAAATTAAAGAAGTTCATTATTTGTCTTGTCATGAAAAGGTTTGTATAATGTTGTCAATCTTCTAAGATAGCCTAAAATTTTGGAGATAGGTGCATATGGATTTATATGAAGATCATAATATTAGGGTCTAATATTTGTTTAAGAAAAGAAGGAATCAAAGGCTAGTCAGTCCATTATGATAAAGATTAATAGTCAAGGTAGTTTGAATGTTTCTTTTGTGTATGAAGAGTAATCTTTGTGTGAATTTAAGGAAACCATATTAGGTCTTGAAAATATTATAATCCTATGATTTGTGGGCTAACATAATGGTATCTATGAGCCATTTTTGTGTAATTCAAGGCACTATTACTATTTGTTGATAGGTATGTGAAGTAAGGTAGTATCACGGTCTAGGCATCATGATCATGGTGTTGAAGGGGAGCAAGGATTGTCTTTGGTCGGGTGTTCAAGGTGTCAAGAAGGACTGTTAAGAATAAATTGTTGGTTATTGAAGGCATATTGAAAGTTGGAGGATACTAAATATTGTAATAAGTTATATTCTAATCAAACATGGCAAAGATCAATGAAATATTAACTCATAACTATGACACTTAAGTTGACCTACTTCCATGACACATATGCAAGGTAAAATCTTATATTCTTAAATTTTCTATTAGAGGATGATATCTTGCTAGGGGAGTCATAAAATGGAGTTTCATGAGCTATGTGTGCCTCTATGGCATAGTAAAGTTTGTAATTTTTGGACTGAAAGTATGTTTTAGGGCTCATGGTCCTAAACGTAGAAAAGGAAGATCTTGGAGGAAAAGCTTTTGTTCTCAAGCATGATTTAGGTATAAAAAGTGGTTTTTAACATGGTTGAAGCTCAAGTATGTGGTATTATCTCAAGGGGAGATGTTTTGATGCTCATATCAGGCGCATGGATCATTTATTTCTGTTGTTTGAAGTCAAGAAGAGAAAATATAGAATAAGGGGGAGTCAAGTCAAGCAAGTAAGTTGTTTTGTGCATTGTTTCCATTATGAGTCATAATTTTTAATTTTTCATGTTGAGTCATCATTGTATCCTTTTTCATATATTTTAAAGGGGGAGAGAAGCATCAAAAACATGAAAAATAGGTCATGTAGGTGTGTTTTGTCTTGAGGTTGCCATCAATGTTTCGAAGGTGGTTACCATTAATGAAAAAGGGAGATATTTTTCTCCATTATTTCTTAGGTTATCATTGATGTAAAAGTACATTGATGTAAAAGGGTTCTATGGTGTCATAGGTGTCTCCATGAGGTGTAAGTCAAAGTCAAACATGAATTTTGATTTTTAGTGTCTTGGTCTGGTGATTTCTCATGTTGATTTGGAGCATGTTCTAGTAGGCATGGTCACACTATGAGATCTCCAAAGTTATTTGAAATGTTTAATGAGGTAAATCAAGGTTCATATGATGTGTCAAAGGTATCCAAGTGTTTGGATATGGTTTCCATGGTGATTTCATTTTTTTCATGGGTTGTAGTAGTCATTATAGGCTTATTCCTAGACTTAGAGCATGTGGTTTGGTATGCTTTGACATGATATTTGGAGTAGGAAAGTCATGTAAAATCAGGGGAAACATGTTGTGGCACAAAAATGATGTGTGAAAGGAATTTTAGGTCAGTTATTAGAGCTATGATGATGTTTCATGGTCCTTAGGAAGCAAGAAGGTGAAGATAAGGAATGATAACACAATTAATTCACTATGGCTAGATAATTTCAAGAATATTTACACATGGATGTGAGTTAGTACTATTATAGGATGTTTTCATGATGGTTCATGACAAGTTTCATGTCAATTTGAAGATATTTGTGCAAGTTATGTTATTTTTGGTAAAATTGAGCCCTAGAGAAGAAACATCAAGCTCGATATTGGAAATTTAGAGGATCACCCACTCACACAAAATATTCATGGGAACCTAAGGCTTTGGGGGATGATTTTACATCGCATTAATAGTTTTTGAAAAAAACATTAGGTGGATTGATCATCAAATTTTTATGAATAATCGTTAACAAGCTAAAGTGGTTTCAAACCCTAGTCAAACCCTCATAGAAGAGTAACTTGGCATTTTTTTGTTTATTCCCCAAATTAACTTGGAAAGATAAATTTATTCCTTAGGTTTGTATAGAATTTTTCAGAGCTCATTTTTTTGGTCATTTGATGTTCTAGTTATTTCAGGAAGAGAGAAAAACCCTATTTTATGGGGTTTTCTTGTTTGAGGAAAAGATGGAAAATTCAAGATGAAAAGTAAAATATTCCATAATCCTTGGGAAATTATCTATATATCTATGAAAAACTTTAGTTTGATTCATTTTATAAAAAGAAAGCTATAGGTCCTCAAAGTAGCACTACTAATTTTTACCTTAAAGGCTAAAATGCTAGTCATTTGGTTTGAGTTGTGTTTAATGTTTTTGCATGTTAAAATAGTTTTTATCATGGAAAATTGGTAGAGGCCAAAAATGATGCGTTGAAGTGATTTATTTGATTTGGAAAGGTGTTTTTGTGTTCAATCCCTAATGTCCTACTAGGTCCTATTAGGATTTCTGAAGAAGGTTACTCAAACAATTGTGTTTGGATGAATTTATCCACATGGTATATGCTTCTTAGTTATTTATATTATTGGTACAAGTATCCTTGAAGTTTTATATGTGTTAGTTAATATTGGAAGTTTATTTTGAGGTGTTTGAGCTTGTTTCTCTCTGGACTAGTTCTTAAGTCCAGATTTCTAGTTTGGCTCAATTCCAAAGTTTGAGTTGTTTTGAGGCCTTGTACTATGAATTGGAGGAAAATGTGAGTTATTATAAAAATTATATTTAGATAAATTTCCATTGATATATGACTTTATTCATGATGACGAGCTTTTCTATGTGAAGTAATTCATTTTCTTAGACTTAATTCTAGGCACTTGAACACCTAGTTGTTTTTTCTTGCTTCTTGGTGTGTGTCATGAAGAATTTGGATGTTTTAGATCTTTCTTATATTTTTTTATTCTATGTAATTTTTAATTACATGTATGGATCATGTTGTTCCTTTAAAATAATTTGAAGTCCTTGGAGTTGTTGGTGCATTTGATGATGCTTGAGGAGCTTATTTAGGCATTTAAAGGTGTCTTGGTGTTTGATCATGATGTCTTGACCCCTTTTAACCTACTTGGATCTCTTAAGTTGATTTATATTATTTTATTATTATGTTTTTAAGTTTTAATGACCCACCTACCTGTTAATGGATGATTTAGGGGTGTGTTTGAGATAGTTACTTGTATATAAGCAAGTGTTTTAGTCATTTGTGACTAGTTGAAGTGATGGGGTTATGGGCAACCTAAAGGAGATTGAAGAAGAGTGTAGAGGGGTCATGGATAGATCCTAGAAGATTTATGAATACTTGAGAAAGGTATAGGATCATATTTTTAAGGGAAATTCACCAAATCATCCCAATAAAGGATAACTCTCAGCCAGTTGAAGAAGAGCTTGTTTTGAAGAGTGTTTGGTGTGTTAGGAACTGAAATTAGATCAAAATCAGTTGTGTGAAAAACATATGATCTGTGACCATTGATTTATAAAATCTATTATGATGTTTAATATTCATAAGATTCCTTTTTCGTGATTCATATTAGGGTCAAAGAATATAAGTGTGTCCCACTTGGTGGCCAAAAATATTTTAAAATATGACTAATAAATAAATATTTAAAAATACTATAAAATCTATTTAAAAATAAGGTAAATTTTGGATGCCCTACACCTTGGTATTTTTAAGCTCTTAAAAATACATATTTGGTCATTTTATATGTGTTTGGTCAAGTTTTTTTGTCGAACATATTTTGTGAAAGTACAAAACTACAAAAAGTGGGACACAATTATATGCTTTGATCCATTAACAAAGGTTTATGGGTGGGTGCTCCTTGTGAAGCGGATGCTTCACTAAAAAAATCTTGTAGAATGTGTAGTATTATTACAAGTCATTACTTTGTGTAATTTAATCTAAGGTTTCAGTGGGTTTTCTTCCCCTTTATATTTTCCCACATATATATGGTGTAATATTTTCTCTCTTTTGATTCTTTCACATGTGAATATTTAATACACACCTAATAAGCTCACATCATTTATGGATGTTGAATTGTTGAGTTCAATGATGAATCTAAGCAATGGTAAATTAAGTTGAAATTTTTGTATGGTGATTCACTCCCCTTCATCAATGTGCTTCTAATAGTTGATCGCAATAATTTTCATCCGTCAACATCACTCTTTAGAAGTATACAAGGGATGTTTTGGTAAAGAAATAAAGTTTTGGGTTTTACTTTGTTGGGAATAATTTTGTTAGTTGATTTTGTTATGATCATAGGCATAAAACATGGTTCATTTTTTGAAGTTCGATTAAGGCCATAATCACTATATTTGCATGATTTGAGCCATTTTGGGAAATAGTAGAAGATCCTATGGCATAGTTATAAGGTTGTGTTTTGTTGTTGATCTTGGCTGATTTAGTATTTTCTTAGGTTTCATGATATGCTCTTCATAATATATCTATAAAAAGTTAAACCCCATAACCAATATTAGGTATTTTTATAGTAACATACATAAAAAATATCACCATGATTATAAAATTATTTTGATTAAATTATGGGATTTAATTCTCTCTCATAATATTTTATCCACTTGCAATTAGAGTGTCCACGGGCTTACAATCTTGAATAGTACTTTTGTAACATGTCCTAAACATACTTAGCTTGAAAAATGAATACTTCCTCTTTATTTTAATGAAATTACATTCCAAGAAATTAATTCATAATAGAAATATAATTAATATAAAATTTTACTTTCATATCTTCCTTGAAGATTTGTGACATCTCCAAAGAGCTAACTATATATATCAATTCATCTACACAGAGACAAACATATAACACATTAGAACCCAATGCTTGTATGTAAAGAGTTGATTATTTTTGAATTATTACAAATATTTTGGTTGGTTTTAGTTTTAGAAAAGGAAGATCTAGAACTATTAATGTTTCATTAATGAACTGTAACCTAAAATTGAGCGTGGTCAAAACCAAAGACTTCAATATATAATATTTGTATGGGCTTGACCATTATGTATGGTCTTGTACCTACTTGGAATCTATATTTGTAACTAGTTTCTCGGTGCTGCTAGGCTGGTCATCAATGTTTCACTTTCTTTGTCGAGCAGCAGCTGTTTGATCGCTGTAAACCAGTTGTTTTTCTGCTGATTTGCAGCTGTTCGTCTTGAGTTTTATTATGTGCAGGTTTTTTCCTGCTTCTGAACTGCGAAGACTCCATCAGGGTGGGTAACGGTCAGCAAATAGAAGAATTCTACCACTCTGATGGGTAACGCTTCTGCTGGGTAACGCTTTTGTTGTTTCTCGGAGGTCGTTTTACTGTTTTACTGCTGTTGTTTTGCTGTTATGTCTCGTCTGTGTAGCTGTTTCTGAGCTACGTTGAGCTTCACTGTAACACTTGGATTTTGATCCATTAACTCTGTTTCTCACTCCTATTCCGGCTCTCAGGCCTCTTTTGTTTTCAAGGGTATAGTCCCTTTCAAAAAACTATTTGCCAATAATTAAAAAAACTAGATATAAATCATTGATTACTAACCTATTGGATATTTATTTAGACCATAATGATCCTTATTCAACTTATATACCCAAATTCTTTACCCTTTACCTCAAAACATTATGGTTGACCCACTTGTACATATTCAATAAATTTATTTAGGAATGTACTTTTGATATCAAGTTTATGGATTTAATATCCTTTATGATAATTACAAACAATAATTAGTATAATAATATATTTATGTGCCATATGGTGCATAAGTTTCCTCATGGTACACCACATATGTTTTTGTAAATCCTTTTGAAACTAGTATAGATTTTAACTTGTCAATTGTACCTAATTTTTGAATTTGGTATGTATAATTTTTTTAAAAATACATATTTATCATATGGAGGATAAATAATATTCCTCTTAATTTAATCCATATCGATTTTAATAACATCAACCCATCATTTCCTTTGATAGAGTTTGCATAAGTTATAGGTTCACTAGCCATAAATGAAAATGAAAACATAATATCTTCATCATAAAATATATTACCTTATTGATATTTCATCCTCTTATTATTTTTATTCAACAATTTTTCCTTTGTATGTGGATTCAACAAACACTTGTGCTTTCTCGGTGTTGATGTAGATGAATGACTAGTCTCTTATGAAGATCTAGTATTATTTACTATTGAACTAGAAACTTGTGTAGAAATTTTAAAGCTCTCAAAATATTATTCCCCCTTATCTCATGACCATTTTATAAATATTATCATGATCATCATGCATATAATTTTACAAAAATTACAATCTCTAGAAACAATTGTAGATTTACTAGTAGGATTATAAAAATTGTATCCCTTATTTTCATTATTATATCCTATTGATTTTCAATTTTTTCAGGAGAATCTTACCCTTTTTTATTTTAAATTTTTTAATTAACACACATAAAAAAATGAATAATGTTACATATAGATATTATGATTTAATTTAACTTCCAACATTAATTGCACAAATTAGAATAAAACTTTTCTAAGTGACTATTAATCTAACAACTGTCAAAATAAAATGAAAAGAGTGTAATTAGCCAATTTTGTGTGGATTTGGAATATTTTGGTTGGTTTTAGTTTTAGAAAAGGAAGATCTAGAACTATTAATGTTTCATTAATGAATCAGTAACCTAAAATTGAGCATGGTCAAAACCAAAGACTTCAATATATAATATTTGTATGGGCCGACCATTATGTATGGTCTTGTACCTACTTGGAATCTATATTTGTAACTTCTTGATTTCTTCACCTACCTGGAAATATATTTCATTTTTATCGATCTTCTTGTCTCAACTTCGTAATGGCTTAGTAAACTCTACTCAAACACTCAAAACCTTGTAATGTAAGGAGTTCTGTGAAAAATTGTTAGGTGGGTTTTTGTGCAACCATGTGCACCACCGATGGTGCCACTACTCGGAGAGGGATCAAACCACATGGTATTCTCTTATCATGTGATATCCATAATAGTGCTGTTAAAACTTGACAACCATGTTTTGAATTTACTTCATTTGAGTGTCACACTTAATCAAATGCTTGGGAAGGGTCACTTTACTTGGTTTTATGATGATAATGGAGACTCCCAGACTGAGAGGAGACTTCATACCAATATTGGGTTATTCCATAATTGATATTCATGAATTATATCTTTGAGTTCCTTTGGTGTTAGCTTTTTAAGGAAGAGTGCATAAAGTTCTAGGCCCTAAACAAGGTATGATTTACTTTCTTATATATGATTTAAAAGGTTATAATGTCATGAAAGGATGAATAAGGGGTATCTTTCTTCATAATAATATAATGGAATTGAAATAATTATTTTAAAACATGTTGGTTTCAAAACATACAATAGGTTCAAAGATTTAGTTCTACATCTAAATAAAAATAGAAATTTTTAGATAGAGAGAGAAAAGTATATTTTGACTTCACGGGCCTAAGCATGGATGTTTCTAAATATATTTTAGGTAATTAAAATTTATACATATGAAAGATAGGTTTGAAAATATAAGCAAGTGAATGAAGTGTTATTAGGGTGTGCTAAGAAAGAGTGAAGAGAGTGCATTTATTCATACAAGTGTGCAATGTTAAGATCATCGGTTTCAAGGGATAACTTTCCAAATTTGAGTGTTAACACCTATAAATATGTGATTCACACTCTTAGGATATAATTTATTTATCTTATCATTAGTAAAATTAAAAAATATAAAAAAATAAAATACATTTTTTCATGCCCATGATTTTACGACCCAAAAATAATCATTTAATTACCACGTCAAATTGGGGATTTGTTTTGATTTATTTAATCACTATTTACATTTCAACATACATTACAAGTCATTCATACTAAATTACTTACACCACTCGATAGGTTAATTATTTTCTCTTGGGATTTTAATAACATACGAGGGTAATAATTTAGTCATGAAGTGTTATTCATGTAAAATTTTCATAATTAATAAGCCACAAGGTATATTATATTTTTCCACCAAGGGGGATACTATAGCTATAAGGGGAGTTTATTTAATTCATTAAGGACTTACTTATTTTATTCGGTAACATTTAAAATTATTAAAGGTCTAGGACAAGTTATTTGAGGCATCGGTCCCATTTGGCCCCATCCAAATGGACCCATGCTCTTCAACACCAAAAATACATTTACATGTACTTTAATTAATTTAATCTAACCAAGAGAGGTAATATTAAGCCCACTTGCAAATTTTAAATGGAAAATTCAACCTAGGGGGAATCGGGAAAGTGGGAGGATCTAGTTTTAATTTGGATCCTTGGATCAAGGGTAATCTCCATCGTTGATCCTAGGTAACTTATTAGTAATCCCTAAATTTCATTATGACCCATTATATAACTTTTATTTTGCCAGTTTCTCTTGTTTTTCACAGGTTTCAATGGGATCTTCCATAGAGGAAAATGGAGTTTTATATGAATATATTAGACCATTTTATTTATTAATCCTTCTTTTTTCTTTAATGGTTTCTTTGTAATATCCTCACTAGGGTTTGAGGAAGAGAATGTGATGATAATATTCACAACATGAGATATATATATATATATATATATATAGTGTTTTATATTAAATTTCAGGCCCTATGTAAAGGTGGCCATGCAAGTTAGGAGTGGTTTATTATTATTATCATATTTATATAGTTGTTACTTATAATGAGATCAACCACGATCTAATGGCCATGAGCCTATCATATGGGGTAGGTGGCAGGGAGTGCACCCAAGAGAATACACATTCGTGTATGGAGGAAGGAAAAGGTTTTGGAAAGGGGTCATGGCTAGGACATGACCCCTCCCCAACCTTTAAATTTTTATTTTCATTATATACATATGGAGGGTTATATGATACATTTTTGCACTTATTTGTTTATTTCTAGGAGATACAAACACTGAAATAAGACCTACATAAATCTATGTACATTGATATATTATCACAAATAAATATATGATGTTATTTATAGAATTATTGGTATTTATATTCTTCTATACTTGTAAAGGCATGTGAATTTTATATGTAAATATATATATATAAATATATATATATATATATCAAAAATAAATAAATGTTGTTATTTATATAAATATTGATATTTATATTCTTCTATATAATTATAAAGGCACGTGAATTCTATATGTAAATATTTATAAAATGATAGTTGTTATAGTTATATAATTCTTTCTATTTTAGGGAATGTATCATTATACTATAAAATAAATAAATTTAAAAGCATATCTCCATTTAATTTCACAAATAAAATTCACTAGCCCACTATAATGGAATAAAATTAAATTTCCCAAGAACATATATAATTAGTGACAATATTTTTAAGAAAATATGGTTAGAAAATCATAGTGATACTTGTAAAGGGTTCTTAAGAAACTATTATTATTTTACACATAAAAAAGGTGAAGAAAAAATGGATAATGATAAATTTTCCAAGTACTTCCCTTTGAGAATTTTATATGTAACTACTAGAGATTCAATTTTAATTATAAACATGAGTAAAACAAAAATCTAAGTTTTTTTAATTAAGATACCAAATTAGAAACAATATATAAAAATGATACTAGGAAGGAATCTAACTCAAGTAAGTTTATATACATAATAATGAAATGTATAACTCAATATTTATCTCCCATATCTCTTGCACTTGAGTCAATCAAAACTAAATGGATAACTTCCAATAATATGAAATGTAAGAAAGTTGTATTCTTCATTCCAACATTAAAACCAAAAATTACATATTTGATAGATTTGTAACAAGAAACAAGGTAGGTTGATGTCAAATAATATACATTAAAAATAATAGTAAATCAAGAAATATTTTTAGTTTATAACCACTCATAAATTTATTTGGCTCGACACAAGTATTACAAGAAGAGTAAAAAGTTTTAAGGTGCAAGAGGCCTAGCTCACAACAAGAGAGTCAAAAAGCAACTTACAATTCTAAAATACCAACTCATCAATTCAAAAAAATCCCTTTCTATCATAAGCTTGAAGCAAAAACAATTCAAGAATTCCCTACACACTTGAAAATGGAGGGTTAAATGAGATAAAGGTCTCTAAAACAAAAAACCAATGGGATGGTGACATGTTTTAACAATCCCTTCCCACTTCCAATTCAACAAAATATACCTATTAAGGAAAAAAAAGAAATAATAAAGGAATAGGTATTCTAAAAAAACCTATCAAAACAATCATGCATCGCAAAATCCAAAGCCTCACACAAAATTAAAACATAAACGTGGAGAAAAGAGGGGTAAAAATGGATGGAAAATCCTTTTTATCTTTGGTAAAACTCCCCATACCCGTAGGTATGGTCCTTGGGAGCTCGTTTTAAGGAAAATATAGCCCCCAATTTTCCAAACAATCCCTAAAATTTCCACTTTTTTCCCAAATCCGAGATTTGGGAAAATTATGTATTTAAGAAGGGGTGATGGGCCAACCTATTCCATGATTAGGTAACCCAAAATCCACTTAATTAAGGATAAACTAAATTAAACCTTCTTTAAAAAATGGGAAATAAATAATTCATAAAAGTAACTTAAACAAACAATTACGATAAATAAAATTGATTTAATTTTAAGTGGGTAAAAAGTGAGGTAAAATAATCAAATAATTTATGCTCATTCAAAGAGGGATAATTTCCTCATTTCCATACTTATTCTAGAACACAATAAAGCAAGTAAAAAATCGAACAAGGGGAACAAATTCATCCTAAATGGCCCACTTTGCAACTTCGAGGTGTAACCCCTATGTCCGACATTCTCATGTGGTATAAATTTTATTCTACACACTCAATTCACCCATCATACTTGCTCTATGCTAGAAACAAAAAAAAAAAAGGATATGACACATGTCAAAATGATCCAAATCAAGCATGTGATAACTCATCAAATTTGTAACACTCTGATTTTGCAAATTATCTTGGTGAATGTTTTTCATACTGTTATAACTTCTGAAATGAAGGCAAACATGTTAAGATATGTTCTGATCTTAAGAGAATGTGTTGCTAACTTGGATTCTTGCATATTATAATTCATTGCATAGGACTGCAGTTATTGTACTTGCGTGTTTGCTGATATGACGACAAATTGTCGTATACTTGCTAAACTCTCGTGGCTGATTGACAGCACACTTTGAATCAATTCCATTGATCCAAAGTATGTTGTGGTCTTCTTGTGTTTGCTTGTTGATTTACTCTTGAACCGAACGAGAAATTGATATGAACGTGCGGTGCCTGATTTCAGGTATGAGCGGTGCACGTAAATGCCAACGCAGGGTTCGATTCTTGAACCCTGTACTGTCGAACTTGGGACCTCGTGAGGCAAGAAACGCCTAGACACGGCTGGCCTTGGCATGAGATACAATGGACTGAATGTCCTGCACAACATAATTACGGGAGTTAGTTGAGAGATCGGGTTAGGGGTTGATTAGTGTTAGTGGTTAGTATGAATTAAACCGTAAACTAATCCTAAGTCCTAACTTGCATCCTAAACTACTATCCTAAGTGGATTTTTAAATTAAATAAAAAAAAAAGGGGAAAAATAAACCTAAGCCCTAATAACCTAAGGCTAAACTAAGACCTAGGTTGAACACTATATGCAACCTAAACTAATCCTAATCTAAAGGGGCACGCAGACCCTTGGAGGGAAAGGATAAGGATGGAGGGGAGTATTCATTAGCATTAATTGGAAAGTCCATACGTGGGACGGCGCGATTTTAGCGGGCGAGGTAAGAAATGGAGGCATCTATTTAGAGATAGAGCCAAATTTGGTTTTGCATGAGAAATTTGAAAATTGAGTTCGCCAACTCAAGTTAGCGGTGGCGTGGGAAGTTAGGAAAAGGCAGAGCCTTTAATGCATTGATTGTTCTCGGTCCTCGCGACCAGCTCGCCTTGGAAAGTGTATGAGGGAATTCTGATTTTCATTTTGTTGATTCGGGCTTTTGCAAAGTTGCTCTGCATTTGGTTTTTCTCAGTCTCTGTTGATCAACCCGGCTCTTGGAATTTGACACTTTGTTCTTAGAGATTTTAAGGCTGTTGTTGTTGAGCTGAAGCGAAAGGAGTCTTTGGGAAGTTTTCTTTGTCATTTGCCGAGGAAGGAAATAACGCGGCAAACGAAGCTTTCTTCGGGTTCTGGAAAAGAGATTACAGGCATGTTAAGCCCTTCTCTTTAAAAATTCTTGCTTTGTTTAAGTGTCTCATTAAAACAACCCTGCTCTTGGGTTTGGATTCTGTGATTGTTGTCGGGTCGATTTGATTTGGATTTCGTCGATTCTTGCTTTTTTGGAAAATGATATGAAGAATCGTTTCTGGTTGCTCGGCTTTGATTTGGTTTTTGCACGAATCAAGTTGGAAATAGATATTCTCTTTCTCTGTTCGTGTTGTGTGGAATTGGAACAGGCTGTGTAATTGTTTCCTTATTGTGTAATCTTTTCCTTGCTGTTGTGTTTGGAACTGTCCTTGCATGTAAAAAGGAAGTGGAAATACAGTCGTGTTATGTTGCTATGAATGGATTTCGTTGACTCTTGTTGTCATTTTTGGAAATAATAAGAAACATTGTTTCTGGTTGCTGAGTTTAACTGTCTTCGTATTTCTCGAATGGAATACCTTCCTGTGTACTGGTTGTTGACGTTAAATGGAAGTTAGAAACGGGTTCTTCTCCGTAAAATGCTTAATGAGAACTGTGCAGGCAGTGTGAATTATTTTATTACTGTGTGATTGTCTTTTGTCACATGAACTTTTGGGATAAGATGGTGAAGGTTGTGTGAACGGCTTGATGTCGTTTCTGTACCGAGGTTTTCTTGCTGAAAGAAATAGTTTTTCCTTCCGAACTTATAGTATAATATACTGTTTTCTTGCTGAAGAAGGTATGATGAATTGTTGTGTTTAATTGATGACCGCTCAATCCTCTAGTTCGGATTGTCTTGTGAATGCGAACTTGACTTTGAATTGCTGTGCGAAAGAAGTGATGCATGGGAACTCTGTCATATTGTTTGGGTTTGTCTTAACTGTATCTGACTTATGCATTTAACACCCTACGCGGGTTTACTTTATAGAGGTATTGATATATGAATATTATATTTGAGTCCTGTACCTTATTAAGAAAATGGAGAATGTTGTTTTTGGGATTAACGGTTGATCGAGATAGAACTCGAAATGGATATTCATTGGTTGTGGTATATTTGATTGAAACTGTACAGGCTATGTGAGTTGCTTTTCAATAAGAATGATTGTTTTGTTATCTTTATAAGTTGAGCTGTCATGCTAAGATAAACACGATTTGGGTGTTTTTATTTCATTCCGAACAAAATGATTGTTTCTTAATGAAATTATAGGGAAATGAATTCTTCTTCTGCCTGCTGTTCGGCTTGGTGAAATTCGTAGTCATGTGATTATTGGACTTGCTGTAGGTAACAACAATGAATAAAATGTTATTTTGAATGGGATACGTTCATAGGATTAGAAATTCATGTGATTAATTGACTGTATGATTGAATAATTGTTTATCTGTTTAGCATACAGTGAAAGAAATATGGTTTCTTTAGTATGGTAAATATATGGTATACATCCTTATACTGTTTGATCTTGGATGAACATAATGTGGTACTAACCTGTTTTGGATTTTCATATGAGCCTGATTCAAATGAAATATGGAAATGGATGATGAATTCTTCCCTGTTTTCATTAAAGCTGATTATGAATGAAACTACTCTACTGCTGGAAAGTGAATTCTGAATGGATTTTGTAAGTTTCACTCTGAACTGTTATCTTGATTTGTGTTTCGTTTGGATTCCATTATTAGAACAGCCATCTGGAAAGAAATTGGGTCATGGATGAATGACTGGGAAAAATGATCTGTTCTTCTTTTATTCAGTTGGAAATCTATAATTCGTTGGTAACGAATCTTGTAGTGCTTAGATATGAGCGACTATATGCATTGCTGTTCACTTTCTTGTCTGTGCTTGATTGCTTGGATTCTTATATGATGCATGAACTGAAAGGAAAGTAAAGAGGTTTACATTTCAGTTAGTTTCATCCTTGCATTTATTATTAATGAAAGGTGTGGAAAGGATAACAGTATGTTATATCAGCAGCAAGCTATTTGTATTTTCTAACTTTGTAATTATTGTGAATTAAGACTTGTAACGGTTATGTGGAAATGGGACAGCAGTCCTTTGGCTGATTGTGATGATACTTTGATAGTTCAGTTGTTATGCTGATCTTTCTTTTGTGCCTATTTCGTGATTGATGTTTTACTTTCGATTCATAAAAGCAGGGTTCTTTTATTGAGACAGTTAGTTGAAGCACCTTACACTTATTTTAAGGATAAGTGCAAATTATTTTGCAGATGGAATTTGATTAGAATGAAGACATGGTTGTTTTCTGATGCTTCTTGATTAGCTGAAAGATAAATTGTAATTGTTGCTTTTATTCCTCTTCGAGGAATTGTGGAAAGAAGAATGTATATTCTTCTGTCTATGAGTTGTATTGATGTTTTATTGTAAACCATGCCCATTCAGTTGGATTGGCAAATGTACAGATTATGACATGAAATGTTGAATACAATTACAAGTGTGATATTTTTATAATTATATCAGTTTGATGTTGTTGACTAAATTGGAAATATAACGTTATTTCTTGATTTGGATTTGTTTAATTGTCCTTGGATGGATGTTAAATGGAAACTGATCTCTATTCTTACCTAAATGCAACTTTTAAGTTGAAAAATGCAATTAGTTCATACTTGGGTAAAGATGAATTTTTAATTGACATTAAAAAGGTTTAAGAAGAATATGAGTCCATAATCGAAAGGGTATTCAGGATTAGCTTAGGAGCTAAGGAATATCAATTAATTTCGGAGTGTTCGAACTTCGTTTTCGAACTCCATTAATGATCTCGTATGCTAAATTCAGAATAAAGGATATAGGATAAGTATATCCATAACTAATGGACCTTAACTATATAACGTTAAGGAGAACAAATGAATACATTTCTTGGGAATTAGACCTCGTTTAAATGACGTCTAATAAGTTAGTATTCTGAATTTAGTTACAGTTGGGAAAACCTTGGCTAAGTTTAATGGGTTAAACTTATCACGTCTGACAGTACGGACTGCTTAATCCAATGATTAAGAAGTGAACCAAGTAGGGAAATGTAGCCCTTCGATATGAAGGAGAAGATGCATAGCAAGCTAATGGACGGTTTTAGTCCCTCTTAGCTATATACAACTGTAACGAAAACAAGGATCAAGGGATCAACATGGATGCTGAAAGTTGATTCTTAATTATTAAATCGTATCCAAATCACTTGAGCAGGATGTGTATTCTCATTGGGAGAATGCAGAGGACATTGGCATACGCCGCCCTACGGTGAAGGTGTCTCCATGAAGACGGGGTCTTCATGATGACACTGCTATTGCAGTGACATATTGCAATGTCCTCCCGAATTAAAACATCAAGAATACACATAGGCTGAATGTGTAACTGTTGGTAGGGGATAGAAGTATGATCTGGTATACGGAGTGACTCCGGAATACTAAAGATAACTAGACACACGGGGTCGTGGGGAAACGACACCGTATGTCTGCGTATCTTTAGTTACCGGGAGTGCCTTCCTATATTCGTTCATATTACTAACTGTAATTGGAAGTTTAAAACTGACCTTAAACGAAGAGGACTGGTAGGAACCAGGAAAGACCATTCTAGATAACAGGTGAAGTGAAGTGAAGGACGTATTCCGTTGATGTGTATCACATCCAGGAATATGATCATGCAAAGCATGTGAAAATCTTTGGCCAAAGTATCGCAATTGCTGGTTGCGTTGTCCTTATCACTTAATTTAAGATGCAGGATGTCAGATGAATATCAGTAACAGATATTCAGATAGGCTTCTTAAATGGATCACTTCGATAACCGGAAACGGTTATGAGAACAGGTATATATAATATACTATGCATAAACGAACATGAAGGATCGGTTGTTGCCGAGTCATGAAATGAAGGATCGTTGAAACTCCGAGCCATGAAAATGGAAGATCGGCAGTTCCTCGAGTCATTTACAGCAGCATATAGAATCTGTTATAAGATTGAATGGCATTGAATGTGTGTTCCATATTGTAAATATGCGAACAGGGAACATTCGTTTTAAAAGAAATTGTGTGATCCAAACTGTGTTGTTTGGGTAGAGAACAATTATTAAAACTTGAACGTGTGTTTGAATTTTATAATTCATAACAGAGAACGTTATCAAAAAAAAAAAAAAATTCCCTTGTTCTGGTATCTTAAAATGGGGATGTTACATCTTGGTATCAGAGCTGAAGGTTGCAGCTCTTGGACCTAATGAGTCCACGATATTAATAAGGTTTACATTTTCTTATTGAACAGAAAATGGTCAGGACAAGAGGGAATGCTGCGAATAACCCGTTACAGGGTGGAGAAGCGGATCGCCCAAAAGCTGGATGAAATCCTTGCTGCCCTACTTGATACGAGGATCATTTGGTCGCATCTTTGGAACAGCGAGTCAATGGGCAATGAAGAGGAGGAGAATGAAGGTGAAATAAATGATCAGCTACCTCCTGTGGACAACATCAACGGAGGGAATCCGGGTGTTGATGATAATAATGCAAATGCTCCTAATCCCCCTAAAAATAAAAGGGCAAGATTAGCAGCTGAACTTACAAATGATATAAAGAGAATAAGTCCTCCAAAGTTTGATGGAACAACTCTTGGGGACGGAGCTGAGAACTGGCTCAGTGAAATGGAGAAATACTTTGCAATAAGAAACTTCTCCGAAGAGACTAAAGCGATATGGGGAGCATATCAGCTTTCTCATGAAGCATCATCATGGTGGGACAACCGTAAGGTTGAACTGAATATTGTCGAATCAGACATAACTTGGGATCAATTTAAGGGTTATTTTAGGAAACGATGGCTGCCTCAACTCTATTTTGATAGGAAAATGACTGAATTTTAGAAGCGGTCATAAGGAAGGTGTCGGTGATGGAATCTTGGGAAGGGTTTACTAAACTCCTTAAGTATGTGCCGCATGATACCAAGTGATGAGAAGTTCGAATACGAAATTCATAATGGGACTAAATCCCATCATTGGGGCGAAGTGGATGTCCACGGCCCAACCACCATGGATGGAGTTGTCGAAAAGGCAATCGAGACAGAATGTAAATTGAGGGCAATATCTGCTCATTGTGGGGAAGAGATAAGGAAGAAGATTCCCAATCCTTCTTCGTCTCTTGCACCAAAAAGGGGACCTTGGAAAAGGTTTGGTGTGAAAAACAAAATTGTTGTAGATAACAACAAGAAACCTGTGATGAACAGACCTGTAAATAGCATGCGGAACAGCTTCACAAAAGTGAATGGCATTGGACAGAAGTCCTATGGAAGCCAGAATGATAACTTCAAGGCTGGTAACAAATTTGAGCCTAGAAAAGGGCCAGCTGGAGGATGCTTCAACTGTGGAAAGGACCACTATGCGAATCACTATCCTTTGAAGAAGGATGATCACGGACAGTAGCATAGGATACACGCTGTAGTGGCTAACAGACAAGCTGAAAAGAAAGTGACACCCATAGAAGTTACGGGTAAGTTATTCGGTACACCTGTAGTTATAATTTTTGATACTGGAGCTACAGAATGTTTTATTTCTGCTAAACTTGCTGTGAAACTAAAAAGAAAGGCTGCAAGAATGGATAAAACATGGACAGTGCATTATGGGAATAATGTTGTCCATACAGTCGAAATGTGCCTTTTTGGGGAAATTCTTGATCTGCCTAGTTTCTCCACTGAAGTTGACTTGTATGTCACTCCTCTAGGATCATATGACATCATTATTGGAATTAATTGGTTGGCTGAACATAAGGCAAAGGTCGACTGTTACGAAAAGCAAATCTGTTGCTTTGATGACCTGCAGAAAGCAGAAGTCATTCAAGGTGTAAAACGGGAAGTTGCAGTTAGGAAACTGACGGCTATGCAACTAAAGAGGGCTAAAAACAAAGGCTACACTTTGTATGCAGTAAAAATGACAGAAAATGCAGAGGAAGATGATGATTTCATGGAAAGATATCCATTGTTGAGGGATTTCCGTGATGTGTTTCTGGAAGAATTGCCAGGTCTTCCGCCCAAACGTGAGTTTGACTTCGTAATAGAAATCAAACCAGGAACAGAACCCATATCTAAGGCACCTTATAGAATGACTACCATTGAGTTGGTAGAGCTGAAGGCTCAGTTACAAGAACTTCTCACTAAAGGGCTGATCAGACCGAGCGTCTCACCTTGGGGAGCACCGGTAATTTTGTAAAGAAAAAGGATGGCACTTTGAGGCTGTGCATTGATTACAGAATGCTGAACAAAGCAACTATCAAAAATCGATACCCACTTCCTAGGATTGATGATCTGTTTGATCAGATGCGAGGAGCATCAGTTTATTCAAAAATAGATCTTCGATCAGGGTACCATCAGCTGAGAATAAAGGAAGAAGATATTCATAAAACAACTTTTAGAACGAGGTACGGGCATTATGAGTTCACGGTGTTTCCTTTTGGGTTGACTAATGCACCTACCGCCTTCATGAATCTAATGAACAATATTTTTCAAGAATACTTAGACAAGTTTGTGCTTGTATTCTTAGACGACATTCTTATATACTCTAAAAATGTCGAAGAGCACTAAGAACATCTCAGGATAGTGCTAGAAATCTTAAGAAAGAGGAAGTTGTATGGCAAACTGTCCAAATGTTCCTTTTATGATGCAGAAGTGCATTATTTGGGGCACGTTATAAGCAAAAATGGGATAGTTGTTGACCCTTCAAAGATCACAGCTATAACTGAGTGGCCTGCGCCTAAGAATGTGCACGAAGTGAGGAGCTTCATGGGCTTGGCTGGATATTATCGAAAGTTCATTAAGGACTTTTCAAAAATTGCTGCCCCAATCACTTCACTGCAAAAGAAAGAAAAGAAATTTGTCTGGACAGACAAATGTGAATCTGCCTTTAAAAAGTTAAAGGAACAGTTAACTACAGCACCTATTTTGACTGTACCTGATCCAAATGGAGATTTTATGGTTGTAACAGACGCCTCAGGAGAAGGCCTTGGAGGTATTCTATTACAGAATAACCATGTCATCGCTTATGAAAGCAGAAAGCTTAAGTTACATGAACAGAATTATGCTCCACATGATCTTGAGCTCGCTGCCATTGTTCATGCACTTCAAATGTGGAGGCATTATCTTTTAGGCAAGCCCTTCGAGCTAAAAACAGACCATCTAGGGCTGAAGTATATTTTACTCAGCCAAATCTGAATGCAAGGCAACGAAGATGGTTAGAATTTCTGTCTCAGTATGATTTCGATATAAGCTACATTAAGGGCAAGGAAAATAGGGTAGCAGATGCTCTGAGTCGAAGGAAGCATATCTCTGCTCTTATAACGTTAAGAACTTAGTTTAAGGATGAGGTGAAAGATGCCTTGGAATCAGATCCTTATTTCCAGCAAGTCAAATCAGCACTTGCTGCAGACCCGCAGGACGTCAGGTATAAGGGATTCCGTTTTGATAATGAAGGAATTCTGAGGTTCGAAAACAGGGTATATATACCTGTGGCAAACGACTTAAGAGGAAAATTGTTAACTGAATTCCATAATTCACCTTTTTCTGGACACCCTGGCATTACAAAAATGCTCACTGATCTTAAGTAGCAATATTTCTGGAAGGGAATGAAAAAGGATGTGGCAGAGTTTGTAACACACTACTTGGAATGTCAGTATGTTAAGGCGGAACATATGCACCCCTTTGGATTATTGTATCCCCACGTGATTCTCGCAATATAAATGGCAAGTGATAATGATGGATTTTGTTCAAGGATTGTCTATGTCAAGAAATAAGCATGACATTATCCTGGTTGTAGTCGACAAATTGACCAAATTGGCACACTTCATTCTTTGGTAATTTGAAGGACGATGCACCGATGCTTAGCAAGAAGAAGATTTGTACATGAAATCTTCAGATTGCATGGAATACCGGAATTAATCATATCGGACAAAGATCAAGGATGACATCAAGGTTTTGGCAAACGCTTAATGCGGCCTTGGGGACTAAATTGAACTTCGGGATTCTGCATATCATCGGAAATGGATGGACAGATGAGAGAGTTAACCGGGTTTTAGAGGACATGATAAGGATGTATTGCATGGACCAGCAAAGTATAAATGGGAGGAATACCTTCGCTGGTAGAATTTTCTTACAATAACACCTATCATGCCTCTTTAAAAATGGCGCCCTTTCAAGCATTGTATGGAAGAAAATGCAGAACCCCTGTCACACTGGGACAACGTTGAGTACGAGAGAGGTAATTGGGCAGAAATCCTTATGGAAATGGAACAGCAAATCAAAATGATTCGGGAACATCTAAAGGGAGGTCATCAATAGGCAAAAGAGTTATGCAGACTTGAAGCGGGTTGACAGGCATTATAAACCGGGAGAGAAGGTCTTTCTCGAGGTGAAGCAATGTCCTCCCGAATTAAAACATCAAGAATACATAGGCTGAATGTGTAAGCTGTTGGCGGGGGATAGAAGTATGATCTGGTATACGGATCGACTCCAGAATACTAAAGATAACTAGACACATGGGGTCCTGGGGAAACGACACCGTATGCCTGCGTATCTTTAGTTACCGGGAGTGCCTTCCTATATTCGTTCATATTACTAACTGTAATTGGAAGTTTAAACTGACCTTAAACGAAGAGGAGTGGTAGGAACCAGGAAAGACCATTCTAGATAATGGTGAAGTGAAGTGAAGGACGTATTCCGTTGATGTGTATCACATCCAGGAATATGATCATGCAAAGCATGTGAAAATCTTTGGCCAAAGTATCGCAATTGCTGGTTGCGTTGTCCTTATCACTTAATTTAAGATGCAGGATGTCGATGAATATCAATAACAGATATTCCAGATAGGCTTCTTAAATGGATCACTTCGATAACCGGAAATGGTTATGAGAATAGGTATATATAATATACTATGCATAAATGAACATGAAGGATCGGTTGTTGCCGAGTCATGAAATGAAGGATCGGTTGTTGCCGAGTCATGAAATGAAGGATCGTTGAAACTCCGAGCCATGAAAATGGAAGATCGGCAGTTCCTCGAGTCATTTACAGCAGCATATAGAATCTGTTATAAGATTGAATGGCATTGAATGTGTGTTCCATATTGTAAATATGCGAACAAGGAACATTCGTTTTAAAAAGAAATTGTGTGATCCAAACTGTGTTGTTTGGGCAGAGAACAATTATTAAAACTTGAACATGTGTTTGAATTTTATAATTCATAACAGAGAATGTTATCAAAAAAATAAAAATAAAATAAAATAAAATTTCCCTTGTTTCGTATCTTAAAATGGGGATGTTACAAAATTAGTTACGTAACATCCATCCATCATTGAGATATATAGAAATTATGACAACTATCCATGATATATCTAAAGTATAATCTAGGTAAATATAAAATCAATAATATATAAAACATTACACATACATCATCTTGCGAAAAACAATTTGCATCTAAAAGCTAATAAAACCACAAAATCATAATAATGACTAAAATAATAACTTTAATAAAGTACCTTGTCTAATTTCTCTATCTAAATAATACAATGAGTTAGTATGAAAGCGAAGAAGTAAACCAAAGTGGGCACTACACCTTTATATTATATACATCTAGGCTTCTACTAAACCATGATTCATAAGGTTTCATGTCTTTGATTGTCATTGTATGACTCATGTTAATGACATAGATTTTTGTTTTTACTAATTTTTCCATAAAAATACTTTCCATGTACTTATACTCAAACATATTCCTTTTTAACTCCATGATGGATATTATTTCTTTCTAATATGCCATTATATTGTGGTGTGTAAGGATATGTTAACTACATTTGATTCCTTACTAAGCTATTGAATGGGATTAGTGTATTGAATCTTCAAAGAAAACCTATGACAATGCTAAGCTACAATATTTAATGATCCCCTTCCTAAGCATGACACTGATAGATGTAATTTTAAAGCGCACAACACTTAACATGCGGTATCTCCACCACCCTCTTGCAACCACACGTTATATACAATTATTGCTAATGTTACTCACACACCATATTCTACACCACTTATTACCTTTGAAAACTTTGATATAGATGACACACTTTTTTCAAACATGATGTCCATCCCTATCTCTATTCATAAAGTACCTATATATGGTGTTTTGTTTGATCCGCATAACAAGGATATTATATTATCCCTCATGCTACCCTAATATATTTGAATTTTCACACAAAATATTACACTTTATACCATTTCCCCTACCAACACACCCCTTTACCTATCACTATGGGTGTTGTCACTACATATGTTAAATTCATGGTACCCTTGATTTTTCATTTTAACTCCTTTCATAGTTCCATGAGAACTCACTCTTTCCATGTCTCCTACAATCTCTTGCTCTATGTCCAAATTCATTGCAAGCATAATATTAACCATTGAAAGAGTAACCATACCTCATTTAATTTGGTTATGTAATGGGATTAGACATTTTTGAATTTTTCTTCTTCGTTAGGTTGGAATTATCCTTGTTCTCCTTCATGTCTTCATAGGTATTTGGACCTACCTTGTTATCTACACAACTCTTCATGTGGTCTCCTTTGAAACCTAGGCCTATTTTATCACTAGATGACCTTTGACTTTTCAAAATACCATCTAGAGACCCATATCTCTTCTCCAACTTCTCATAGGTCTTAAACATGTTAGATGTTTTCTCGAACTATGTCTACATGTACCTCATATCAAAATTATACCTAATATAATCTTGTTCTTTAGCTTTTAGTTAGACTCAAGCTTTCTACATTCTTATTCTCTTCCTTTTAGAGATTTTATCACTAGGCCAACTTAAGATTCCAAATATTCACACAATTGATCTAATATTCATATCCCTTGACAAATAATTACAAAACTTGGTACTTGTTTTTTGACACATCAATGATGATTTAGCATCAGATGCTTTTCCCAACTTTGTGCTTCAAGGATCACCTCAAGATTGTTAATATTTCTTCAAAAGCCCTGCTCGATACCAATTGTTAGAATAAAAAATAGTGAGAAGGGGGTGAATCACTATGCAATAAAAAATTCAATCATTTAAACTTTAACCATTCATCATCTTAATCATTCATCATTCATCATGCATTTAATAATCAAATAAAAACATGAGAAATAAAGAATACATGGAAACAAGATACAAGTGGGAAACCATAAA
This sequence comes from Taxus wallichiana var. yunnanensis, assembly GCA_018340775.1. Classification (NCBI taxonomy): domain Eukaryota; kingdom Viridiplantae; phylum Streptophyta; class Pinopsida; order Cupressales; family Taxaceae; genus Taxus; species Taxus wallichiana. The sequence continues at coordinate 209,260,473 of CM031244.1, read as the reverse complement.
GGGGAAGAAAATCCATTCAAACTATACATATATTTCTCAACTCAAAGGAATGATATGTATATTATACAATATAAGATTTTTCTTAGTGAGGAACTAACCCCAAAAGGAGTACCAACCCCTACTTTATTAGAGCACTAACCCTATAAGGAGAACCAACCCCTAGTTTAGTAGAACATCTACCTTACAAGGAGAAACCAACTCAGTAGATGACTCAACACCAAAAAAATCCATCTAAAATGAATACCATATCTAAAATGTTTCTACAAGTGATGATGAGTCTTAGAAGCTCACTCTCCTCTCTATCTTCCTCAAAACATTTCTATAGCCTCCATGCCCAAGAACCTCTTACATCAAGCTTATTTCCACATCTTCCCTAGCTCTCCCATATCATATATCTCTCTAGAAAATCATAATATCCTCACTTACCTCTCAAAAAGGTCACAAATACCACCTTCACCTCCTTCAAGCACCCCTCTAGGTCACACTTTTCTCCCTCATTCACACCTATCTCAAATGATCTTTCAAATTTGATTTTATATACTTTTCATTATCATAATACATGTATATTAGAATTAATATAGCAAAAACACTTAAAAAGTCATTATAACATATTATAAAAATTATCCATGAGATTAGGTATGTTTCTACCATCACTTAGAACTATCTAGGCCTCCGGTAGGACTCAATAATCCCTAAAGCACCACCACAAGAAAATCACCAAACATGGAATTTTATAGAGAAAAAAACATTTAACCAAATCATGGAACATACTTCAAATTTTTTTCTAAGCCTTCAAAAATCTCTAGAACCATGAAACACATTAAACAACATCTCACGCCATGAAACCTTCATGAGACCATGAACAACCAAGAAACCTCATAATTAGCATTCAGATAACATACAATAACTTCCTAAAAACTGAAATTATGATATACCATTGGAAATATATTGATTTCATGATCATCATAAAAATCAAACCAAGCCATAAATGTAAGTGTAGAACCTCCTAAACTATTCTACATCGAGAATGATCCAAATTGTCCACAACTTCCCAAAAACCATTCTTAAAAATGGGGAACAGGTTGAAATTCGAGAATCTCAACCATAACTTGAAATAATCATGGACATGAATTAAAACTCCTATGCTTTAATAAATGCTAAATTAGTCATGAATTATAATGGAGAAGCTGTTCCACAAGCTAAAAATCCCGAAACTAGAATATTTGAGTGGTGCCCACATACTATCACACTTTATAAATTACACCAAAATCAATATGGAAGATTCCCATAGAACCTATTACATTTTCATAATAAATCAATTCTTGGTCACTATACTGAATATATCTCCAATTGTTCTAGACCTAGGGTTTTAAGAGGTTTAAAAAGTTGTTTCACTTCTTTACAATTGTTCATTAAAAATTGTTGATCAAATAATCACATTCCACTTGAAAAATATTCATATCTTACCTTATAAACTATCCCCAAGATCTTGGATGCCCATGCAAAGAACACACTCCCTAATGAGCATCAAAAAGTCAATATTTATCTCACAAGCTCACCTTTGGGAACTCAATATGGGAAAAAATCACATAACTTTCTTCAACATGCAAACCAAGGCCTGAAACTTGGACCAAACCTTCATATAATCCCAATAATCCGTCTAAAATTCTCACTTTTCCATCTCCATGCTAGAAAAAATATAACTCACTTCACAAGGTTATTCTGTCACGAGGATTAGGTCTAGTGTAGACATAAAATCCATGACTTCTCCTCATATATGCACTCGATACACTTTTGAATGTTCATACACCTCATCAAAATTATTACCATGTTATTACCATACTCACATAGCTCATATATACATATACTCCATCATACCACATCATATTTGTTTACTAGGATTCGTAAACAAGCACGAAACATGATTGCTTCACTAAATCTAACCTTATAATCACTTAGGAACCTTAAAAATCATTAAATGACATTCATTACACTCCATTACATCACTCTATCATCACCAAGTCACTACATCACCTCTACAAGTCACCATACTGACTCAAGACATCATGAACCATCACCAAGATCAAACAATCTTAACAAGACACTCTTGTTTATCTCTCCTTTCGACATCAATTCAATTAATGACAACTAACAACACCTTAAATTTTAAATTAATTAAAAAACATGGAAAAAAATTACATTAGGAGAACCAAAAACTCTAATTTTAAAGGACAAATTTCCTATTTGAAAATCCTCTACTTTTTCTCTTTACCACAATCAAGAGTGAATCATTTAAAAATATAGAATTAGGAAAACAATATAATTTTGAATTTAAATCACTCCATATTTTTACTTATATTTCTTGTTTTCTATGTAATTATCCATTTCCTTCATGTAGATTTCTCTCCTTTTGGATTTATTTTTTTCTCTCCCATTTCTCTATAGTTCCACTCTAGAGATGTATAGTTCATTAATATCAATCCTATATGGAATTATCAAATTGGAAATAAAAATATCTTATAATTATGTGTAGGAAGTGATGCATAGTATATAACTTGATAACATTAAGTCAACATAATGGTATATAACTTGATAGTATATAACATGTTCATAGTGTCTCAGTTTAAGTGGGGTTAATGAGGACATTTGGGGCCCTAAAGAGAAAAGGGATATTGCAATTGCTCGGGCGGATATGCAAGACTCCTCTCGAGGCCACTTTGCCATTACCTTCTTCATGTCATTTGAAAGCTATCAAGACCAAGATTGAAAGAGCTATCAAGTAACGGGTTGTTGTGATCTTGTTTTTTGGGCTGAAGTTTCGTTATCGGCGATTCTGGAGTTGTTTTTTGGCGGAGCTCTATATGTTGTTTCTCTTTTGGTTTCTTTTTGATCTTTCCTACTTCTTTTTGGATCATTGTACGTTTAGATCCTTTTTTCACTTATATTGTACTATTTGGCTATTGAGCCCTCTTTGGTTGATGAGTTTTCCCTTCTCTAGGTCTGTTTCTCTCACCTTTACTATCGGCTTTTAAGCCCTTTTGTATACGAGGGTATAGTCCCTTCAAAACTATTTGCCCTTAATAAAAAAAAAAACATAATGGTCTAGCTCTACAAACATGAAACACTTTTTTTTAATTCGAGTACGAGATGGATTGCTTCTACAATTATGATATTGTGAACCTCTTTTTGATTCATATTTTTAATGTATTACCTTCACTAAACATTAGAAATAATCCCTACGATAAATTATTCTATGTTTTAAATTATGGAACTAGTATGAATATCTCACAATGATGTCTCTTACAACAATATTGAAGATAAGATCAATTTCTCTTCAAATAATATTGAAGATTAAGTTTTTGTAGCATGAACATCATTACAAAATCAAAGGTTTTTGAAAAATATAATAGGTTTTCTAAGGGATGTCTTTAAAAACTCAAATAAAATCACTAACGTTTTATTATCATCGTAAAGGCATACTTATTTCTTCTTTCCCTATACATCATTTAGCGTAGGTATTCTTTGTGGTATATAACCATTTTCCTAAATTTCTCAAATTTATTTCTCTACAATTACATATATTTACTATGTTTATGTGTGTGTCATAAATCCTATAAAAAATTATGTACTATTTTATGGAATTTGATCCCACTATATCTATGCATCTTTTAAATTCCTTGATCTTTCATCAATTTTCTTATATTTTGAATGACACCCCACTTACCTACTACTACATAAGTGTTTGGCTTTAATTATCTACATATCATGTTTTTATGTGATCTATAAGTCCCAAAAACACACCCATTCCATTATAATAGGTTTATAATAGTTTTAAACCATTCATTGCAGTCATAGTACATTATGGATCACTCATGTAATTGAGATAATTACAACACTTATCCATTGATCCTACATGGTTTCATGAAAATAAAAAAATCATTTTAAATTATCGACATTGAATATAAAATGCCTCATTAGTTCAAAGAGTTCAAAGTCATGCATATTATATAGATGCATTACATATCATACAACCATTCTTGTCCATGAGACTATTTTTTTCATTACACAATTTTTTCATGGCCTTTTCACTAATCACATTTTTAAATATGTATTAGTGTATGCAATCCATAAGAATCATCTTTCTAAGGAATTTCCTTGAAAATATAGAAATTTATGGGTGCAAATTTTTTTATTAGTGACAATTATTTTCCATTTTGTGACTAGTTTGTTTATTTATTGTAAAAGGGGTAAAATTAGAAGGGGACCAACCATGTTACATCACAAAGAGGCCTAATATCTGTGTTAAATTTTTAAATAAAAGAATAAGGAAAATAAAAAATAGCTTCCTAGTAACATAAACCAAATAACAACACAACAAATACAAAATATAGACCAAAGACCAAAGAGTAATTAGTGAGACATGTTAGATATTGTGTGATTCATATTATACACAGTTTCATCCAAATCCTTTATAAGTATCTAAAACATGTCATTATTTCCACCAAAAGTGTCATATTTACTTTTATCCTTATGTTGATCAAGGATCTTTTTTTATTAATCATTACAATTAGGTCGATCTAACAAGGAAAACTTTATAAAGATATTTTAATAAAATTTTCAATGTATTGGAATTAATATTATGGCCCCTAACTTTATTCTTAGCAACAAGTGTTGACACTAGATCTTCTAACTTAAATCTTTGAGGGGATACGTCTTTGTTATTTCCTCACCGGTTCAATCCCTCACTATATTTGCCCATATCTAGTATCTTTGTTTATAAATATTACATATACATTATCATTTAAATAATAACATTCTTCAACCTCACCCACAATATGATTCCCTTGAGTATTATGCTATGCATAACCCTCATTGAGGAAACATACTAACAAAATACATAGAAATGAGATCCCTCGAATGGAATCTCCTCAAATTAATCCTAATGATAAGTCAAGTGATACCATCAAGAATGTGGTTATGGATTAGAAATGTAATGGTTGGGTTTAAATGAAATACCTTTTTTCCAAACTAATTTTTTTATAGATGCTTCCAAAGAATGAAAAATATAAAAAGGAAAACTCTCCAGAATTTGATGTCTAAAATGGTTGGGAATCACTAGATGATTTACCTTAATAACTTGATATAGACCATCCAATGTGATGTATTTGTTAATTATCTTATTAAATTCACCAAAGGTTTTAGGAAGGAAATATGCCAAAAATAATTCTTGAAAAGGAAAAATCAACTCACCTTCTTGAAAAAAAAACTTAGCTTCATCATCAATGTTAAAATTTTATTTGAAAACCTAAATACTTATCTCTTGATACCTATAATATTTGCAATAATTTCCTAATTTATATCAATTTTGATCCCCGTAATGAATACCCGCCTATTTTTCCAATTTTTAGAAAATTTTCTAGAAACATGGGGATCATGACCATGAACTATCTCCATAAAAGAAGAATAACCACCCATCTATAGAAAACCCTTCACCTCTTCATTTTCCTTCCATTAATTATTAAGGACCAATTCAATCCGTATATATAACCCCACTGATGACACATATTCCACTTTTTATTATTAAAACCAAAATGGAAAATCCCTATAATGTGGTCTCATCAAATCCTTAAATTAGAGTGAAATGAAATAAACATAAAGTTAGCAACATTACACCCAGACCACGTGAACAATACTTGAACTAAAATGTCATGTATGTGACTTGCGTGCTTCATCATTTATCTTTATGGTGATATCATCAATGATTACCTCCCTCACATGATATATGTTAAAATCATGTAATCCAATCCCAAAATTAGAAAAATAGTCAGCAACATGGTTTCCTTCTCTATAGGTATGTTGAATATGGAAACTACCAAAGGATTGAAATAAAACAATTTATTCTTCAAAATTATTAATAATAGACCAACTAGGTTTGTCAATTCATGTAAGGTAGTTTACAACATTAAGGGATCCCGAAAACTCTGAGATGGGAAACATTAAGGACCCAAAAACGTTCTATACCCCATAATGTAGCAAGAACTTCATCTAAGTGATTAGTTTGAATCCTTATACTACTAATATAAGAAGAAATAAATATTTTGTAATTTTCTCTTAGGATACCTCCTCCTGAGCTCTACTAGGATTTCCTTTCAAGACCCATCAAAATTTAGATTAATCCAACATGGAGAATATGAATTTGATATAGCCTCCATCTTTTTAAACTGTTTGACATTAAAATATTGAGATTTAGACAAATATAAATTCAATATAGAAGCTATAAGAGTTTCCTCCTCATTGAAATTATCCTTGGATTTGCATAGAGATATATTTTTCTTGATGAGATTAATGAGTTTCTAAGACACCTGAAAGGATTTATTTTCCACCTCTTTAAAAATTATGTTGTTCCTTTCCTTAAATATAGCCCATAAACCATGTGGTGGTGAAATAACACATAGTGTTCTCATAATAGGATGTGTTAAGATATATCGACAATATTACCAATGGTCTAACAATTTAAGAGGAGTAACCCATTTGATACTAAACATAGTAAAAAAATTCACCAATTTTCAGTAAAAAAGGACAATACAAAAAATATTAGAAAATATTTCCTCAATTTTACTGCACATAATACATCTATTAGGAATGATTTTACCTCTCTTAATGAGATTATCTATATTCAAAATTTAAGTTTGGATTGCAATTGAAAAATCATAGTAATATTGGGAGTAACATCGTTAATCTACAACTTGGGACAAGGAAGCTTATTCTCTTTATTCACTACCATTAGTTTATATCTAGAACTAACAATATAGGATCCATCCATAGAGTTCTCCCAAATTAAGTCATCCTAATTATACAAGTTGCTAATATGCACATCTTACACCCTTTCTTGTAGGAGTTTAATACAATTTTTATATTCTCATTGTAATCATGTATGCTAAATGTGTACCATGAAAAATTTAAATTGTTTACCGTGATAATTAAGCGCCCACATTAAAATTCCATCCCCTAGTCAATGTGAATCCTTATTCTATCCAGAATTCCCATAGTGTCATACTCATTCTCTCTAGTAGAAATGTACAAAAAAATCAAGTGTGTTTCATGTGCAGGGATGAATGCCTAATGTTATTGAATATTTCGTTGAGTTTTAAGTAGAGACAAATTTCCTTGGAGGCCTTGAAAGGTCCATTGTTTTTTCCATTTGCAACATATGGATACCCTCCGAAAGATGACAGGAATAAATAAACAATCTAGAACTTGTAAAAGAGATCCATTATGTTATCCAATGTAGTTTAGGAAATATTTATGGAGATAAGTGATGTCAAAAATCAAATAGATCAAACAAGGTCATCCTAGGTGTTGGGAATGCCATACTCCAATGGTGGAAGCTGACTTGTCCGGATGATTCTGGGAGCTCCAAGAAGGAGTTGGGAGGCAAAACAATAGTCATTAGAAATATTTTTGAAGTATATACATAATGGAAACACCATTTTTATTCCAATATTTTTTTAGGTAAAACCTTTTTATATAGTAACTATGTATTTTAATTACCTTAGTTTTGTTTACCTTAGATACATTTATCTTTTACTTGAGGTGATTAGCTATTAGGTGGGGTAATAAGTTGTTTAATATTTATGGTATGGTTATATGGTTCAAACCATATATTTTTATTTGTATTTAATCATTTATATATTTTTGTTTATTTTTTTAACTTGTAAAACCCTTGTTTGTCTATACATGGCTATCCAATATGTATAAATATTGCAATCCTCATATGCTTTGTAGTCGATTATTTCCATATTACTAATATTTTTAGGAATCCTCCATATTTTCTCACAAAATTTACATAGTTAGAGAGTTATAGGAGGATAGAAAAATTAAGTGAAAGTTACTAGAGAATAAGTCTTCATATCTAGAGAGCCTGTGTAGTCTCCTACATCTTCCTCAACCCCACCCCTATCCCTACACTCTACATACATTTTTAGCAAAAATAAAAACAATTTATTATACACTGGTGTCTCTTACACCATCTAAATTGGTTGCATTCTAGGAAATACAAAAAAACATCATTTTTCCCTAAGTAGGGGTTTTACCTCTAAACTTAGAGGAAGTATTATCTATAGAATTTTGTTTTGAGACATCCAAAATTATAGGTCATGTTTAATATTGAGAAAGTTTTAACCCCTACCTATCGAGATGGGTCATCGAGATCCTAATAGAGCTAGTTTTCGAGTTGGGTTATTGATAATAATTTGAAAACTAAGATCTTATTTTGTTAGAAATATATTTTAATGGCCTAAACCTCCTGTGTACTAAGATATTCACATTATTTATGTATCATATTGGTGAGTCACTAACATGCAATTTTTGTGTCTATTGGTGGCTTGAAACATTAAAACCTTGACCTTTGTTAAAGTTGTGGAGGTGAGATGTGTGCAATATATTACATTGATGGGCCACATCTCCCCAAAAATAATCCTAATATTGAGTTATTCAAGCTATGGAAGATCCATCCCTATTCTAACTCCCTTGTGTCAAGCATTTGATCAACCATTGTTGTTGTATCCTATCGAGTTCCATTGAGTGATACACTCTGCAATAAACAAAACAAAGGAATCAACACTGGAAAATAAATAATAAAAATATATAAAAAGGTTAGTCAAAAGGATTGTAGATCTTGATTTCAAGGAATACCTAAAATTTCTATTCACCCCAAGACGTATGACATGGCTCTCAATTTATCTTCCACATTTCTCCTTGAAAGGTTAGTCACTTTAAATATTATTTATATATCAATTCTCACATTTCATATGCTATGTGTTTGGTGTAATTTACAGGTATCTCGAGGGTTGATAATTCGTGGGTGGAGAGGAGGTCATGAGGTTGACTCCCTTACCTAATTTTTTATTTTGAAACTTGTCGATCGCGTTTCTAGAGAAATTGCCAACTATATTGGTAAAAATCATCATTAAACCAATTAGTTACCACCAACCTCAAACCAAAATTTAGTGTAGAAACCCTTAGTTTGGAAAAAAATCTCCCACATAGCTCATAAATTGATTTTGAGAAACTTTTGTAAAATGAGGGGTGCTCGAAAGGGCTATTTTAAGCATATTTTTACATTTTTTTACATTTTGAGTTATTTTAAGCTCCGAAGGCCACCAAGGTGTTCCAAAACCAAGAAAAATGCCTATCATTAAATTTTTATTCACAAGTAGTTGTAATACTATATTTTCAATGTATTATTGCATTTTTTGTGCTAATGTCCCATGTAGTTAGGAATAGTCTAACCACTCAATATGTCAAATAATGCTACAAAATTATTCTTTTTTGACTCATAGGTACTTCGTAGTGATAATTATGTCATGTGGAAGAAAAAAATTTGAACTCATCTCAAGTTTGAAGAAAATTTTTAGGTTATAAATGGTTCAACAACTAGATCAATAGATGATGCAACCAACAATGATAGTTTGATAGAGCCAATCAAAAGGCCAAGTTGATAATCTCATTCGTAGTGTTTGGTGACTTCAAACCACATATTAGTGATGCCAAAACAACTAAATAATCATGGGACAAGACGATAATAGTATACGAGGCCCAAAACAAGAACACACTATAGAATTTTCATAGTAAGTTTCTTATATTAATATGCAAGTCGAATGAGAAAGTGGAGGATTTCTTGTGGAGAGTTACAATATTAAAGGCTTCACTTCTAGCCCTAGAAAATAAGGGATATGATAAAACTCTCATTCCCATTATTCTGAGAGAACTTCCTCACTCTTACCATATTTTTGTGAGAAAAATTAACTTGTCATATCACACCATTTGTTTTGAGAAGCTAATGAATTTTCTAAAGAAGAAGAGGACTTATACAAAAATAAGAAGAAGAAGAGTAGGTAATATCTTCTAATTAGATAGGGAATGGAAAGGAAAAATCTTCCCAAAAGTCCTAATAATATCTTCATCAAGGGGACAAGTAAAATAAAAAATTTCCTATTTAAAAATAAGGACATGATTTAAGATATTTACGGAGCAACACGTACAAGAAAAGTTCATCAAATAATTATGGAACTCAAAATCAGAAATCACAATAGGGATATGTTGTCCCCTAAAAATTTTCCTTCTTTTTCCCAAGTCTGGAATTAGAAATTTTTGAGTTGTCACCCTTTGAAAATGGTCCAGTCTAAGTATTTTTAAATCTATCACTTCCCAAGGGATCCATGATTCTTACAAAAACTTCCATCAGATAGAGAATTCTATCCCATTTCAAGAAAGGTAAGGAAGTCCTCCTAACTCCTTGTATTTTGTAAGTTATGGCTCGATGGAGTTTGGAGGGGAAATTTTCCTTAGGCGGGCTGCAGAGAGAAATTTTACACTTAGCCCTTTTGGCTAAAAAGTGCAAGAGTCACCAAGTAGCCTACAGGCCCATGGAGGAGAATGGAGAAGCGCATGGTGGAGTGGCAGGGGTACGGAGGTAAATTGGGAATTTTTCCCAATGTGAATTTCAAAGGAAAAATGGAGTCGTCGGCCCACTGAGGAGAATGGAGAAGTGCATGGTGGAGCGAAGTGGGGTGTGGAGGTAAATTGGGAATTTTTCCCAATATGAATTTCAAAGGAAAAAATGGAGCCACACCCCGCACCAAACCAGAAGGTGCCACGTGTCATTGGAAGAGCGGGGCACAGAGTTTTTGGGAAATTTTTCCCAACGTGAAATCTGAAGGAAAAAGGTGGGTCTTAAGCCCACACTGAACCAGAAGGTGCCACGTGTCTCGGAGTGGCGGGGTGTGGATTTTTTTGGGAAATTTTTCCAAAAGGGAAAAATTTAAAGTTTGACCCCGCCAACCCTAATTTTGACTCTGTATTTTGCAAGTTTTTCCCTAAATCTTCAGAGGGCCATATCTTTCGAACCAGAGCTTGGTTTTTTACATTTTTGATATCAATGGAAAGCTGTTGAAATTCTCTACATGATGGACACTTCAATTTTAAATTTTGATGGAGTTTTGTGGGAGAAAATCAAGAAAACGTCTCTAGCATGCAAAAAACAAAAAGTTCCTCCTAACTTCACTCCAATGTTCTCCTGCCATGTGGATGGCCCGATTTCAAAGAAATTAGGGCAAAGGATCAAACGGTTCATATGCAAACTGGAAAATTGAAATATGAAACACATTTTTGCACATAGAAGCTCATTTTTGGCTTGTCAGAAGTGTTTTCTTTGTTGCAGAGGAATCTGGAAGAGGGGAAATGATCAAATTTGTTTGCAATGGCCCAAGATCCAAACGCATGGAGAAAATCTAACGTCTTATATTCAAACTGGAAAATCGGGTGTAACGTTTGCTTGCATAGGATTTGGTTTTTGACATGACATGGGAATTTTTCTTCACAAGGATGGAATTCGAAGAGGCATGGATAATTTACAAATTTGTAACCATTTGAGTTTGGGAATATAACGACTCTTCAGAGTCATTGTTTGGGCAAGCAATCAAATTTGAAAACTTGAAGCACAATCAGTTTTCTTCTATTCTCCTTCTCTACATTGTTTCTTCTATTCCCACTCATTGTACAAGTTTCAAATTTGATATCAATAAAAAAGGAAGGAATTTTATGTCCCCTAGATGGAAAGATCAATTGGTGCTTGGTAACCAACGTGTTTTATTCTGTTTTGTGCTCAGAAATTGTAAATTTGTCTTTCTTTTGTTAATGAATGCATGTAATGAAACTTCTAGTTGATGTGTGTGGGAATCTGACACTCTACCCACAGAATTAATTTTACCCTCCTTCATTCTCACTCCCTCCCCTTTCTTAGATTGATTTCTACTATGGCAAGGAGTTTTTATTATTTCCATAAGGATAGTGGAGTGTTCCTTTGGATCTCTGGTTGAAAAACCACCACAAATCCACTTAGGTTTTACATGCTAAACAATGGGAGCTGCACCATTCAAATGTAGAGGGACTTATATTCCCATAGCATTGGCTTGAAATCTGTAAATTTGTCCACAAGACAAAATTTCTTACCAAACAAGATAGTATCACTATAAGAAATGGAAGAAGAAGGGAAATTGGAGAAATAAACCCCATCAAAAAGAAAATATAGCTAAGCAAGAAGAAAATTCATATGATGATGAATTTCTCTACACGTCCCATTTTAGTGAACCATCCACATCATCTAGTGTAATATAGTACATTGATTTGGGATCCACTCGACACATGAACAGATGTAGAGAATGGTTCACCACTATATGAGACACACCCTCTAAAAACAATGTTTCATTGGGGATGACTCATCCTACATAGTCTAATGAATTTCAAATATCACTCTTCCTATTGGTTACCAAAATTTAAGGTTGTTAGAAAAAATTTATGTCCATGGTTTGATAAAGATCTTACTATTATTTAGTCAAATTCTAGATCATAATACAAAATTAATTTTTTATAGTCATTCCGGTAATAAAATATGTTTAATTCGAGATAAATCTCGAGGATCGATTTTTTTGTAAAAGCGTCAAATGTTGGACCAATGTTCTAGCTTGATTTTTCCACAGGATGATTAGGTGCTAGTGGCTAAGTATACATATTTGGAATAATTGTGGCATTAGAGACTTGGTCACATCAATTTTTTTATATCTCGATACACTTCACTTGTAAAATATGGTAAGAGGTTTTCCATCTCTCAAGAAAGATATAGAAAATTTTCCTAACTACCTTATAGGAAAACAACATAGATCTTCATTCCAAAAGAGTACTTATCAAGCTCTAGGTAAGATAGATTTGGTTCCTACTAATATGTGTGGTCCAATACAACCTAGACATTCTAGATTACATTATTTCCTTCTTTGTGTTGGTGATTATTCGAGCAAAATGTGTATTTTTTCTCTTGGTAATAAAATTGAAGCTTTCAAGAACTTTAATAATTTCAAAGTGGTTGTTGAGAATGAGATTGGTCACTATATCATATTTATCCAATCATAGTGAGGGGGGAATTCACTAGTAATGAATTCAAATCCTATATCACATCTTGATTTGTCATTCTAATTTTGAGGGAAAATGAGTTATGGTTTATTAAATGCTTTTGGGAGAAAGCTGACATGTGTCAATATGAGGTTGCATATGTAGTTATACATTTTCACATACTTCTATAAGGAAGTATATATGAATGGGTAGCTGCATATCCAATGCTGCACCTACACTCGAGAAAATTGTGACTATAGACTATTTATGAGTTGTAACTCATTCTTGTTGTTCTTGTTGGTAAGATTTTTCTTCAATTTTTTGTATCTGAATGAATTTAAAAAGTGATAAACCTCTTTCATTTCTATTGGTCATTCAAACATACACCCACGTTTTGGATCCGGAAGCGAGTTGATTGAGACAACAATGGAACTTTCGCCAAGTTGTGGGACCTTACACACTTGAGACAGATCTCTCTAGAAGGTTGGTTCCTCTACCTTCCTCTAATGCTACTACTACTCCTAATACTAAAAGAAAATCCTAGAATAAATATTCCATGGACCAAGGATAGAAGGATGTGTATAAAGGTGAAATCATAAGGTAAGGAAAGTGATAGCACTAGGGAAAGGGTTCATATCTCTCCACGAGTGGTGAAGGAAATAAGGAGGGTTTGAGAGAATAGGGCTGATGGAGAACACAATAGATCAACATGTAGGCTTTGTATTCTAGAGGGAACAATACATGAACATGAGGAATACAAGTAGAAATACACACAACATGCCAAAATGCAAAAAAAGAGGCGAGATGAAATGAAAAAAAGAAAGGGAAGACAAGAGTTCCCCAAAACACAATTTTATTACTTAAGGGATACACAATCATTTAAATTCATGGCATGAGGTGAGAATACATTACAAAGACCATGACAAGGTCTAAAACCCATGGGAAGTCAGCCCACCATTTTGGCATGGTTCCATTATAATAGAGAGAGATCCTTTTTATAAATCGAACTCTTTTATTTATAGAAGAATATAGAGAGAAGAGAATGAGAAAGAGAGGGAAAAATAGATTCAAATCTTCAACCACCAACATAAAGTGATAAATGCCTATAAAACCACCTAGGGATATTAGATGTACTTCCCCATGTCTGTTTGGCATGTAGAAGAAGGAAGAAGGAAATATCTCGATGAAATCTAGTAGTTGGGGTTAACTCGATGTGTACATTGATGAGATGAAAGATGTTTCCCTATTTTCTACCTACCAAATCTTGCCTAGATTTGAATTTGAATAGTCCAACATGTAGCTTGCATTAGTATCTTTTTGAAAATCTCGGGTGTGCACTAATAAGAGATCTATAGCAAAAGATACAGCTATCGGAAGATGTCAGAGTTGTTTGTGCACACAAGACACATGGTGCACATGGATTGGCAAAAGGAATAAAAAATACTCATTTGATCTATCATTTATGCCATGTGTCATTCATCAGCTAGCTGATAGGATTCATGCCCTGTTGGTGCGCTTTGATAGGAAACTTATGGCACAATTAATTTTGATAGATGACATGGAAAAATGACTAGTGTGGAAGGATGTGCAAGGCACGAAGCAAGAGGTAGGCACACAAAAGGGAAATAGAGGGATGACATTCCTAGAGGTGTGTGTAAAGGAATAATATTAAAATACTTGTAGGGGATAAGTATGGGGAAGGGGCACATGCATTTAACTAAGGGAGCACACGTAGCAAGAGAAAGAAAAGTGGAGGATGAGGGAGCTAAGTGTATGCAAGTGCATAGAAGAAATGATAGGGACTTAGCCAATTGAAAGGTAAGTTTACTGCCATAGACCCCCTCCACATACCTCACTATGCTAAAGTACTTAACCTTTGCAGTATCCACTAAGTAATTCCTCATTCCTCTACCTACCTTATGTTATACTCATCATTTTTTTTCTCTCTTGTATGGTCTTCAATCATCTTAACCTTCCTCAGAACACTTTGCATATAGTGAAAACCATTTTCTCTACATTCCCGCCAATACTCTAGAAAGATTTTTAAATCAATCCAACCTCCCTTAGAAATGCAACAACCAATTCTACATTATACTTGAGTCCAACACCACTAATTTTATGCATGGTCCTTTGAGCATGAAATCGCTTAAAACCTAACTAGCTATTGGCGCACCAACGTGCAATACAACACATGACTAAAATGATAAATCAGAAAGACTAAGAAATGAAAAAAATATAAAGGAAAATGCATTAAAGTAAAACCTAAGATAAATGACAACACTATCTTATTACATACACAAGGAAGACTTATTTATAGTAGGCGTCAACCTAGTCTCATTAAAGAAACTAGGTAACCGTGTGCCATCCAAAGCTTCTAATTGGAAAGCACCGATTCATGTATATAGGTCACAACATACGGTCCTAACCAATGCACTTGGAACTTTATAGCATGGTATAAAAACATGGACTTATACGGATGAATCATCTGTCCCAATTGAAGATTCTTGTTCTTAATGTGTTGATCATTCCAAGCCTTCGTATTTCTTTTTTTTGTCTTATGGATCCAATGAGCTATAGCGTGCATCTCATCAAAATGCATCATTTTTTCTATGAACTCTTCAAGTTCTTTCTCATCAGCCAATACTTTTGCACACACAATACGTAGGGAATGTAACATGAACACAACTAGTAAAATAATCTCTATACCAAACACCAACTACAAGGGTGTTTCTTTGTTCATCTTCTTGTGGGTTGTTCTATAAGACCAAAGTACATCAGAAATTTTTTCATCCCAATATTTCCTTCCAATGTCACGAGATCTTTGTCAATGTGTAGCTCAAAATCTTGTTGAAAGCTTCAATAGTTCCATTAGCTTGTGGGTGTAGTCTTATGATGTGCTACAATAAACTTTTCTGATAATATTATAATAGTCTCATTCAATAAATGAGTACCCCTATCACTTTTTAAACTCAATGGAAATCCATACCTTCTTATGATATTCTCCCTAAAGAATCTTATTGTAGTAACTACGGTGCAATCCTTCATAGGTGTTATTTCCACCCACCTTGTAAGATAATTTGTACAAGTAATTATGTAGCGTGACCTAATCTTGCACACCAATGGGGAAATAGGAACCATGAAGTCAATTTCCCATTTCTCGAAAGGTTTTTCACTTTCTATAGGCCTCAATGACATTTCATCTCTATGCCTAGGATTTCCGAGGCACTGGTAATGATCAAAACCCTTGGCATATTCTTGGTAATCCTTATACAATGTTTCCGACAGCAAAATAGCCATCATAATATTCTACGTGGTGGCTCTCCTACATACTATCTACTAGAAATCCCTCTATGAGCTTCTTCCATAATACCCACGTGCTCATGTTTGAGTACACACCAATGTAAAATCGCATCTCGGCCGAGTTTGTATAGATCTCCACTAATCAACATGTAAGGCATGACACAAATGGCAAGTTTTTTATTTCCATACTCTTCATTCCATCAGGTGCCACACCTATTCATAAAAAGATAGAAATATCCACCAAATCAAAGGGCACATGTTATAATATGAATAAATATGGATCTAGAATTGTGTCTTCAATGCTCGGATATCCTCACCGAGTTAATTCTTGAAATATGTCAAGTCCTGAATTGCTCTTTCTTGGTTTTACTATGACTAAAAACTGAAACTCCTGAAATAACAAGATCTAATGACATACGTAACACTACAAGAAAATTCTTATTAACCAAATACTTAAGTGCCATGTGATCTGTGTAAAATATAAATAGAGTATCCAACAAGTACTTCCTAAACTTATGCAGTGTATAAATCATATACAACGCTTCACAATCAATTGTTGTGTAATTCTGTTTGGTGGGGTTAAATTTTAGTTTCAAAAACAAAAGTGTGATCAATAATCCCTTCTC
This sequence comes from Taxus wallichiana var. yunnanensis, assembly GCA_018340775.1. Classification (NCBI taxonomy): domain Eukaryota; kingdom Viridiplantae; phylum Streptophyta; class Pinopsida; order Cupressales; family Taxaceae; genus Taxus; species Taxus wallichiana. Next base: position 209,243,602 of record CM031244.1, on the reverse strand, counting down.
TAGGATGTGCAAAAACTACTCCAATTATGATTTCGACACATCCACATGCACATGAAAGGGATTGTCCCAAGAGGGAAAGCATAAAATGGGTGCAGTAGTAAGCTTCTCCTTCAACGTATCAAAATCCACCTATTGCACCTCATCCCAATGAAATTTTCCCTTATGCCTCAACAGTTCTTCCAAAGGTGTGAAAATCTTGACATAGCCTTTGATGAATTTTCTATAGTAACCCGTATGCCCCAAAAATATACACACTGTACTTTGATTGGTAGGCTCCTCCAAACCCAAAATAACAACTTTGGCAGGATCCACCAATAAACCTTCCTTAAAAATAATATGACCTAGCAATGTACCAAAAGGAGTAGAAAAGACACATTTCTTAATGTTTAGAGAGATACTTAATTATCTACACATCTCAAACATCAATCTCAAGTTTTCACAATGATCTTTCACTAAACTATACATTGTTCAATCATCTAGGTAGACTTGTAGAAACTTATGAATAAAGTCTTGAAATGCTTGAATCACAATGCGTGAAAAATAAAATAGGTGCATTTTGAAGTCCAAAGGGAAAAAACATGTAAGAAAAAACTCTACATTCAATGCTGAAAGTATTCTTTTCTTGGTCTTATTTTGAAATCCTTACCTGGTGATACCTTGAGAATCCATCTGTAAAAGAGTAGATTTCGTGTCATGCTACACCCTCTAAGATTTACTCAGTAAAAGGCATTGGAAAAGGATCTATCACACATGACAAATTCAAATATTTATATTCCACATAGATCCTTATCCTCCCATATTTCTTGATACTAATCACCATTGGGCTAACCTATTAAAAATATTAAATGGCTTCAATGATCCAAGATTCCAACATTTTATCAATCTCTTCTTTCACCTTCACGCGTAGATTAGGATTCATCCTATAAACAATTTTTCCTAATTAGGTGCACACATTCCTTCAACTTAATTTGCATGTATCCCAATGAGTGATGAACCCCTTTCAATTCATGGTATTTTCATGGGAAAAAATCTTGGAAATCACGCAATGACTCAATTATCTTTAAAACATCTTGGTCACTCTAGTAATCACCAATGATTGCTTCTTTTGGTTATACTTTTGTGACAATTTGGACCTTCTTTGTATTCAAAGGCTCATGGTAAGTGTGTGCCTTCTCATCTTCACTATCCAATAATTTTCATGTACCCTCTATATTCTTAACATTTAGGTTCTTGATTTCCTCATCACCTATCGTGTACATGATTTTAACTTTCTCATTTTCTAGGCAGGTTCACATAAACTATACTTCAGATGTTTCTTCTTCTTCAAAGTGTGCCTCTAAATCAAGTTCCCCTAGAAAATCTAGGATGAGGTCCTCATATTTTACATTATCTCCAAGGATATGGCACTTGAATACCTACAAAGTTTCATTCATTGGTGGTTTATAATATAGATACTCTAAAATCTGAATAACACTTGTCGTCAACTCCTGCCAATTCCTTGTTTGACGATGTAACTCTGAATAGACATAACATGCACATGGATAGCCTTGCAAGGTGGAAAAGAACTTATGCACCTAGAGTGAAGGGGGTAAGGCTTCTGGGCATTTTGTCCAGATCTCTCACATTCCTTAATGTGGTACGATTTGGATTCCTTCCGATGATACTTGTATATCTTTAAAGGTGCGTTGTTCCACATAAATATAATAGAGAAAATGATTCTTACTTCTCACCACTCCATAAAATTATCTCGATGAGTCATCCACTAATGCATGGGTGTTCCATGTAAGGTATAAATAATCATATTCCTTTGTTCTACTTCACAGGTTACCTTAACTAGTGTAAATTCATCATTGTCTTCCTCTCAAATTCCTAACCGAATGTGCCTTGAAAAATAGATTCATAGTGCCCTTCAATTCTCTCCCACCTAAATCATAAGTCCCATACACCCAATTATCACATACAATCCTATTCGTATCACTCATGGACTAAGCATCATATAACTAAATGAATCCTTCTTTCAATGGTTCAATAACCTCTGGGTATCTGCTGGTGTACACATAATTCTATTCATGTCCTCTTCACCCAAAGGCTCTACACAAGGTGCAAACCTCCCATCTATTAGTGTAATAATTACATGCTCCTCTTTGTTCTCAAAACTAATGTATCCTTTTTTGAAGCAAAAATCAACATTATTTTCATAACACCAAGGGTGTCCAAGTAATGTGGGAAAACTATCTTCCTTGGCAAACGCTAAGACTTAAAAATCCCGGTGAACTTGGCCCCTTGAATGCTTATGGAAGAATTATTTAAAAATTTGATGGGCGTAGCTTGATTTCTATTCACCATGTCTAACACATTTGAGGATGGATGCAATGGTGGTATCCCCATCTGATTCCATGCATCCAATCTAAGAACATTAAGCTCTACACCTATGCCAATTAGTATGTTTCTCAGAGCCATCCATCAAGTACCTCATTCAATGTGATTTCCTTGTCGTAATCAAGACTATGAGGGGGAAAATTAGCATGTAAGATCTACCTCTCGCACCCACTTCCGGCGTGATATCTTTCCTCTCAACCACTATCATAACAGGGAATGATTTTTTCCTAGTGCAACATATTACATACCTCTTGACATCATCAACATACTTATGAGGGATCTCATCATTCTTCACCTACTCTAAATTCCGCAACTACTCTTTCAAGTATTGAATCTATCCTTACAAACTAATAATAACCTCCATAGTCTCTTGGTAAACCTCCTTCTGATAAGTCAAATCAAGGTAATTTTCATGCAATACTTATTATCTTGTAATGAGAGGCCTCTCGCTTTAGTATTTCTATAGCGTACATAGCTTCAGTGAGTGTAGTTACTAATATAGGATCCAACTCTGAATTAGGTGCTAACTTAGGCCCGAAAAAGGGCTCAGTGTGCTTCACACTAACCATTCTCGCGCCTTGTATTTCTTATTATTTTAGCTCATGTGATCATAAAAATCAGGGCACTCCACATACTTATGTCTCTTTCGCACCATGATAATTGCAATAGATATGGAAATTCAGACTTGTAATAATCTTTAGATCCATAATTGAAAAAAGTTCTATTGAGGAAGTGACTCCTTCCTCCACCATGAACATTATGGCCTTTGAATCCTCTACAAAACCTATTCCCCTTCCTCTTCCATCTTTGAATCCTTCATGTTGATGCCCCTAATTTTTATAAATATTCGCCACATTTGGTCGAGCATACACCAATATCAATTGCATCATAAATCTATTCTATCAACTCGGTAATCCTTTATATCATGATTAGTAGATGTGCAAATATTGCAATAGCTAGACACCTTCTTATGGAGTGCACATTGTAACAATGGGAATATACTTGGATCATAATTCCCATGACATATGTCACAAATATAATGACATGGCGCACACCAAATTTCAAGGGAAACTATCCTTGGTGTGTCCTTATTCTTCATAATCTATACACCAAATTCTACTATGAGTCTAATGTGTTGAATTTGCAAACAATTTTTCAATTTACTTTGCCATGGAAGTAATATGTGTGTCAAAACAGGACTTACCCTAGTATCAATACTTCCAATGGCCTCGGTGTGCAGATCAGCCTCCAAGGCCTCATGTGGATCCATGAAAGTATTATGTGAAAGTGCTCATTTGAAAGGTGTTATCAAGCCTCCAATGAACCATTGAGCATGCTTTGATAGGGATAGATATCATAATATAACTTTGACAAGAGAGTATTAAAGAATGGATCATATTCTCACACACTCTTTGCCATACCTATTGAATATCCTTGAGTGAGTTGATGGTATTTTACTCAAATTGAAATATGAAACTCGCCAAGAAGGCATCATGCGATGACGTTATAATCCACTACCATTTGATGTGGGTCGTACTTTTGGTACCAGCTATGCATGTGCCCCTACAACATAGTTACAAAGCGGCTTGCCTTCCACTACGATGTAGTGATCCCCTTTATGTTCCATATGAATCCACACTTGTGTACATGCTCTGCAACATCCTCAACACCATAATAATCAGGTAAATGAAGGAAAACTCATAAAATACTTCACTTTGGTGGGGTTGTGTTCCTTGCCACCGAGATCTAAAACCCTAATTCTCTCTCGTGTTTCCTCCACCACCGAGATCCACTAGATCCATTAACTCTTGATCCCCCAAATACACTAGATCCTCCTCCGTAGTATGTACAAGGCCTAAATTAGTGTTACTTTATGTTCCCACCATTGTGATAAACCGAGATCCAACAAGTATATGAAGTTGAACTACTCCCTGATGTGATACCCACGTTCTGCATGCCCACACCTTGTCTAAATGATGCACCTAATAGGATACCACCAAACACAAAAAATATTTGTGTGGCCATAGATGAATTTAATGAAAAATTATATCTACCTGATGTTGTTTTCTTACCAACACGAACACCAACACCAACACCAACACCAACTAGACTAGAAATAATTTTATCGGAAGGGAAAACTAAGCGCATGGGGTAGGTTACCACGTGGGTTCAAATGAACTCATATAGTTTTTATCCTTTCTTCATATGGAAAGCTATCATCACAAGCCGAGGGGGTTATTATTCTGTGCTTGCCAAGATGGGGTAGCACAAAATACGTAGGTTTTACATCCTCCATGTGAACCTCAAATCCTTCCTGCAACATCTACCTCCATACATCCATCACTCCTACAATCTCACACCATTTCACCAATTCCCTCTCCCATGATTCATTATACTTGAGCTGCCTTTCCTCTCTCTCTCTCTCTCGGCTTCCGACGTAGGATCCACAATTTATTAACACACTTGCGATACACCCCACACCTAGTGGGAGTTTGGTTAGCCATAGGAACGCTTCTAAAATTAGAGTGATGATCAAGATCTTAATGGATAATAATAAAGCAATTAAGACATATCCTTTTGGTTCTCACAAGAAATCAAAATCAGCAACCTCTGGGGAAGAATAAGTAGAAACCACGTACTCCAACATGTATATAGTTAGCACACCACTCCACCAACGATCAACATCATGAGTCCATATCGATCAACATCATGTATCCACCGATAATCTTCTTGGGTCCAAAAAACACATTGATAATACTAACTATTCCTCAATGTATACGTTGACAACCATTCATATCTGTACTACTAGAAAATAGAAAAAGAACACCCCATAGATCTCATGATATAGATGCTCTTCTACCCATGTACATCCTTAAATCTCAGGTCCATTGTTAAATCTTTCGAAAACTCATCCTTCATGTTGTTGAGCCAAGTCTCCATGCTAGCCAAGGTTAAGTGTTCTTCCATCACACATAATCCTTGCAACAGCTTCAAAAGAGGTTCGGAAAATGGAACCAAGATGTAGTCACTTTTCCTAACCCTTTAATTCCAAGACATGCCAACGTATAACCTAACTTATACTTGGGTGTTATCCCGAAGCTTGTAAAGGCTCCAGGCCCCTCTTTTATGTGATATTTGTCATGAATTTTACCATGAATGTTGGAGTAGTTCATAATCGTAAATGCATACTCTTATAACAAAGATAAAGAAACTATACCCATGCATAGATGAACCATAATATGATTATGAAAATAAAATAAAACATGTAGGAATCATATCTAAACCATGAACATATAAAAAACACAAACATTTAGATCCACAAGCACTGATATTTAGAACAAACACCATTTTTTTAATCCACCATTATTATAGTAGCTAAATACATCATAAGAATCATAATCAGACTAGATACATCAACATAACAAGATTTTAACCCTACATTGACTTTGTTTTAGAAGTTCCAAAAACATTCTCTCGCATCTCTCTCTCTCTTAGATCTCTCTTTTTGATGTTGTGAAAATTCACACATATCATAGAGAAGGGTGGGGAATTTTCCTCCACCACTTAGTCATCACTCAAGAGTAGGCCGCATGAAAAATTTCACCATGCTCTACCATACTCAAGTACCCTAAGCATGATAGATTTCTCCTAATGACAAATAAACCATAATTAACTCTAATTTATAGCTCTTAATCCTAGCATGATGATCATATCCTAAAGTAGGATTTTCTTGGGCTACAATTATCCATGCTTTATCCTTATCCACAATCAATCCTGGTCACATCCCCACATGTTCTTTATTGCAATTATAACTTTGGCTCAAAATATGGCTAAGTCCTAAGCATATTCTTCTGGGCGTGAACTATCGCGCTCTTCTTGAAGTTACTTTTACTTGAGCCTTTGTGCCTTTTTTGTCGTGTGACAAAACCCTTTGCACCTCAGGTACTTAGTATTTTTAAGGGATCAACATCTACTCATTACACTAACCCTCTCTCCCTATTTCTCTAACTACCATTTACCTCTACCCATGAAAATTCCTCCCTTGTACATTGAAGAAGAACTTTGTGAAAAGTTTAGTGGAGTATTTGTATTTGATCCACTACCTAACAATGACTCCATAGTTTAAGGAATTTTATATTCAATAAGGAGAGGTCTCCTATACCAAAGAAGGAGGGGATTAGCCCTGTGACTATTGATGAAAACTAATAATATGCACTACAAAAAATTATTTCACTAACATTTTTTAGAGAATTTATTGGGAAAAATATATAATTTGTGCACTATTAAAATATCTTTGAAAAATTATAGCGTTTGTGTCAAGTTATAGCTCATTTGGCAAGCACATTTATAATATGCGAAGGAGAAAGGACTTAAGTCTTATCACTTAGATTGTTGAACCCCATACATAGAAAGGTTATAACTTCTTCGGCGTCACCTGTATTTAGAGAGTGAAAAAGTGTGGGGAACTTGTGTGAATTTCACCCATTGATATCAAAGGCATCAAACTAGAAGTTTGGGAAATCTTCAAAAAATAGGGTATGGTTCCATTCTCTAGGATTTTCAAAGGAAATAATGAAAATCATAGTAAGGACTTCAGAAAGCTTGGAAGACCTCAACAACATGGAAAAGGGGTATGGTGATCCTGAGCGGTGTGAAGATTGAAATCTCCATTGACACAATGAATTTTACTATGGACATGAAGAAGGATGGTTAGGAGTTATATAAGCCCAAAAATTATGGTGTCGAAGAGTTGAAGATTTTTTTAAGAGGTAAGGAAAATGTCACTAACCATTTTTCTCATTTTTTAAGGGACTCTCTACTTGAACCTTTTAATGAGGTTTCTTTGCACCTTATCCAATTCATAACACATGAATGGTGCCATAAGTCCATTTTCCTACCATCTTCCCATGTTAAAACTTGTGTGTCACGGTCATAGCTATAGTTTTCCCAACTATATGCTCAAGTCCCTTTGTGCCACTATTGATCAATACCAAAAGGGTAAAATTGTGGATTTGTTACATCAAGGTATAATTATGGAAATTTTAAAAATATCTACGGCTGATGTGAAAAATATGTGAATTACCTATATCCTTTAGCACACGCCCTAAGTGGGTACAAAAGTGTGGAGGAGTACAATGTAGAAGAAGAAGAGTCCAGTGAGAACCCTTCATCAGAAGAGGTGAATGAAGATTCAAAAGAGGATAAGGAAGTGGTGAAGGGTCTATAGGATTTAACAAAGGTTATTGAATTTGTGATGAAGGGGAAAGTGTAGGGGAAAACCAACCAAGCAGCTATGGTGGAAGTAATCAAATGTAGGGTATAGGCTCCCAAAGTGAGATGGTTAAGGCACGGGTGGACTGGAGGCTCTTTATAACAATACCAAACTCACAAAAAGTATGATACAATTCATACTTAATGATTGGTACTCTGTGAGGAAAAAAATTGACGTCTTGGCCCGAGATGCTAAACATCGGCGGTGTGGAGGTGCTTCATGAAAAAGGAAAAATTCTAGAAAAATAAGTGGAACTCTTGAAATACTTACTACAACATGTCACAAATTGGAGTATGTTGCATATTAATTCAACCATCCAACATATCCGATTGTTGGCCTAATTAATTAATGCTTATAGGAAACATGAAGAATATGAGACCAAGAAGAAAAGGAAGAGTGACATATTTGAGGAATATATGGCCAACCTTTGTGCCTCCATTGATAATATGGCCAAAGAGTGGACCACTGTGATGGAAAATATTGAAAACCAATATGAATGAATGTGGGTTCCATTTTTCCCTATGCTAGTTTGTTGTTAGTTCTATGGTATTTTATTGTTGAAATGTTGTTACTTTATTTATGTAATGTTAGAAAGAGTTATGGTTTTTGTTGTAATGTTATTTTATATCTTATATGGATAGGATCTCAATTATGTATGAGGAAGGGACCCTTCAACCCTATTTTACCCCTAATAAAAAATATCTCTTAAAATAAAAATTAAATTTTTTTTGAAAATCGAAATAACTATAAAATGTAAATTTACAAACCGGAAACTCATTGTTGAAATTTCAATGCTTATTTCTACTATAAATATGTCATTTCAGGCTACAAATTTCCATTTTTATATTATAAAATACATTAAAAATTTGAAGAAATAATATATACAAGGGCTAATTGAGTAAGTGGCTTAATTGACACAAGATTCAAAGAGTAACATCAATATAATTTCACACTTCCCATTTTCCAAACAACGAGGTAAATTGGTCAAGAGTACCTCTCGTATTTGATCCTAACTTTCCTATTGGGAACCTCTTGAGGAACCAATTAAAACACCATTAGATATATTTCCTCTATAAGAAGAATAAATAGTATATGAGGAAGAGGAAATGATAGTTTTTAATATGCGATGGGGATAAAATATAATATCATTGGAATTACCTCCACCTCTACATGGATTTACGAAGGGGCATAGGAATATTTTCCCTAAATTAATGGGAGATGGGAAAAAACATCCATATGATCATATTATTATATTCATTATCACTTGTGGTGTATTAGGAGTTGCATACAAGGATGTCCGGTTTGTTTAGTTTTGGAATCATTATAGGAAGATGCTATTGGTTATATCAATAACTTACCACATAGATCAATCAAAAATTAGGAAGAAAAGAAATCCAATTTTGATGCCAGATTCAATCATGTTGAAGATGCCATGAACCAATGAGGTACTTTTTAATTTTAAAAATATTCTCTACAAAATTCTAGAGGTTTCAAGATCTGCAGAGGATAATCGATTTAGATTCTTCACCGGCTTAATTTTTAAGCTCAGATTCATGTTGAGAAATAATTAAAATTTCCACTTGAGATGATGCCAAAGATATTACAGTAATTGTGTAAGATGATCTATTGATGTCTTTAAAAATTAAGAAAGGTATAAGTAAAGATAAGGCTCAAAGCTCAAGTTATGGAACTATGGACTCTCTGGTGTCAAAACGTGTTAATGATGTACATGATATTAAGAAGTTTCTTATGCATATTACCTTATACAAGGAAATTCTGAGGAAGAACTTCCCTAAATGGTAAATAACTACTACTACACCTCATATACTTTCTCTTAAGGCTCCTTCGACGAATATTGCTTATGGAACCAAATCAGATGATGTAAATGAAGAAGATATTACTTCATTAAATTAAGGAGAAGAAGGTAAATTATTGGTTTAAGAAATTAGATCTGCATAGGTTGGTTTCTTTGAATATGAATCTTCTTCTAAATATGAATATGAGGACTTTTTAGATAATATGAACAACCATTCTTTTGTGTTTTTAACATGATAAAAAAACTTTTGAAAAAGAGAAATCATCCAAGAATGAAGAAGATGAATAGAACCTCAACTGATGAATATACTACTAGAAATAATGATAAAGAAAGGTTCCCTACTTCCTAAATCCTTAGAATAAAAAAACTATAAGGATGAAGCCACACCTCATTACAAGGCATCTCCTAATCGGGGTAATTAAAGTACTTTCACTTCTTTGAAAAATGATGCTTCCACTGTGCACATCAAAAAAGTAATGAAAATATGTAACTATTGTCTCTAGATAACATAAAACTATTCCTAGTATTACCTATTCTTCTGAAAGTTCTTCATCCAACTTTAATATTATGACCACGTGAAAAGGCCAAATTTAAAATTTTTGAATGCAAATACTGCAAACACACCCAAAACATTTTAATAAGTTTGTCAAGTTTATGAAAGGTGGAAGTTCCAAATCTATTACATCATCCACTTCCAAAGGCTTACTTCCCACACCCAAGTAAATCCAAATAAAAATATGATATCTTCTTCCCCTTCATCTACTAGAAAAAATGAACCTTTCATGGTTCTTTGTTGATAAATGAGTATCGTATCGATAATTGCATAATTGATTCCAGTGCATCGAACAATGTCATGCCGACTAATGTTTCTCAAGCTCTTGGTTTGAGTCACTCTTTGGAATTTGGTCATTGTTACTCAATATAGAAAAAGTAATTTCCACTTGTTGGAAGAATCAAATATGACCAAATTTTTTGTGGCCTATCTATAAAAGTGAGTGAAAGAAACAATTCTAGTGGCATATATGCCAACTACCTATGGGATTTTTCCTAGAAGTAGATTTTTCTAGGCTATGGGAGGTGAAATATATATGTAATGGTATTTTTACTTTATACTAATATAAAATGAAACAAAGAATCTCCTCCTTAGATCTAAGATGAATTATATGGTTCATAAGTTGGATGATCCTAGAGCACAAGTTGTCTCCCAAAAGTAGGGAATTTTGGAATGTTCCATTCAAGGAAAGGTGTAATTAAAATTAATTCATTATATTAAGAGTTTCCCATTCTAGAGGAAATTTTAATAGATATTTTTTATGAGATTTTGAGCATGGAATTTCATGGAAGTTATTCAACATTAGGTTTAGGTGTAGGTATTTCTCAATTTCACCGCAAGGAGATTTTTTCCTTTTGTATTACAAGTTACAGTTCTCCAACACCAAAAAATACTTCTTAGTATGAATCCATGTTGCTTTGGTTTCAAGCTATCAAAATAATAGGAATCAATAATATCATAGTGCAAGGAGATGTTGAGTTGATCGTGAAACATGTAAGAGATGTATTCCAGGGGGAAGAAATCTGTCTCTATCAATATAGGAACAATTTTTGGATTTTTAGAATAATTTGATGCATTTTATCTTTGGGAAGTTCCTCAAGTTTAAAATCATAAGGTTGACTCATTGAAATTTACACTTCTTTCATTATTCCACGTCCTAATTTTGGTGAACAAAAGTTTTCAAAGTGGAGATGATTTTCCACCCAAGTGTATTAGGTAACCCAAAGAGATGGACAATTTTTAATGATGATAACCATATTTTATCCTTAGTTTAACATCTTAGGTATTTCATATATGTGTTATTTAAAGTAATTGACTCACTCTCATGGGATATTACTTGAAAATATAGTGGTAGTAATACAATTGATCAAGTAGATGATAATGGAGTAATCTAATTAAAATCTAAACATATTCTAAAGGGGCTAGAGTCCTTAGAGGAATTTTTTGACAATCATGACACATTTATCCATGGTAAGGCCAAGGATTAGCCTAGATATTTATCATAATATGAGAGAAAAACATTGGTACAAGTGAATAGCCGAGGATGGTGAACATTGGAAAATGTTGTACACCCTAGGAATGAAGAAACTTCCCAACTTTATGGAATAAGTATTCAAATGTACAAACATATTCTTATGATGATATGAAATTATTTCAAACAAAGTTAGTAAAGAACTCCATACTTCTATAACTATATGCAAATGTATTTTGAAAAAAATAGAGATAGTATAATCCAAATATTTCCAATACCATCAAAGTAAAGGTTGAGAAAATACTCAATACCCACATCATTTTTCCTATCCATAATTTAACATAAATAGTTAATATTGTATTATTCTATATGAATAATGGTGAAATCCACATCTACATGGATTTCTGAAATCTAAATCAAGATTCCCATAAGGATAAATACCCTTTATTGGTCATGAATCATATACTAAAAGTGGTTAATGGTTCAGAAATGATGTCCATACTTGTCAGATTATGTGGATACAACCATATTGAAGTTACCAAAGAATTTTAGTTCAAGAATCCTTTCACCACTCTATGGGGAAAATTTTCTTACCATCATATTCTATTTGGCTTAATCAATGTACCTTCTACCTTTCAGAGGGATATGTATATGGATTTCAAGGATTTGAAGGATTAATTCATAGTGGTGTATATATATGATCTCACAATGTACGCTAGGAAGAGAAGAACACTCACAATAGCTAGAGTAGGTTGTGATCCACTATAAGAGGCATTAGGTCTCTCTCAATCTAAATAAATTAAAAATCCTTGGTCACATTGTAAGAAACAAATGTATAGAGATTGATTTGGAAAGAGTGGAAGCCATACAAATATTTTCTCTACCCACGAGTAAGGAAGGTGTGCACTTATTCTTGAAGAAGGTAAAATTATTAAGAAGGTATTTAGTATACTTTTCTAAGATCAGATAAGAAATAATTAATATGATGAAACCCTATGAAAATTTCAAATGGAGTAAAGAAGGGAAGAAGGCTTTCAATTCTATGAAAGGTTCTATTTCAAAATAACCCACCTTGGTCCACCCAAATTTAATAAATAATTCATTGTGTATTGTTATGCTTCAGAACATACTATTTCAGATGTCCTCATTCAATAAAATGATGATAAAGTTTAGTCACCCATTTCATTCATGAGTTCTCACTTAAAGGCTCATGAGCTTATTCATTCATAACATGAGAAACATGCCTATGTAATGGTTAGATCTTTGAACAATTACAGGTTTTACCTCTTGAACTCACATAATATTATCATGGTCCCTATATTAATTATTAAAGCCATTTTGATGTCATAAAATACCAGTATGAAGAGAGATAATTAGGCATCAAAACTACAAGAATATGACCTTGATATTAAACCTTATAAATTGGTACAAGGAAATGGATTTTTTTAAATCCTTACTCGGGAATATTGTTCCATCTATTACAAGTTCTTGATAAAGGTCATTCCTAACATTATCTTCGTAATAACCACTAACCATTGGTACTCAAATCTATCATATTTTATGATGTATGTTAATTTCCTCCACGTGTATATTATAAGCACATGCATGTACTCTTTGTATCAAAGAAGAAAAATATATCATTTGGGAGAACATACTATATAAGAAAGGACCGAGTGAAACTTTTCTAAGGTGGGTTGAGGAAGAGTATCAAAAGAATATTTTCAAGGCATACCATGATCAAACATGCAAAGTTCATTTCTTAGCTATGGTAATAACCCAATTTTTTTAGAGGTGGCTATTATTGGCCTACCATACTTTTATATGCCCACATATGGGTGGATAAATATGATCCATGCTAGTGATTTGTAGGGAAACCAAGGCTTGATTATTTTCCACTCAATCTCGGGATCATTGAGGAACCCTTCAAATAGTGGGGTTTATATGTTTTTGGTGTATTTAACCTGCACTCTAGTGCATATCATATGTATTTCCTTACCACTACTAATTAGTTCAAAAAATGGATGGAAGCTATTCTAACCAAGCATGCCAACTCTAAAACAATATGTAATTTTTGAATGAGAATATCATTGTCATATTTTGAGTGAAAAACAATATAGTAGTTACTTTTACTCATTTAGGGAGTTGAAAAATAATATAGTAGTATTTCACTATCTCACACTACATGTTATTATCTGTAAAGAAATGACTAGGAGGAGTCAAGTAAAAAAAAAAACATTGTTATTATTCTTAGAAAACTAATGGATGTTAATCAAAGGGATTGGAATAAGAAACTATATTATGCATTATGGGTTGATCGGATAATTACCAAGATGGATATTGGTGTTTATCCTTTCCATTGTCTATTCCAATGTCTATATGGATCTCAAAGCTCAGATCCCAGTTTCTCTAGAGTTACTACCCTTATAACTTATAAAGGTAGTATAAAATTTAGAATAATCAGATGATCTTGACAAGATTATCTATTACTTATAGAAATTATATGAAGATAGATAGGTGGAATTTGATATGTACTAATAAGACACAAATCAAAGGTGAATATAATATTTAATACAAATATGCAATATAGAGGATTTCATAGTGGAGATCTTATCCTCCTTTGGGATAAAAGGAGAAAGCCCAAAGGAATCCATAGGAAGTTTGAATTTATTTTTCTTGACTTCTTTAAGATAAGTAATTTCTATAGAGAAAACAAATACTATATTTCTTACCTTGATGGGACCCCATTAGAGGTTCCTCACATTGGGAAATACATGAAGCTCAAGAAGTAGTGAGGTTGGTTGTTCCCAACCATGCACCATAGTTTCCCTTTCTAGTTGTGTGTGTTTCTCTTTTGGTTCTAATGTTTTTCACTTTCATGTCTTGAGTTTTTTTCCTTGTCTATGTCCATTTCTTGTGTTAGTTGATGAATAATTAAATCTATTTCCCAATTTTCAAGGCACTAGTCTGCTTACTATTATCAAAATCAACCCTAAGATGATTTAAATGTTTTGACAAGTTATGGATAATGATTTTTTTAGTTTCCTAGATTGATTTGATTTAAATATTTTACATGTCATGGGAAATTTGAGTTTTTGGTCATTCCTAGATCTCTTGCTAATCCCTTTTTGCGAAGAAGTTAGCCAATGTTGGGTCACATTTGGGTAAATTTGAGAAAACCATAATGTTCTAGCATTGTTATTCATCTTATTGGAAAAAATTGGTCAAAACATGGTAAAAACAAGACAAATATAGGAAAAGAATTGGATAAATTCTCGAAAATTTTGTAAGATCTATTTTTGGAGGAATAAGAGGAACTATTCCTAAGTTCCTCCTATACCCCGTATTACCATTAGGGAAGATAGGGTAAGGAAAGTGGTAAAGCTAGGTATTTTGGGCACAAAGAGAACAATGCCAAAGTTTCCTTACTTCCCTGTAACCCCACCATCTTCGTATAGGTAAATTAAATTAGATAAGGTGGGCATGGATGGTACAAATGTAATACTTTTGATTTTATGGCAATGCCCCGATCAAACGTAATAACCGACAGGAAGGCGGGGTAAGGTGCATATGTTAAATTAGAAACTAACAGAAAACTGGTAACAATTCTCCAATTATGTTAGTTCTCCAAAACCTTAATCGGAAGCAATTACAGATAGAGAAGAACATGGGAATTAAGGTGGATTATCAGCCCCATTTTGTAACACTAAAACGATACCATAATGTCCTCACTTCACCGATGTCTGTATTGATTAATTCAAGAATATACATAAAATTTTATCATTCTTCACAAATGTTAATTCACCACCTAAACACTATCCAATGCCAAAATACGTTAAGTCGGATGTTTGAGGAACATAGGGAACATTCCATAGTTCCTTTTGTTCTCAAAAAAGCTAACTAGCCTAAAAAAGGAATGCACAACCTAGAATATGTCCTAGTTTGTTATTTTTAGCTAATTTATTCACCCAAAATCAAAATTTGGTCATGTAAAGGATAAAATTGGAAGTATCATATAGTAAGACTCCATTTTTATCACTTGGAGGATAATATTAGTAGGGATTCATGTAATAATAGATTTATGATCTTGCAAAGTAGTCTAAAAATAGAAGGAACATGTAAGGAACAACAATAATATATTTATGGTCATGTAAAATCACATTCTAAGCATGGGAAGACCTATTCTAAAGAATAAGTGACCAAAAATGATCTCAAAAATTGAAATAGGTGAAATTGGGTCATCTTAGGTGCTAGGAATGCCATGCTCCAATGATGGAAGATGACTTATCTAGATGATTTTGGGAGCTCTAGAAGGAGTTGTGAGGACTAAAAATAGTCATTGGAAATATATTATAGTCATATCCATTGTGGATACACCATTTTATCCTAAGACATAAGAATCCTCTATGATAGCTCAAGACACGGTTGTTGGTCCTCTCGTGATAAAATGGTAAATGGTGTTCTTTGTCACAAGATTGGTGTAATTATTTTTTTTTTTTTGAAGTCATGGAAAAATCATCATGATTTGGTCATGTTTCCATTCTCTTTGAGAGCATCGAGTCTAGGAGTTAGTCAAAATTTTCATGTTTAGGGAATCTAGGAAAGTCATCTTTTGGAGGAACATGTGGGACAGTTCCTTCATTCCACCTATTCCCACTTTACCACTTTAACAAACATGGGATAATAATTTAGAAAAATAAGATTTTGGAATCACAAATACTAGGAGTGAATCAGTGTGTAATAAAATTTTCATCAACATATACAATTTCAACCAATAACCATTTAATTTAGCATTAAGCATGCATCCACAATAACATAAGATTACAAGAGAAAATTATAGTCGAACAACCAAAGAATGCCAAATATAAGTGGTAAAATCTCAAGGGGGAGAAAACTCATTGAAACACATTTGTATTATAGATATGAATTAAATTCATTGGTTGAGCACCAACTCAACAAGGAGCACCAACCCTAAGTTTATTGAGGCACTAACCCCACAAGGAGCACGAACCTCTAATTTTAGTAGAGGACCAAAAATATAAGGAAGAACCAACCCTAAAGATGAATAAAAACCAACCAAATCCACCAAATATGTTTTTCACCACTTATTTTTTCTACAAAACTAAAGATGACACTATAAATCTCACTCTCCTTCCTACTTCAAATTTGTTCACTAGATCAAATCTCTTTATATCTTCTTCACCAAGATCAATTAGGTCTAATGAACTGTTTATATAATACCTAAAAAACTATATAAATTCATAACATACTATAATCCTTCTCTTACAAGTCATAAATACCTATTACACCTTCACTTATCTCCCCTCTAGCTCGCACTTTTCCTCTCTTGAACAACTAGCTCAAATGATCTTTCTAATGTTCTTTTATACTAGTTTCTTCATTATAACTCATCTAGGTCATCCATAATAGAGTAAAATCACTCCCAAATCATAGGAACATGATATAAATATCTTTCATATTACCATATAGGTCACAACCATTTCCTAGATCCATCTAAACCTTTATTAGGACTCAAGAAGCCCTAAACACCAAAACAAGAAAATCACCACAAAGGGAATGTTATAGATGAAATAAAACTTCACAAAATAATGGAAAATCATTAGACATTTTTTAAGCCTTCAAATACCTCCCTAAACCATGAAACACTCTACAACAACTTCTCATACCATGAAACCTTCTTGAGACCATGCACAACCAAACACCCTCAAAACTAGTCTTTAGTAAACAAGCCATAACTTCATCAAATGACCTCAAAAAAACAAGTTGGATATTCCTATGGAAATATCATGACCTCATTGTCATTGTAAAACTCAAATAATTCCAAAGATCATATTGTAATACCTCACAAATACCTTTGTAACTAGACTACCTCAAATTTCCCAAAATAGGCCCCAAAACTAGTATTGAAAATTAGGGCACAACAAAAATCCTATAATCTCAGCCATGACATGAAAAAAATCATATATATAAATTTTAAAAATCCCATAATTCCTTAAATTCTAAATTAATCACCAAGACTCTGGACAACTTGAACAAAAACAAAACTTCTCCGAAACTTACAAATTTGAGTGGGGTCCACACACATCCAAAACATTTACATTATACATAGATAAAGATGGAGGAGTATTATATAACGTCCAATAATCAAATTTTATCAAGAAATCAATCATGGTCAACTACAAAAAATATATCTCAAGCTATACATAGCTAGGGTTTTGAGAGGGTTTAAAAGTTATTTACCATCTTAACATTTGTTCATTAAAACCCGGAAATAAATTGAACTCATTACACTTGGAAAATATTATTAATAGACCTATTAAAATATCCCTAGAATTTTGGTTCCCCATGAAAAGCACACACTCTCCAACGAACATCAAAATGTCAACTTTGAGCTCAAATTATTGCCTTTAAGAACTCGGCTTTTGTAAAATTTGCATAACTTGTAAAATCTTCAAGAAAAATACCTGATTCATGGAGTACACCTTCATATAAACTTGACACATACTCTCCAATAATCATCTTTTCCCAAATATGCTAGGAATTTCTAACTCCATCACTCTAAGACATGTTTTCTCTAATACTAGTTCTATGAACATACCTAAAACAAATGTCTAACATCAAAACCGGCACTATAAGACACTTGTGAGTGTATCCACATCATACTCATGATATCCATTATCTCACCATATATATATATATATCTACTACATACTTCACTTCATCATTTCTTACCTCAAGCTACTGTTTAGGCCTCAAGAAAAACACATAGAACATGTATGTTTCACTAAATGTGACCTCAAAATAGCTTTTCCAACCTTGTACATGTGCTAATACCTTCAACGCACTACATGACATCATAAAAACATCTTTCATACCTATCAAATCCACCATACTGACTCAAGAACCCAAGCACCATCACCAGGACCAAGCAATCCCAACAAGAAACCAACTTGAGTTAACACTACCAATCAACATTCATGTATCTTACCTCTTTTAACATCAATATCACTTAATGAAAATAATTACATCATAATTATTTGACATTAATGACAACACCATCCCATTAATACCCCCTTTGTTATTGATGGAAAACCTATTAATGGAAAAAACACACAAAATAACATTTCCCCCCTAAGGAATACATGCCATCAACTCATTATCCCCCTTTTGAAATTAGTGAGAATGCAAACATACCTATGACATATTCTTTGTCAACATAATAGGCTCATCTCTTAGTTAGAAACATCAACAAAAGTAACCAAGGTTCATTCTTCATCTCAATTTTTGATTTGACTCCTGAAGCAACAAAACTCTCCTAAGCAGGTCCATACCTTCCAACATCTAACTTAGACCATGAACAAGATCCATACAACAAATGAAAATACACATCAACCAAAAACTTATTATATTCAAGAACAATAAACAAACATTTTCATACCTTGAACCTTATTATGGAGTTTAAAATCACCTACACAACCCCATGTCTTTTAGACCCTTGCATACATTGAATCCTTTATGAAAGACTAAAATAATATATGTTTACTTACACTCATAGCACTTCGTGTTAGATATAAAAATCAACTTCAATTTACCTAATTATCATATCTTCTTCAACAATTTCAATTTTATTGTATGACTATACCTGCAATCTTCATCTTAAATTATTCAACCAAAACTAGGAGACACTTCCTTCTTGACTTGTGCTCAACAAATTTAGACCATAGACATTATGCTTACCTTACTCTTATTCCTTTTACCACTTGACACCTTATAATTATTAATTTTAGAATCAAACATTTTTAAAACAAGGGCATATAACTCCCCTTAACATCATTTATATAAATCTAATAAAGGTTTATGAAGGATGTCATCATCAATATGATTTAATATTATGTGGTCTTGTTGTTTCTTTTTGCATGTTTATTCATTCTTTTGTTTTATTTTATATATCCTCTTTGCTACTAAGAAATATAATTTTCCCGTAACTTAGGTTAACTCATGATTAACCTATACTAAACTACCCATGCTTAATCCATTCTTAAGTATAATTATGATTAAACTGGTCTGATTCCATCTTGACCTTTTGTGTTAGGTGAAAGGGTTTATTAGTTATCAGTCTAATTTTTATCAACAACAAATTTGGTGACTCCATTGGGGATTCATTTTTATTTATTATTTCTAAGTGGATTTCCTCTAACTATCCACTTACTCTTGTTTTTCTTGATTCTATCCATAGAGTAGATTTTTTTAACTATATACCCTATAATTTATTCAAATTACCATTAGGGGTCTTACCCTCTTGATCAAAGGTCGATTCATTATTTAGAATACTCATTTGGATATCAATTTTGATATTCAAGATGTTGTTTGGGACTCTGCAGACTACCATTTCACAGGATTTGCAAAATCTATTGAAGTTCTTAATGAAGAAGAAGATAGAGCTATTAATATTCAAATTCTCGCAAGATATAACAATCAAACCGAACGAGACATTGTTAAAAAAACATATACAAGTTAAGGTGATAGGAAGAAACTTTAAAATCTGAAAATAAATCTAAAGTTTTACCTTTAGATATTGTGAATGATAAGAAGCTTCTTAAACATATGTGCTAGATAAATCCTAACTTGCACTATTTTTCTTCTAAAATATTTGAAATGGGTGATGAAGGTGAGAGATAATGAAGACATAATGGAGAATAAAGAGAAAGGAGACATAGTTCTAATCATAACCGAAATAGGATTCCTTATTTTGAACTTGATAGGAGAATGTTACTAATAATAAAGCACCATATATTTAAGAAGAAAACCTTAGTCCTTGACTTAGGGGGAATCCTATTGACATTGGGAGGAATTCTCCAAAACTACCATCTTTAAAGGGCATTCAATTACCTTTATTTCTATAGTGAGTATGGTTTATCTTGGGAATATCACCTTGATTCTTTCAAGCGAATATATGCATCCATAAGGATAACAGATGAGAGGGATTATTTAATAATATTCTAACAAACACTTGAAGGGAGAGCCTATAAAGCTTTCATTAGTCTACCTTCAAAATCCCTTACTAAATGGTTAGATATAGAAGATTGGTTAGAAGACTATTTTGGAAAGGATAAGGATGAGTTTGAACTTGTAAATGAAATTTCTAACATGACCATGGACCCTGGTGAGACTATTTACCATTTTACTGTCTATTTCACCAAACTAAGACAAAAGATACCTTTGAAAGTAAGACCTCCAAAAAAATTTCAATACTATATTATTGTAACGCTCTACCATTAAAAATAGGATCAGTTTAGAAGATAAAGAGATCTATGATTTTGAGGAGACTCTTACATTTTGTTTGGCATATGAAAAGAAGTTGAAAAAAGTGGTAATAAGGATAGATCATCATTTAACTCTTCTCCTGAAAATATAGAAATTTTGAATTCCATTCAAATTTTGGGTAATGAGTTGGTCATCATTTAAAAACAATTAAATGATCAACCATCATATTCAAAGAGAACATTTGCATGGTCGGGAAGGTAAGAAATGAATCAAGGAGAGTTAAAACTGAATCTAAAGAGATATATTGTGAAGTTTATGAACTATATCATGCTCTTGGGACATGTAAAGCTTCTAAAAAGGTTAGGAATTTTTAAAGTATAAAAATATCTCAGAAATTTGTAGATTTGTTGATTCTGATGTGAATTAAG
Source organism: Taxus wallichiana var. yunnanensis (assembly GCA_018340775.1). Taxonomy (NCBI): domain Eukaryota; kingdom Viridiplantae; phylum Streptophyta; class Pinopsida; order Cupressales; family Taxaceae; genus Taxus; species Taxus wallichiana. The sequence goes on along the minus strand of CM031244.1, from coordinate 209,222,401 downwards.
TTCAAACCTGGTCTAAGGATTATGCTAAAAATGATGGTAAATAAAGTAAAATTGTTGATTCTAAAGGAAAACAAAAATCGATCATCCCGATAAAACAAAACCATGGGATAATTCAAGAAAACCCATTTTTTATGAGGTTCCATCTAGTTTTAATAATGCCCAATATCAGCCCTATAAAGGTAAATCATTCACAAAATATTCTATAGTTCCTTCTAGGTTTGAAACCTGTGGTTGATAAGAAAAAAATCTAGAAGTAGTCTAAATATGTTTTAGAGTCTTGGCCTATGTGGTCAATTTGAAAAGTTATAAGTTTCCCATAAAAATAGATTTTATTCTAAAATGTTAATGGTTGTCTAAGAAGATGAATCGATAGTGAGGAAGATAACAATGAATACCAAGTGTTGAACCACTCCAATTCTACACCTAATTACATTCCACCTTTCTATGTGTCATTTAAAATCCAAAACAAAATCATTCACAACTATATCCTAGATACTAGTGCATCAAATAATATCATGCCTAAATCTATTGTAGATCAATTAGGTATTTCTTATGAACATAACAATATAAATATGACTAGTTTTAAATCATGTACAATTATATGTTTTGGTAAATTTTATCCCAAATTTGCCCTCGGGTTAATTTGGATAACTCATTAAAAATGGAATTAGCCATTTTTACAAGTCGAGAATGTTTAGACGCGTCCATAAAATCCCCTTTCCAAAAGCAGTAGCCATTGGCATTTGAAAACCCACGAGGGATTAAGTTTTATTCATTGGAGGGTTATATTTTAAAAGGACAAGTGACATTCATTTTACCATAAAATTCAATACCAAACATCACACAAGAGGGCACGTGGTAGGATTCCAACTCTCCTCAAAGGATTTGGCTCTAGTAGATGTCAAGTCTAGGGAATAATCCACATTCCATAATATTTCAGGCTGCAATGGGGTAAATTCAAGTGGGCAGTCAATGATCAATCAAAGGCCGATGAGTGGCATGGAATAAATGGTCCAAAGCATACACACGAAGCATTCCATCACACTCCAAGGTAGATGTGCCTAGCGGATGTGAATCCCACATAATAAACTAGGGTTCATAATATTTTGGGTCCGAGGCTAGGGTCAAATTAGGTCAACAAGGAAATATAATAGAGTAGGGGATGAAAAGTGGCACAAGATCGATGACCTGGAAGGGGAAAGGTGTCACCATTCTAGTGACCTTTTAAGAAATGGTCTCCACAGACCTAGAGTCCCTAAAATGATCTATATTTGAAATAATTTTGGGTCTACCCAACCCTACAATCAATTAAATACTACCATGGAAAAAAACAAAAGCCAAAAAGTTTCTAAGTCCTTGTAAGAACAAGTTAAAGTTGCAACATGAAGTGGCTACCGGTCAAAAAAGGCACAAAGTGAAATATATTTAACATGAAACACACGTAGATATTTCCCATTGGCTATAATTTCTTAATGGTTAGTCCGGGGCTATAGAAAAATTGAATTTTGAAGCTATGCGGGGCCTTCTCATTGGATTGTGCTTCATAGTTTTGGTCAAGAGCTAAAGGATAGTCTAACACTACTAAAAGGAATGACACAATTTTATTGGCCCGTATATCTTAATATGAAAAAAGTTTGTAAAGAAAAGAATGAAGAAAGGAAAAGTCAAGGGAAGCAACATAGTGTACATGTTGGTAGAGGCTGATCCCTAAGCTAATCAAAGGCTTCCACATGTCAAGTCCATGTGCTTCCCAACATGTAAATCTTCATAAGGCTATAAAATTTCCTCCGAGCTCAAAATTGGTCAAAATTAATGTCATTATAAATATATCCTTGAGCCCCTCAATTTGATATAATTAGATTCAAAATTTGAAAGCATTTGGTAGGTGAAAAATGAGAAAAATAGTCTTTGAATTGAAAATATAACTATAGGTAGCTCAATCTGTAATATTCCCATTTTAAGACTTTAGAAACAAGGGAATTTTTATAAAAATTTTATAATAATGTTCTTTGTTCTAAATTCCATAATTTAGAACACACATTATTTATCAACCATTCATATAACAGATAACCATACGCGGCTGTAATGACTCGATAAAAGCGATCTATTCATTTCATGACTCGGTAAACTACCAATCTATTCATGTTTAACATTAAGTATTGAATACTTATCCATATACTAAGTATACTTGGTTCTCTTTCCTATTCAGGTATTGAGTGATCGGTCTAAGGAACCTATCCGAATAATTATTACCAAAGTATTCATCTACATCACAAACCTTAGACTAGGTGACATAGGAAAACGCAAACAGAAGCTTTTGATACTTTGGCCAAAGATTTCTAACATACTATATGTATTATTATTCCTTGATGCCATACTTGTTAATCCAGAATATGTCCTTCACCCCACTCTATTGTTTTCTAAAAGGTTCTTTCCGCCTCACGTCGTTCACTTGGTGAGGTTTAACACTATTTCATGTTAACAACATGTGTTATGATAAGGAGAAGCTCACTAAGACTTAGGGTCGGTTGGCATACCTTTGGGTCAACCTAAGTCAACCCCATGTGCCAAGGTATCCTGAGTTTTAGAAGGCTACCCCATGTCTTAAAACATGTTTCTAACTTGACCTAGAGAAAAACTAAGATCAAGTCCAATTTATGTAGATCTGGATGATCAATACCAAAGGGTGTTGCCACATGTCGATCGCATCATCAATCATCGAGAAGATCCTAATCTTCTCAAAGGTATAGCCCTATAGTTGGCATGTGCCAGCATCCTACCGAATAGCCTCATCAAGATGTAAATACCCCAAGGAATTTATTAATAATTTAATTAATTTGGATTATTCAAACTAGATTTCAAAGCAACTTTGCCTAACCCTAATCTAACACTCCTAAAGTTCTTTTCTAAATTTATTTAATTAGCCCATTAAAAACTTTGTTATATTCAGGTAAGTGCAGCAAGTTGGGGGACAATTAAGTGGACATCAAATCCTAAATTTTACATCAAAAACAACAAAACATCAAATTTAGTCTTCCGCGGACTTGAACCATGCCGAAAATTCAAAAATATGTCATAAAAATGGTACCATCATGTAGGGGAGACTATTAGCTTTGTAGAAATATTGATTTTAAAGTGAATAGAATAGGATAAATATCATTTTATAATTTTTTACTAATAGTAGGTCTTTAAGACACTTTTTCCCGTGAATGTTTATGTCTACGTTTAAGACTGCAAATTTTGTTTCACTTGTTAGAATGTGATAAAACTTATACCATCCCAACCGTGGTGAAATTATATACATGTTCAAAAAAATTATTTGATTTCAATATTTTTTGATGAAGTTATGGCGGGCAAACAGAGAAAATGCTCTGTTTTCTTTATGTTTTCAGACCACTTTCACGGAAAAAATCATAAAAATAAAATATTGCTCAAAAAATACAAAATAAAATCTATCCCAAGATAGATAGCAGCATCTAACTTCTCACTAAGGAAAAAATATATATATCAATTTTTGGTCATCCAAATCATAGGCAAATGGACTACAATCTTATAGGCATTTTAAAAAAAAATACCAAGTCATTGAATTTTGAGTGTTTAATATAGCTAAAATTGTCCATTTTTTTAAAAAATAGTAGTTTAGAAACTATATTCTAGATGCTACGATTCATATTCGTATAAGTTTTTCTAATTTTGAGTGTATGCATTGTTAATAATCCCTACAAGCTTATATTATGTTGTTATTTGCAATATGATGTCCACTTATGACCCCTTTTTTGTCCCCCAAATTTCTGCACTTACCCATAATTCATTGCCACTTTTAATGTTTGAATACATAATTACACTTTCAATTAAGCATAGTTGTATAGTGTTATAATATGTCTTATGTAAAAGTACAATAACTTTTTAGAAAGTTCAACGCCAGAATATATCCAAAATAAAGCAGACTTCATAACCAATGAATTCTAATAAATTGAAGTCATGATACCAAACCTTTGTGGTTTATGAACATTTGTGAAATATGAAAAGTCTTTCACTATATGTAAGGCGTTAGGGTTTATTCTACCCAATGACCACATTTTTCAATGTATGTTCCTCCTACATTGTATTATTATGTTATATAGTTTAAATAACAAATATCATATTCTACAACTTTAAAAATTACATCACAACTAGGAGATAAAACTAAATCCATTGATCCAATATTTTTTAAAAATCTAATTAGTTAACATATAAATAATATGAAGATTAACAACAAGATAGAGCCCATCTCTTTCATACAAATCTAAATAATTTATACAACCAATACAAGTAATTTCACAACTTTAAATTTATCTCTATAACCATTACATATACAATACTTACGCACTTAGGTATACCGTATAACAATCATCTTAATTATAAAATAATACTACTTTTCTTTCCAAAACAATCTCAAGAATGAATCAAAGTTCTTCACAAGAATTAAACTTAAATCACTCAATGCGACATATAAGTTTTTCCTTTTTTATCACTTACGAAGTCCATCTAGAAAATTGCATATAGCACGGGTCATTTCAATGAACTAAGCATGATAAGCACTAAGCCTTAAAAATAAGTGCATTCCAATAATTGTTCCATTAAAACAACTCTGCTTTAATGAGACAATTATTACATCAAATAATCAATATATCAAAAGCAACGAAAAAGAAGTACATTATAAACAATTGATTTCACTTCCAAGAAAGGACATAATATAATCTACCATTTCAGCCTTATAATAGAGTCTAATTGATCCCATCAATTATCCTTAGAAAAACAACATATTATAACATCTCATTGTTCCCAATCTATCATAAAAGAAATCAACATTTATCTTTGCTTCAAGCAAAAGAAAAGTTTAGAGCATGGTTCATATTAAGATGACTCATCTATCTCCTAAACAAAGAAGAAGAAGAACCATTACAACTCATGCCTATATAAAACACATCCAAGAAATGAACATGTTCCAAACACGATTTAACCGTTTTTTTCTAAAGACAACTACCTTAAAATTTAACAATTAAGATATTCATCAGAACAGAAATCTCATCTAAATATAAGAAGGAATAGAGAATCAGTCGATCTACCTATAAGTTTAAATCAACTTCCAAAAATGGAATTTAACTTTTAAAGATCTGAAACAACATTCAAAGATCAAGGTAGACTCATACAGGAGTTATTCTCTACTCTAGATCATCCAAGAAGAGTCAAAATAGAAAGTTCAACCAAAGATCTATACAGTAAGAAGAAAGCACACTGCCATATTCTTTACACTTCTTTACTTATAATGAATACTAATTTCAATTCCATACTCAGAATGAAATACAATTCGCAGTCTTAAAACACAATCTGTTTTAAAGGAACCAAATTCCTTTCTTTTATAAAGACATAAGGTGTCCATTTGAATCCAAGAAGGAATAGAAAAATAACCATTTAGAAATCCAAGCAGGATCAGAAGCATCAACAAATATTAATGAATGAAATCCCATTATCCTTGGAAAATGTTTCCATTTAAATCCCAAGAATATTTAAACAACTCTAATTAATCTACTCTTTCATATTTCCTTGACTAAGTAGTTCGGATTAAACAAGTTCTTAGCTTTTAACTATTACGAAGTTAAATCCCAATCAAATACCAAAAGCAAATAAAACTTGTGAAAATACTGACACTCGAGCTCAACGGTACAAAATCCAAGCACGATACCGATCATAAGCTTCTCACAAAGGTACAAGACTACCCACGTAAATATTCACGGGTTCAGGGGAACAACAATTTCCCACCTAAGCTTATATCAATAACAAGAAAACTCATCATACAAGAACAAAACCTACACATCAATTATGTCACTTAATTCCAAGCACTAAGTAAAAATTTCATGTACAGTATCAAATTACAAAAACTTAGCCTGAGCTCAGATGTGCATAGTGTCTTAGTATGAGATAGAAGAGATACATATAACCAAAAATAGTCCATATTCAAAACAAGGAGTCCTATTTCCCTTATACAACAAAACATGAATTTCCAAAGAGAGAGTTCATAATCAAACAATTAATAAGATAAGAGTGTGGTGACACTACGGACTTTAATTAACAACCCAAATTTCCACAAAGTAAGGCACGAGTATAGAGTCAAATACATCTTCAAGATATAGTTCCTAGTTACCTAAGATACCAACACCGGTTCAGCACAATGGTGACTCCAACATGATTCCTATCAAACGCAAATCCCATATACTAGCTCAAGTGGAACTAGGAGTTCCCATAGAGTACAGAGTCCACACAAGTAAAAAAATATGAGTGCTTTGTAGTTACTAATCTACAAACAGTTCCAAATTTCTCAAAGGAATATTATACACGGTTATTGAGCCCAATATTATTTCTCAATGGGACTCAAGTTTCACCTAAAGTTCAAGCCCAAAAATGAGCCATAACATCCAAATACCATGTATTTTATAAATTGATAGTAGCTATTTGTATTATCACAAGGAACTAAGATATAAACACTAAGCTTTATACAGGTTTAGACAATAAATGAGAGATACACAATATTCCGACACTATTTAGAACAACAGAATCAGTTCTCAACAAACACAAATCCATAACTAAGTTCCAAATCAAGAATGAGCTCAAAGTAAAGGTTCAACAACACACGAGCTCAACAAAAGTTAAAAACAAACCCTTATACAAGCTCAAGTCCACACCAAATGAGTTTATCTGAATTTCAAACAAGATTCAAGTTTATCCAAAGACATCGAACCATAATAATAGAAATGATGGTTATCTTAACTGACCACTTCCATTTCCAACTCCAAACGAAAATTTGAGAACAGAAAAATGTTTTGCATGCATTATTATTTTTTTAAAGAACTATACATGGTAAGTTTCCCAACAGAACATCATTTACCAAGGATTCAAAACCAATATAACAAGATTTAATAAACCCTACGGGCCATTAACTAGATAAAAAAGAAATCCAAGAATCTTAAAAGAGGAGAATCATTTTAATGAAACATTTATAAGAAAGCAAAGGATCTTAAAGTTGAGAGCCTATCATGTCCGAAGTGCTTCGTGAAATCAAATAGAACCTCCATTTGAGCTAAAAAATTCTCCACTTCTCCATGAAAAATCAAATAACAAAGTGTTCTTTTTCCATCATGCCTCCTATATATTCCATGAATTGAAAATAGGTTTAAAACCTCAAAAATAGCCATCAAGTGTAGTTCTATCTACTGGAAAAACTAGAGCACATGCAGAGAAAAAATTGTGAAGTATGCAAAGTGAAACAACCACATTCCAACCCATTTGCATGCCTTCTAAGGTAGTTTGAGCACGAAAACCAAAAACAATTAATTCCATCAATTCTGAGTTTCCCGCCTATCTTCCCTTGCCACCGCCTTTCATGTTTAGTGATTGCTAAATCAATTTTAACAAGGAATTTCATTTTAGTGGAGTCTCCACCTAAGCCTCCACCAAGTTCACTAACCCCTGCCAAAGTTGGCAGTACCTCCAAGCAATTAAAACCTTATCAACAAATTTAATGCCTTGGAACCGTCACCTACAATGTATGTGACCACCTAATTCCCCATTCAAACCCATTAGTTTAGGATAGATCATATTGCTTAGGTTAGACCTTAGGTAGATTGTAATATATACCTTAGGTTATAACCCAAACAACAATTACCACAATAGGTCTTAGCACATAGACTAAGGTAGTTTCCACATAGGTTAGATTAATTTACAACACTATAGTTTTAGGCATTAGGTTAGATGATAATATAACCTTGTAGTATTAGGTTCTAGGTAAATTTTTAATAACCTAGAAACCTTTCCAAAACCTTAGCACCAAACTTAGGTTAGGATGCCAATCAACCAATCAAAGTAGCATAGGAAGCTTTAGCTTAGGATAGGAATTCTGTTACATAACATAGTTTAGGTAGTAAATATTTTTACCTAGCTCAGGATTCCATTGGATAGTCCTTTTTAGGATCCTAGATCTTTTCCTATGTCATGAATAGGCTGCATTTTCTGTTCACCTCAGCAATGTCCTGCCATGGTCGATCTCCAAAGACCCAAGCATAACTTACAACTGAATGGAAACAAGTTCACACAAAAATCAAAGAGCTTGTAACCACAACATTTAGTCCAATATGTCTCTTAATTCATGGAATGTCAATTTATCATTCATTCAACAGAGTAGATTTAAAACATTCCTTGGATCACTGAAATTGATCCAAGGAAGAGTCGATTAATAGATAAGTTTACAAATCTTAACAGATTGCAACTCTCCCGTAAGAAATGAAAAATGGATTCAAAGAAGCCATCCTAATTTAGTCAAAGGATCTTAAGAGTAGAAGATGATTTATCCATATCAAGCATGATCTCCAAAATTCAAAAGAACATATCTTTATAAGGAAAAATCACATGTCAACACTTGAAATGTAAAGGAGGAAAATAACAACATTCAAGGGTGTTACATGCTCCCCTCCTTAAAAGAATCATCATCCCGATGATTACCCCTTTTTTAAACAATAAACATTAGGACAATCACTTCATTCACTTCTCTTATTCTAAGTCAAAATATATTAGAATCTTATAATTCAAGAAATCAGCATTAATAGTTGTTTATCCAAACAAAATAAATATCTACCCAAACTGGCATATTTAATGTCATATAAAGATAAAATCATAAATTTTATCGAGTTAATAGAATCAATTCTAATCAAATAAATATGGAAAAATAGTTTTCATATCTTCAAGATTTTCCCAAGTTGTACTTTCTTTGTTAAAATGGTCCCATTGGACCTTACATTGACTTATTTCTTGATTTCTTAAATGTAACTGGTGATTTTCCATCACTCGAATGGGTTTAACCACGATTATTCCTAGGTCTTGGACCTGCAAGGAATTCCAATTTAACACGTGTGATAAATCTGAAATATATTTCTTAAAAAAGAAATATGGAAAACATCATGCATTCGTGATAAAGCGAAGCTAATGCTAAATGATAAGCTACGGGGTTGATTACTTCAACTATCTCAAAACATCCCACATAACGAGGTGATAGCTTGACAACCTTGCCAAAAGTTATAGAACTCTTTTTCGGTTTAACCTGAAGAAAGAATTTTTCACCAAGTTCAAATTTCCTATCAACCCTCTTCAAGTCAGCATAACTATTTTACCTATCTGCTACTTCTTTCAAATGTTCACGAATCAACTTAACTTGTTGTTCCATTTCCGTAAGGATTTCAAGTCTAATTACCTCTCTATCCTCTATGTTGTCCCAACTAACAGAGGTTCTACATTTTCTTCCATAAAGTGCCTCAAAAGGTGCCATCTGAAGAGAAGAATGATATGTATTGTTGTAAGCAAATTCAACCAATGGAAGATATTCTTCCCACTTATATTATTGATCCATACAATACATCCGTAACATATCTTCTAAAACTTGATTTACTCTTTCAGTCTATCCATCCGTTTCTGGGTGATACACAGAACTAAAATTTAACTTAGTTCCTAGAGCTGCATTAAGCGTTTTCTAAAATTTTGACATCATTATAGGATCTCCATTAGATATGATTAATTCAGGTACCCCATATAATCTAAAATTTTTGTGTACAAATCTTTTAGCCAAAACAAGTGAATCATCCTTCATATTTCTAGTAATAAAATGAGCTACTTTTGTTAGTTTATCAACAACTACCAAAATAACATCATGTTTATTTCTTGACATAGGTAACCCTTGTACAAAATCCATGCTTATTACTTGTCATTTATACTATGGTATGCTATGAGGATGCAATAAACCGGCTACGTGCATATGTTCCTTCTTAACACTTTGACACTCTAGACAATGTGTTACATAATCAATAACATCCTTCTTCATTCCTATCTAGAAATATTGCTATTTTATATCAGCAAACATCTTTGTAATGCTAGGGTGTCCTAAGAAAGGTGAATTATGAAATTCAACTAACAATTTCTTTCTCAAACCACTAAACAAAGGTACATAAACTCTATTTTCAAATCGTAATATTCCTTCCTTATCAAAGTGAAAACCCTTATACCTCAAATCATTAGAATCTACAACAAGTGTTGCTTTTACTTGCTAAAAGTAGGAATCAGATTCCATAACACCTTTTACTTCATCCTTAAACTAAGTTTTTAGTGTTATAAGAGCATAAATGTGCTTCCTACGACTTAGAGCATCAACCACTCTATTTTCTTTACCCTTAATATACCTTATGTCAAAATCATATTGAGACAAAAAAATCTAACCATCTTCGCTATCTTGCATTCAGATTTGGCTGAGTGAAAATATATTTCAGCCCAAGATGATCAGTTTTCAACTCAAATGGTTTACCTAGTAGATAATGCCTCCAAACTTGAAGTGCATGAACAATGGAAGCAAGCTCTAAATCATGAGGAGCATAATTTAACTCATGTAACTTAAGTTTTCTACTCTCGTATGTAATAACATGACCACTTTGTAATAAAATACCTCCTAGACCTTCACCGGATGCATTAGCTACCACCATAAAATCCCCATTAGGGTCCTGCATCTGCAAGAATAGGTGCTTTGAAGTTAACTGTTCCTTCAAGGTTTTAAATGTAATTTCACATTTCTCACTCCAAACAAACTTTTTATCTTTCTTACGTAAGGAAGTTATTGGTGCAACTATCTTAGAAAATTCTTTTACAATTTTCCTATAAGTAGCCAAAGAAGTCCCATGAAGCTTCTAACTTCATGTACATTCGTAGTACAGTCATTCTCGTTATAGCTACAATTTTTGAAGGATCTATATCAATTCCATATTTACTTATTACATGACCCAAATAGTGGACTTCTATGTCATAGAAAGAACATTTGGATAGTTTAACAAACAACCGTCTCTTTCTCATAATTTCCAAAACTACCTTCAAGTGCTCATGATGCACTTCAATGCTTTTAGAATATATGAGAATGTCGTCTAAGAATACGAGCACAAATTTGTCCAAGTATTCTTGAAAGATATTATTCATTAAATTCATAAATGACACAGGTGCATTAGTTAGTCCAAAAGGTAAAACTGTAAACTCATAATGTCCATATCTTGTTCTGAAAGTTATTTTATGAATGTCCTCATCCTTAATTCACAATTGATGATACCCAAATCAAAGATATATCTTGGAGTATATTGATGCTCCATGCATCTGATCAAATAAATTATCAATCCTAGGGAGTGGATATCTATTCTTGATTGTTGTTGTGTTTAACATTTTGTAATCAATACATAATCTAAGTGTTCCATATTTCTTTTTACAAAAATCATCAGTGCTCCCAAGGTGAAACACTTGGTCTAATCAAACCCTTAGACAAAATTTCTTGCAATTGAGATTTAAGCTCTACTAATTCTATAGTAGTCATTCGATACGGTGCCTTAGATATAGGTTCGGTTCTATGCTTGATCTCAATCATGAAATCAAATTCCCTTTTGGGTGGAAGACCTAGTAATTCTTCCAGAAATACATCATTTAAGTCTCATAACAACATATATTGATCCATGAAATCAATATTTTCCTTTTAGATTTCTGAAATTTTACTGCATATAAGGTACATGCTTTAGTTTTGGCCTTTTTAAGTTGCATAACTGACAGTTTTATAACAAAAATCTCACGCTTCACACCCTGAATCTATGTTTTTTTCTACAAATCATCTAAACAACTAATATGTTTTTCAAAACAATCTACTTTAGCCTTATGTTCTACTAACCAATTAACACCTATCATTACATCATAAGACCCTAAAGGTGCAACATAAAGATCAACCTCTGTGGAAAAGTTAGGTAATTCAAGGACTACTCCAAAAAGACACATACTAACTGTATGAACAACATTATTACCATAATGTACAGTCCAAGATTTATCCATTTTTCCATCTTTTCTTTTAAGTTTTGAAGCAATTTTACTAGAAATAAAACATTCAGTAGCACCCGTATCAGAAATAATAGTTACATATATGCCAAATAACTTACCAGGAACTTCTATAGGTGTAGCTTACTTTTCAGCTTTCTTGTCACCTATTGCAACATGTATCTTGTCTTTGCTTAATTACAATCATCCTTCTTCAAAGGACATTGTTTTACGTAATGATCCTTACCACAATTATAACAACCTTCTATAGGTCCCTTTCTAGACTCAGAGTTATTTCCAGTCTTAAAGTTATTATTCTAACCTCCATAGGACTTACAATCGATTGTTATTATTCTTAGCAAAATTGTTTGTGCATTTCCAATAGTCTTATTTTTCACTTTGTTTTCTTATTATTATCAACTGAAAAATTACTTTTTATCATCAAAATTCTTCCATGGTCCCTTCTTAGGTGCAAGAGAAGTTGAAGAGGGGTTTGGAACTTTCTTCCTTACTTCCTCTTTATGAGCAGAAATAACCTTTAATTTCTATTCCTGACTTATGGATTTTTCAACAACCCCTTCCATAGTGGTTGGTTTGTGAACATCAACTTCTCCCCCAATAATTGGATTCAATCCCATAATAAATTTTTGAATCTTGAACTTCTCATCAGTTTGATACTAAGGTACATACTTGAGGAGTTTTGTAAACCGTTCCCAATACTCAGTTATTGTTAACTTTCATTGAGCTAAGTTCTAAAATTCAGTCATTTTCTAATCATAGTAGATTTTTGGCAGCCATCATTACCTAAAATAACTTTTAAATTTATCCCAAGTGATGTTAGTTTCATCAATATTTAACTCAGCCTTACGGTTGTCCCACCATGAAGATGCTTCCTAGGAAAGCTGATATGCTCCCCATATAGCCTTGGTTTCCTTTGAGAATTTCCTTATTACAAAGTACTTCTCCATTTTGCTGAGCCAATTCTCAGCTCCATCTCCTAAAGTGGTACCATCGGACTTGGGTGGACTTATCCTTTTTATGTCATTAGTGAGTTTTGTTTTTAGTCTAGCCTTTTTGTTCTCAAAGTTGAACATGTATGTTAATGTTTTTATTATCAACAACCACATTGGTGTTGTCCCCAGAGGTGGTTGATTATTGTTATCGACTTCTTCTTCTTACTCATTTCTCATTACTTTTTGTTTAAGTATAACCAAATGATATCTTGTGTCTAATAGGGTAGCAAGGATCTCATCAAGTTTCTAGGAAGTAATCACTCCTTTCCGGGTGGAGGGTTATTTGCAACATTTCCTCTTGTTCTCACCATTTTCTCGTTACAAGAAAATTTAAGTTTTAATCAGATTGTGGACACGATAGGTCCAAGAGCTGCAACCTTCCGCCCGATACCAAGATGTAACATTCCCATTTTAAGACTTTAGAAACAAGAGAATTTTTTTATAATAATTTTCTCTGTTCTAAATTTCATAATCTAGAACACACATTCTTTATCAACCATTCATATAACAGATAACCATATGTAGTTATAATAACTCGGTATGCTACCAATCTATTCATTTCATGACTCAGTAAACTACCGATCTGTTCATGTTTAACATTAAGTATGTAATACTTATCCATATACTACGTATACTTGGTTCTCTTTCCTTGTTTAGGGTATTGAGTGATCTATCTAAGGAACCTATCTAAATAATTGTTACTAGTATTCATCTACATCACGAACCTTAGACTAGGTGACATAGGACAACGCAACCAGCAACTTGTGATACTTTGGCAAAAGATTTCTAACATACTATACATATTACTATTCCTTGATGGCATACTCGTCAATCTAGAATACGTCCTTCACCCCACTTTTTTATTTTATAGAAGGTTCTTTATTAACCCACATTAGTCCACTTGCCCGAGGTTTAACCTAGTTCATGTTAACAACATGTGTTATGATAAGGAGAAGCTCGCTAATACTTAGGGTAAGTTGGCATACTAGGTCAACCTAAGTCGAACTTGTGTGCCAAGGTATCCGAGTTTTAGAGGGCTACCCCTGTCTTAAAACATGTTTCTAACTTGACATAGACAAACACTAAGATCAAGTCCAATTTATGTAGATCTAGATGATCAATCTTTGAAGGGTGTTGCCACATGCCGACTACATCATTGTATCCTCAAGAAGATCCTAATCTTCTTAAAGGTACAACCCTACAGTTGGCATGTGCCAACATCCTACCAAACAGCCTCATCGAGATGTACATACCCCAAGGAATTTATTAATAATTTAATTAATTTGGATTATTCAAAATAGATTTCAGCAACTTTTCCTAACCCTAATCCAACACTCCTTAAGTTCTTTTCTAAATTGATTCAATTAGCCCATTAAGAACTTTGTTATATTCATTGCCACTTTTAATGTTTGAATACATAATTAAACTATCAATTAAGCGTAGTGTCAATGTTATAATATGTCTTATGTAAAAAGTACAATAACTTTTTAGAAAGTTCAATGCCAGAATATATCCAAAATAAAGCGAGACTTCATAACCAATGAATTCTGATAAATTGAAGTCATGATACCAAACCTTTGTGGTTTATGAACATTTTTGAAATATGAAAAGTCTTTCACTATATGTAAGGTGTTAGGGTTTATTCTACCCAATGACCACATTTTTCAATGTATGTTCCTCCTACTTTGTATTATTATGTTATATAGTTTAAATAACAAATATCATATTCTACAACTTTAAAAGTTACATCACAACTAGGGAGATAAAAATAAATCCATTGATCTAATATTTTTTAAAATCTAATTAGTTAACATATAAATAATATGAATATTAACAAGATAGAGCCCATCTATTTCATACAAATATAAATATTTTATACAACCAATACAGTAATCTCACAACTTTCAATTTATCTTTATAACCATTACATATACAATACTTACACACTTAGGTATACCGCATAACAATCATCTTAATTATAAAATAATACTACTTTTCTTTCCAAAACAATCTCAAGAACGAATCAGAGTTCTTCACAAGAATTAAACTTAAATCAGTCAATGCATCATATAAGTTTTTCCTTCTTTATCACTTACGAAGTCCATCTGAAAAATTGCTAGCACGGGTCATTTCAATGAACTAAGCATGATAAGCACTAAGCCTTAAAAATAAGTGCATTCCAATAATTGTTCCTTTAAAACAACTCTGCTTTAATGAGACAATTATTACATCAAATAATCAATATATCAAAAGTAACGAAAAAGAAGTACATTATAAACAATTGAATTCAATTCCAAGAAAGAACAGAATATAATCTACCATTTCATCCTTACAATAGAGTCTAATTTATCCCATCAAGTATCCTTAGACAAACTACATATTATAACATCTCATTTTTATCATTCTATCATAAAAGAAATCAACATTTATCTTTGCTTCAAGCCAAAGAAAAGTTTATAGCATGGTTCATATTAAGATGTCTCATCCATCTCCTAAACAAAGAAGAAGAAGAACCATTACAATTCATGCCTATACACAACACATCCAAGAAACAAAACAGGTTCCAAACATGATTTAACGGTTTCTTTCTAAATACAACTACCTTAAAATTTAACAATTAAGATATTCATCAGAACAGAAATCTCATCTAAATATAAGAAGGAATAGAGAATCATTCGATCTACCTGTAAGTTTAAATTGACTTCCAAAAATAGAATTTAACTTTTAAAGATCTGAAACAACATTCAAAGATCAAGGTAGACTCATATAGGAGTTATTCTCTACTCTAGATCATCCAAGAAGAGTCAAAACAGATAGTTCAACTAAAGATCTATACAGTAAGAAGAAAGAAAAATGCCATATTTTTTACACTTCTTTACTTATAATGAATACTAATTTCAATTCCATACTCAAAATGAGATACAATTCGTAGTCTTAAAACACAATCTGTTTTAAAGGAACCAAATTCCTTTCTTTTATAAAGACATAAGGTGTCCATTTGAATCCAAGAAGGAATAGAAAAATAACCATTCAGAAAGCCAAGCAGGATCAGAAGCATCAACAAATCTTAACGACTAAAATCCCATTATCCTTGTAAAATGTTTCCATTTAAATACCAAGAATATTCAAACAACTCTAATTAATCTACTCTTTTGGATTTCCTTGACTAAGTAGTTCAATTATACGAGTTCTTAGCTTTTAACTATTACGAAGTTAAATCCCAATCAAATACCAAAACCAAATCAAACTTGTCGAAAATACTGATAGCTCAGAGCTCAATGGTACAAATTCCAAGAATGATACCGATCATAAGCTTCTCACACAGGTACAAGACTACCCACGTAAATATTCACGGGTTTAGGGGAACAATAATTTCCCACCCAAGTTATATCAATAACAAGAAAATTCATCATACAAGAACAAAACCTACACATTGATTTTGTCACTTATTTCCAAGCACTAAGTACAAATTTCATGTACAATATCGAATTACAAAAACTCAACCTGAGCTCAGATGTGCACAGTGTCTTAGTATGGGACAGAAGAGATACATATAACTAAAAATAGTCTATATTCGAAACAAGGAGTCTTATTTCCCTTATACAATGAAACATGAATTTCCAAAGAGAGAGTTCAGAATCAAATAATTAATAACATAAGAGTATGGTGACACTACGAATTCTGAGTTAACAACCCAAATTTCCACAGAGTAAGGCATGAGTATAGAGTCACGTACATCTTTAGTAACAGTTCCTAGTTACCCAAGATACCAACACTGGTTCAGCACAATGGTGACTCCAACATGATTCCTATCAAACGTAAATCCTAGATACTAGCTCAAGCGGAACTAGGAGTTCCCATAGAGTCTAGAGTCCACACAAGTAAAAAAATACGAGTGCTTTGTTGTTACAAATCTACAAACAGTTCCAAATCTCTCAAAGGAATATTATACATAGTTATTGAGCCCAATATTATTTCTCAATGGGACTCAAGTTTCACCCAAAGTTCAAGCCCAAAAATGAGCCATAACATCCAAATACCATGTATTTTATAAACAGACAAAACTTTTTGGATTATCACAAGGAACTAAGATATAAACACTAAGCTTTATACGAGTTTAGACAACAAATGAGATACACAATATTCCGACACTATTTAGAACAATAGAATTAGTTCTCAACAAACATAAATCCATAACTAGGTTCCAAATCAAGAATGAGCTCAAAGTAAAGGTTCAACAACACATGAGCTCAACACAAGTTAAAAACAAACCCGTATACGGAGTTCAAGTCCACACCAAATGAGCTTATCTAAATTTCCAATAGGATTCAAGTTTCTCCAAAACACTGAACCATAATAATAGAAATGATGGTTATCCTAACAGACCACTTCCATTTCCAGTTCCAAATGAAAATTCAAGAACAGAAAAACATTTTGCATGCATTATTTTTTTAAAGAACTATACATGGTAAGTTTCCCAACAGAACATCATTTACCAAGGATTCAAAAACCAATATAACAAGATTTAATAAACCCTACAAGCCATTAACTAGATAAAATAAGAAATCCAAGAATCTCAAAAGAGCAGAATCCTTTTAATGAAACATTTATAAGAAATCAAAGGATCTTAAATTTTAGAGCCTATCATGCCTGATAGTGCTTCTGTGAAATTGAAAAGAACCTCTAGCCGAGCTCAAAACTTCTCCTCTTCTCCACAAAAATCAAATAACAATGTTCTTTTCCACCATGCCTCCTATATATTCCACGAACAAAAATAGGTTTAAAACCTCAAAAATAGCCATCAAGTGTAGTTCTATCTGCTGGTTCGAAAAACTAGTGCACATACGCAGATCAAAAATTGTGAAGTATGTAAAGTAAAAAAACCACATTCCAACCCATTTGTATGCCTTCCAAGGGTTTGAGCATGAAAACCAAAACAATTAATTCCATTAATTTTGAGTTTCTCGCCTATCTTCCTCTTGCACCGCCTTTCATGTTTAGCAATTGCTAAATGAATTTTAACAAGGAATTTTATTTTAGTGGAGTCTCCACCTAAGCCTTTGCCAAGTTCACTAACCCCTACCAAATTTGGCATTACTTCCAAACAATTAAAACCTTATCAACAAATTTAATGCCTCGGAACCGTCGCCTATAATGCTTGCAACCACCTAATTCCCCATTTTATCTCATTAGTTTAGGATAGATCATATTGCTTAGGTTATACCTTAGGTAGATTGTAATATATACCTTAGGTTATAACCCAAACAACAATTACCACAATAGGTCTTAGCACATAGACTAAGGTAGTTTCTACATAGGTTAGATTAATTTACAACACTATAGTTTTAGGCATTAGGTTAGATGATAATATAACCTTGTAGTATTAGGTTCTAGGTAAATTTTTAATAACCTAGAAACCTTTCCAAAACCCTTAGCACCAAGCTTAGGTTAGGATGCCAATCAACCAATCAAAGTAGAATAGGAAGCTTTAGGTTAGAATAGGAATTCTGTTACATAACATAGTTTAGGTAAAAAAATATTTTTACCTAGCTTAGGATTCCATTGGATAGTCCTTTTGAGGATCCTGGATCTTTTCCTATGCCATGAATAGGCTGCATTTTCCGTTCACCTCAGCAATGTCCTGCCATGGTCAATCTCCAAAGACCGGAGCATAACTTACAACTAAATGGAAACAAGATCACACAAAAATCAAAGATCTTGTAATGGAAATGTTCAGTCCAATATGTCTCTTAATTCATGGAATTTAAATTTATCATTCGTTCAATAGAGAATATTTAAAACATTCCTTAGATCACTAAAATTGATCCAACGAAGAGTCGATTAATAGATAAGTTTACAACTCTTAACTAGATTACAACTCTCATACAAGAAATGAAAAATGGATTCAAGGAAGCCATCCCAATTAAGTCAAAGGATCTTAAGAGCAGAAGATGATTTATCCATATCAAGCATGATCTCCAAAATTCAAAAGAACATATATTTATAAGGAAAAATCACATGTCAACACTAGAAATGTAAAGGAGGAAAATAACAATGTTAAGGGTGTTACACAACCACCCAAAATTGATGAAAAATGATTCTTAATTTCTTCTGCATGACATAATGGACATAAGTATGGCCTTAGAGGGTACCCATGTGATTTTTAGATAGAAATAATGCATGTTGTTGGTTGGTGGAAGGAGCAATTCAATTTTCCCTCCAATTTTCCTTCTCTTTATCTCTAATTTCTATATATTGTAAAAAAATGCTCATTTGTAATGTTGGATACTTTGGGAATGCAAGGGCATCATTGAGAAGTGTTTCATAAGTATTATTAAGCTGCACTCCTTGGACTATAATTCTATAATAAATTAACACCTTCTTCCTCCATTGTAATGATCTATGCATCACATTAAGAAATATAGCTATTTATTTTTGGCTCTACTCTGCCTTAGCTAGTGATTTATTACATTTATTTACCTCTTCATTTACTTTTTGGTATGTTGTGTTTGTTTCTTCATATTACAGGATTCATTTCTATTGTGCATTGTGTGAAGATGGGAATTTAGATTATGATCTAGATTGTGGCTATCATTTCTTCCCTCTCCATCATTATCTAGTTCCATTTTCTCTCTTTCAAAAGTATCTTTCCCCTTATTTATGGTGTTATCACCTCCTATAGTTTAGGATTTTCATTTCTATGCACGTTCCTTCCTCCCTAGTCTCTTAGAATCATAGATTAGCATTAGGTAGCTGCATTTCCCTTCCTAGGAGTAGTTTAGCATTAGGATTAAGTAAACAAATCCAACCTTCTCAAGTGGTCTGTCTCAATTTGAAATTCGTAGAAATTGGAGAAAATTCCATGTTGCCTCAAAATATTGCGTTGTCTGTGACTCAGGGAAGGGTGTAATTTTTATTTGCAACAATTTTGGCATGCCCCCATGAGAGAGGAATTTAATATATCCATTTTTTCTAAGTTTTGGTGTATAAATTTGTAAATCCCTACATTTAGAGGCTTATGTTAACACATCCGATGACTCTAAGTATCAAATATATTGGTTTCAACAGTCAGAGTACCTCAAGTTCATGAGAAGAATTCAAACAAGGTCTAAAATAAGGATTTTTTGAGTACATCTAACTATATCTTGGGAGGAGAAGAAGAGGCATAATAGTTCAGAGGTCACCTTCACCACAAAATAGGAATATTTCCACACCACCTCTGTTGGGCATTTCTTGCAGTCCACTAGAGTTCTCAGACCTATTTTAATGGCAAAAATTAGGAATCAGCCATGTTTTAACTTTACTAGTAGTATTCTTGCTCTTAATACACACCATGACATTCCAACATCTGCACTTAAGATTATCCCTTTATTCACTGGGGAAAATCATACCACTCCAATTGACCATATTCAATACATTACTAATGTTTTTTTCATTCATCAAATTGTTTAAAAGGATGTATCTTTTAAGTTGCTCGATTCTTTATTCAAGGAAAATCTCTTCAATGGCTTAAGAGATTGACATCAAGATCAATTAATAATTGGAATTAACTATGAACAAATTATTTCAATCAATTTGGGGAGAAGGAAGATAACCTCTCCTTATTAGAACAACTGACAACTATAAAAAGGGATCCCAATGAGATCATGGAGAATTTAAATTTCAGATTTCAGAAGATATGGAATAGAATTCTAGTCCTTGTAAAACCAACTCCAGAAGACACTTCTATTTAATTTTTAAAAGCATTTAATTTTGATATTGCTATCATGATCCAAAGTATATGGGGGGTGTATCATTTACCGGGGCCTATTCAATATCCATTAGGGTTGAAAATTATCTAATAAAAGCCAGGAAACTAGCTCCTAGAACATATATGCCCTTGTACCTGAATTACCTCAATATGCTCGAGACTTCTATTACGCCTATTATGAGCATAATTCCCAACCCACTCCCTCCACATCCTCTTCCACTCAAAATTAAAAGGAGGATGAAGAGATAAAGGCCTTGATTATAAATTTTTCCAACAAAGTCATATCCTTGGAGAAATAACAAGCCCAATCTTTTAGGAATTATTCTAACTAGGGGAAATCTTCAAACAAAGGATTTAACCAAGGATATCAACTATTTATGAATCAAAATAATAGTTAAAAATATGAAAAAAAATAAAAAATAGGTGGTAGGGTAAAAATGCACCTCTTCCATTAGCAATAGTTGTTACTCTCAGTCACTTCCGTTGTTAGCTCAAGTCGGGATTTGGTTCCAGTGACGAATAATGTAATGCAAGAAAAAAATGGTGTTTCCCATACATCCAGCCACATAATCAAGTTACTTGTGAAATTGAATTTCATTATTAAGAATTTATGGTTCACAATTCTTCCAATCAGCAAGAACCATTAGTAGAAGCAACCAATCCTTTATGGAGGGAATCCAAGAGGTCAATCTTGACGTCAATCTCATGTTCTTTAGGGTGGATGACTTCTATTCAATAAACCAAGTAGTGGAAATCTCTAGTAGACCTTAGATTAATGTTGTTGATAATACAAGGTCTAAGAAAAGGATGTTGGAGTCTTAACCTTCATCTTCTTCTAGTCAAGACAATGTTGTCAACAAAGAGAAGGAAGCTGGAATAAATAAGAATAAATTACTTGAGTTTCCTAGTAAACTTATTTCAGACAAGGATGTTGTTGTTCGGCCAAAGATACCTATTCTAATGTTGCAACAACATAGAAAGAAAAAAGATGTGCCAAAAATGTAGGATCCCATGGGCCTTCCCTTTAATATTGTTTTTTTAAATTATTGGTAAATAGTTTTTTGAAAGGGACTATACCCTTGTACAGGAAGGCTCAAAAGCTAGGATAGAATCATGGAAGCCCAACAACAGAAAACAGTCTACTCAGAAAAGTACCAACACCTAGCATCAATCCAGTAAAAAAAAAGCTGAAAAACAACAACTAGTCTGCAACAACACCGCAGCACCATGGCAGATCCAAAAACCACTGTTCGGCAAAGACAAGGGATAATGTAGAACAGCTGAACAACAAAAGAGAAACAAATCATTGAGGTGGAGAAGTGGCATTCTTTAAAATAAAATTTTTCTTTTTACGGACAATTACCCAACCTGATGATGCCTCCATGAATGGAGGGTTAGAAAAAGGAGTATTTTCCATAGTTGCACCAAAAACCAAGTGTTCCGGGAGGGCATCTTTCCACCAGCTACGTTTCTCATGTTGGTGTTTTGCCATCCCACAATTAGTAGAGGTGTGACCTAAACAGAAACATCTTCTGCATCGGAATGGAAGACCTTCATAATCTAAAGGTTGTGGCCAAGTTCTGTTTTGCACTCTAAGATCAATGGTTGTAGGAAGGTTTTTAGCCGTGTCTAGTTCCACCAAGATCCGAGCGTAGGTAGTATGGGTATAATCAGATGTTTGAGAATCTATAGAAAGTGTAGTTCCCAAGGTGTTTCCAATAGATTTCAAACATTCACCACTCCAGAATTGGAGGGGTAAATGGGGTAATCGGATCCAAACAGGTTTGCATGAAAAAGACTCAGTGAGCGGGTTAAAAGAGGGGAACTAGGATTTAATGACCAGGTGCTTAGATTGGCAAACCCAAAGCTTGGAAGCAATGGAGTTTTTGTCAGCTATTGAAGAAAAAGTTACTATGAAAATACCTTTAGCACATGGGTATAAGTCTAACCTCCCAGCGATCAATGGAGTCCAGTGCTTGGAGATCCATGCATGTAGATCAGGAAGGCTCGGCCAAAGTCCTCCGAATCTACAGATCAGAGCATGTTCCTTATAATAATTTTCAGTTGAAATGACCTCCTCCCCAAATGTAATGCATGGGGTACAATCTGCAGGCTTCATAGGAGAATCCTTGCCCCTTAATGCATCTTTGAACGAGGTTACAGTGGGGCCGTGAATAGGTGCGCCATGGCCAGTCCCATCAAGAACAGAGGGAGCCTGACCGGTGAATGTGCCGCCATCCTCAGAAGAAGTAATAATGGAGCCTTCATGGGTATTGAAAGCAAGATTGATCCAGGACAGGGCCAAGTCCTCAACCCCCAAAGCCGTGACACTCCGACTGTAGGTTGTCTTGAAGTTTCTGATGTACATTGTTGGATCGTGCCTGGAGGTCGCCGCCGCTACCACCACCACCATGGAAATGGACAGAATCCATGCCCCATTTAGGGTTTGTGTAGGGATGAATAGGGCTCGCTGATTTCTATGTAGAATGGGCACGCGTGGTGACCATTTTCTAGGGTTCGCAGGTTCATGTAGGGTTTCCTTTAATATTGTTGAGAAAATGAAAAATAAAAATTTCAAAGTGACAATGTGGGATATATTGTCTATTCCATCACAAAGGGACCTCTTATGTGAAGCTCTCAAGTAGCTTTCCTAAGTTGATCCAATGGTGAATATGTCTCATGTTGTTTTCAATTTATGCCAAGAAAAGGGAGTTCAAGTAAGTAAAGTTTTCAAGACCCCACCATTTTATATGTCATTAATTTTGGGAAAACACTTGGTTCACAATTGTATGATTAATTCAGGGGCTAGTACTTATACAATGCCTAAGAAGATGATTGATATCCTAGGAATTAAATACAATCTTGTTTCTAGAGGAATATTGTAACTTTATGGTTCAATTGTTGGTTTATTAGGAGTGATTAAATACCTTGAGTTGAGACTTCATGCTTGTCCAAGCCTAACTATAACCCATCACATATCAGTGATTGAATTACCTTCCATGTTTTCTATTTTCTTTTCAAGAGGTTTCATAGCCAAATTAGGTGGCTATTTGTCATTGGATTAGACCCATATGCTACTAATAACTAGATATGGTACAAGATTTACCATACATTATGAGCCCATATTTTCCTACCATATTGAATATTATTATCCTTCCCCTCTCCAACCTAGTTGCCTAATACAAGAAGAGCATCAACAAGATTGGTTTCGAGAAGATCAAGTCACTCCTCCTCCTCTTTGTGACCTCATATTAGATGAATGGGATGAGGAATTCTATGAGTTCAATCCTTATTATGAAGCTTTATAAACTTGACTTGGAAACTACTACATTCTTGAAGAAGGATGTAATTTACGTGAAACACTTAAACAAGAAAAGGATAGTGCTTTCGGTCATGTAATATGTTCTTTAATGGTTCCACAAGTGGAAATGGATTTAGGGAAGGTGTTGTATTAATTTCTCCAATGAATGAGAGATTATTCTTTGCTCATATATTTTATTTTTCATGCTTTAACAATGTAGCATATTATGAGGCATTGGTGCATGGTCTCCTAATTACTGAGAAGAGGAAAATAAAAGCATTGCAGATTTTTTGGGACACTGAATTTATTTTCCACCAAGTAAGAGGGAAGTTTTCAACAAATAATAATCATTTTAAAGCTTATAAACATAGAGTTTGGAACCTTTTGGAGAGTTTTGATGCTCTTAACTTGTAAGTGGTGCCAAAGAAGTTCAATAAATAAGTAGACCTAATGGAAACCCTTGGTTCTCAATTATCTTATGCTGAATATCTTTCTAAAGGAAATGTGCAACACATAAAGGTAATAATCAGACCCTCCATTCTAGATAATGTGACCAACTGGAAAGTTTTTGACAGTGATGAGAAAATTGTGTAATTCATCCAGAATGAAGCTGAATTTTCTTCAAGAATGCAATTTGATTTGTATGACAACTATGGTGATCAAATCATTCAACTAAAGAAAAAAATTCCAAAAGGATTAGTCACCTTGGAACACATTTTCCATATTTATGATGAATTCAAAGGTGAAGAGATGAATATAATATCGTGGAAAGAATATTGTTAAATAATTACAATTGCATGAGGCATGGAACTTCTATTTGGGAAGGTATGTGATGACAATGAGTAGTCTTATTTTATATAGTTGTCTCAAAAATTTAGTGATTTATTTTCATGGGATTAATGTGAATTGTGAAGCTATGTGAATCCTTCTCATTGGCTCATGCTTCAAAGTTATCAGTCAAGAGATAAAGGAAATTAAGACACAACAAAAATTCCTGGTAGGATCTTATTATCCCATATTTCTTAATATGTCAAACCTTCAAAAAGAAAATCATGAAGAAAGGAAAAGCAAAAGGAAGCAAAATCGGGACCCTGCACTCAACCAACGAATGATACATGGAAAAATAAAAAATAGTGCACACATTGGAAGAGGTTGATCCCCGAGCTAATCAAAGGCTACCACATGTCTAATTCCCATGATTTCTAACATGTAAATCTTTAGAAGGCCACATATTTTTCTCATGAGCTCCAAATTGGAAAATGGTTACATCATTGGAAATATATCCTCAAGCCCCTCAATTTGATATAATTAGATTCATTTTTGATGGTGTTTTGTGGGCCAAAATGATAAAATGAGTCTGTGTGTTTAATATATAATTACAGGTAGCTCAACCACCAAAAATTGATGAAAAAATGATGCTCAATCTCTTCCTGCACGACAAAATGGATGTAAGTATGGCCTTGTAGGGTGCTCATGTGCTTTGAAGATGGATTTAATGCATGTTGTTTGTGGGTGGAGGGAAGAATTCAATTTTCCCTCCAATTTCCCTTCTCTTTCTCTCCAATTTCTATATATTGTAAAAACTTCTCATTTGTAATGTTGGATACTTTGGGAATGTAGGGAATCATTGAGAAGTGTTGCATAAGTGTTCTTGAGATACAATCCTTAGACTATAATTATGTAATGAATTCACACCTTCTTTCTCCATTGTAATGATCTATGCATCATCTTAAGATATAAAGCTACATTTTTGTGACTCTATTCTTCCTTAGTGATTTATCACATTATTTTCCTACCATTTACTTGCTGATATGTTGTGTGTGTTTATTCATATTGCATGATTCATTTCTTTTTACCATTGTATGAAGATGGGAATTTATATACTTCTCTAGAATGTGACCATAATTTTTTCCATCTCCATCATTTTCTAGTTCCATTTTCTCTCTTTCAAAAGTGTCTTTCCCCTTATTTTTGATGTTATCACCTCCTGTAGTTTAGGATTTTCATTTATATTAATGTTCCTTTCTCCCTAGTCTCATTGAATCATAGAATAACATTATATAGATGCATTTATCTTCCTTCCTAGGATTATTTTATCATTAGGATTAAGCAGAGGAATCCAACCTTCTATGTAGGTGTGTCTCAATTTGCAAGTTTGACAACTTGGAGACAGTCCCATGTTGCCTCAAAATCCTAGGTTGTCTATGAATCAAGGCAGGGTTCAATTTTGAGATCCAACAATAAATTCATAGAAATAGTTATTAAAATAGCATAATATGAAAGAGTGAGATTTATTTGAAATGTGCATATTTTAGACATCCCTGCTAACTATGTTATGTTACTTGGAAGAGATTGGTCACAAGCTATAGGGGATTTTTTTGGGAAAGATCTTACTTGGGCACCAGTTGGAAATGCCATAACATTCATCCATAGAGAGTAATTATTTGGATCACTAATTAAAGGAATCTCATCATCAATTTATTTTGTAGAAACTGGTATGGGAACTTATGGTTTAAATACTTTAGACATTAATACCTTTGATGATGAAGATTATCAACATGCTAGATTATTACCTTTTGATGATATTTGGAAAAAAATTGATGGAGCATTTTCACAATTTGGAAACGGTGTTGGTGTGGTTATTAAATCACCTACTAGAAGAATATTTAATTATGCCTTTCATCTTTCATTTGAAGAAATAAAAACACTGTTGAATTTGAATCATTAAGTTTAGGTCTACAATAAGCTTTAAGTCTGAACATCAAAAAGTTAACTATTTTTAGATATTCGAGCTGATTATTAGACAAGTGAAAAAATATACAAGACCAATCAAACTCTTCTTCACCATTACACTCAAAAAGGTTTTGTCTTTTATTGAACAATTTGAGGCCTTTAACATTAATCACATTTTTCAAGATTTCAATTCCAAGGCTGAAAATCTTTCTTTTTTTCTTCTAATCCCAATTATGCTTTGATGAGATTGATTAGGAAGTATACTTGACCTATGATACCTACTTTGGAAACTAATCAACATTTTTCTCTTGTGATGAGCATATTGACATATTTTTGAAAGGGAACTATTTTGATTTAGATGATTATGTGTTGAATTGTGGTGATTATTTACAACTTTCTAGTAATAAATTGCCTGTTAGTTTGGTAAGTGTAGAATTCATGTTTTCTCCAAACGATCAACAAAAGATTTCTTCTTCTAAACCATCTAGGAGGATCATAGGTGAAACTATTGTTGTCAATTTAGGAACACAAGAGGAACTTCATTTTTTTATCTTTGTGCTTGCTTGACCCCCAAAGAGAAAGAAGCATTCATAAAATTGTTAAAGGAATTCATTGATGTTTTGACATGGTCAAATTTTTTAAAGGGATATGATACTAGAATCATTAAAAATGACATTTCCATCAAAATTATTCTTTAAAAACCTGGAAGAGTATGCCCTTTATTAGAAGACACCATCAATAAGGAGCTTGAACAAATTCTTGAAGGTGGTGTCATTTACCCTATAATATATTCTGAATGGGTTTCCAATTTAGTGCCAAGACAAACTAAAAATGGAGACATCCATCTTTGTGTTGACTTTAGAGACTTAAATTGTGTGAAAACTAAAGATAACTTCCTATGCTAAAAATTGACCAAATCTTACAAAGAGTCGCCTTGATTTGAAATGATGTCTCGTTTAGATGGATTTTCAGTTTATAATTAATTTTTGTGAATCCAAATTACTAACATAAAACTACTTTTACTACACGGAAAGGTACCTTTGCTTTCAATTGTATACCTTTTGGTTTAATTAATGTGGGTGCCACTTTTCAAAGAGAAATGTATATTGCCTTGGATGACTTGGTGGATTAATTATCTAGGTTTATCTTGATGATCTAGCTGTGTACTCTATGAAAAGGAAAAACATTTGGACTATCTACAAAAATATTCATTCATTGCTGCAAATTTGGTATCTCTCTAAATCCAAAGAAATATGCTTTTGTGTTATTGAAGGAAAAATATTAGGTCATATTATTAAAAAAATTGGTATTTCTATTGACTCAAACAAAGTATGGTTATTCAATAATTTCAGCCTCCAAAAATGAGTCTAGTTTACGTTCTTTTTTGAAAAATCAAATTTTTGCATGAATCTATATATGATATTTTTGACAAAGTTTCTCCATTGCAAATTCTACTAAAAATATTCATGGTTTCTCATGGAACTCTCATGTTGATTCTAATTTTGCTGATGTTAAGAATGTCATTCCTTCGCACTGTCTTGGCTAAACTTACTTATCAAATCCTTTTTTTCTATATTTAAATTCAACTGATAAAGTTATGGGTATTATCATAACTCAATATTTTAAAGGAAATGATGACAACCCTATTGCCTATTTTAGTCAAAATCGAAAAGATGGTGAAGTCAGGTATTCTTTGATTGAATTTTTTTACATTGGTTTCAGTCTTGGGAAAATATAAGTATTTTTTAATGGGGAATAATATTATCATTCTTCTAATTTATTTGTCTTAGCATATTTTCTTGATCAACTGGTTATTAACAGAAGGTTAGCCAAGTGGATTTTAAAATCCAACAATTTGACTTAGAATTGGAAACATGCAAAACCATCAAAGGTAACGAACTTGCTAAACATCTAGCTGAAAATGTTGATTCCAACATCAATGTTATCATTTTAGTAGTTGGTGATATCTTATATGTTTTCCTCATTTATAAAATATGACAGGTAATGAGCTATCATCAAAATTCAATATAGGGTTCAACATGCATGAATGGGATTGTTTATTATCTCAATATTATTGGTATCATGATATTGTTTACTATTTCAAAAATGAATTATGTCCTAAAAACATAGACAAAATAAAATGGAGAGAAATTAATTTTCAAGATCTTAAATTTGTACTTTTGGAAAACCTGTTGTTTTTTAAAAATCATGATGGCATTCTCTTGATATGTTTGACACGTGACAAAAATTAACTTGTATTAAGGATTTGGATTTTTTCATGAAGGTTTTTGTGGTGGAAATATTGCCACTCAAAAAATTGCTCATAAAATATTACTTACAAGTTACTATTGGCCTACTTTATTTAAAGACATATATAAATGGGCCGATTCTTGTGCCCCTAGTTAACTATTTGTTGGTCATGAATGCTTACCAACCATGCCATGTAATCTTGTTATCCTAGAAATACATTTTTCTAACTGTGGAATTGACTTTATTTCTTATATTCATCTACCTTCCTCGGTGGTCATAGACACATCCTAACAACTATGTATTATTTTACTAAATGAGTTGAAGCAACTTCTTTAAAATTAAGATGATTTCTCGAATGGTAAGATTCATTAAAGAAGTTAAAATGATTTATAGAATACATTTATTTGATTTTCACAAATGATATTATTATGATATATTTTATGTAGAGAGGTTGTACTTGGTTTTCAAAGTAATTAAGTCTAGATCTGTATATAATCTTGTCCAACCCTCACTTCCCAATCTCTTGCATCCATTATTCACTCACAATTATTCAGAAATTCATCCCACGTTATTTAAATTAACATTGGGGTCCACATAAATTGAATCAAGAAACAACGAACCAAGAAACAGTGAACCTGTGTTGGACTCTTGAGCCATTAAAATTTAATCATTCATTAATGTAGCCTAACTTATTTTCATAATAAATTAGCCAACATGGTCACCAATTTTATTGACAAAATTTTAACACCAACTTTTTAAAAATTATTCATGAATATAACAATTCCCATCACTTCTTTGTTTATTTTTATTGAC
The DNA here is from genome assembly GCA_018340775.1 of Taxus wallichiana var. yunnanensis. NCBI lineage: Eukaryota > Viridiplantae > Streptophyta > Pinopsida > Cupressales > Taxaceae > Taxus > Taxus wallichiana. The sequence goes on along the minus strand of CM031244.1, from coordinate 209,192,631 downwards.
AAGGAGTTAGGAAAGGGCCACTAGGTATTTTATGCATTATTTAATTTATTTAACACTAAGTGGTTTTGTGGCATTATTTTTTTTCCATATTCCTTCATGAGATTGATACATATTTGTCATTTTACTTACCAATATGGATGGTGAGTTTTCAATGATGGGTATTATTTTTTTCTTTGTGATATCTTTCTTCATTTTCCAATATTGCATTATGATATTTTTAGTCTTCGCATTTTGGAAATAATCTATTCAAGAATACAATAGATGAAGATGATTTTAAGGTGATTTCAGTTCCCATAAATTTGATTGATATACTTCCCTGTTCACCTAGATTTTCCATTTATAATATTCTTTCTTCATATCCACTATGAAGATCAAAGGCAATAATGCTGAAATCACACAACTAAATATTTTGTTCATACTTGGAAATTTCTATTGTCATGGGTTATGAGTTTAATAATATAGCAAGCCTTGTATGAATTTTGGCTTGGTTCGAGTGGAATTTTTAAGGTGGTCTTATAAGGTGATTTTTCAAGGTTTATTATAATGTACGCCTCTTACTGAAACCATAGTATAAATATTCATCCCAAAACACCATTTTTGAGGAGATCCATTATCAACTGGGTAATGGTTGAGATCATAGTGGAAATTTAATGTTGTACCTATGTATTGAATTATTGTGTATGGAAATTGAAATATGGGAGTTATTTATTTTTGAGTCATTTATTTATCACTTTGTGTTCTAAAGAGGTTTGAGCTTATCTGTTTCTAGTTTTGGGGAAAATTGGAATTAGTGGCGCGTAAGTTTGAGTTTTTAAAAGTAGAAAGTACATGATAAAGATATATAGGTATGAACTATCATTCAAACAGCTTGTTTTATTTTCCTGAATTATTTATTTACATGCATGCAAGTAAAATATGACAATTATTTCCTAGGTCTATAGTGAATATAATATTTTTGAATTTGAATTCTACGTCAAGTAGTTATTTCTCTTTCCCATCTATAAACTTTAAAAAATATATAAATGATGAACTGGGTGTCATTTTTGAAATCATAAGTATATGTTCTAGACTATTATTTTATACTTTAAGGCACACCATCGGTTTATTTCAATATTGGGCTCTAACTCATCAAAGCATATGAAAACATAATTCTTTTAAAACCCAATTATTTATCTAGTTACAGAAAATTTGGCTATATATTATCATGGTGGAAGATTTGATTAAAACGAATAATGTTTTACATGTTTTCTTTATGCGTTATAATGAGAGTGTGCATTTTAGTGAAAATGGGAAAATATTTTTAGTTTGCATTGAAATAGTTTTATGTACTTGTTGAATGGTTTTAAAAGATAAGCACTGGCTAGGTTTTGCTTGTAGCTATTTTGGTGCTTACCATGATTGGTATAGTTATTTTATACAATCTTCAAGCTCATTTATTTTATTAAGGTATTTGATGAAATATATATTCCATCATTCATTTTTTTGATAAAATGATGTACTTAATTCATCATTTTAATTAAAGAGGTAAAACAGTATGGGAATGAAGATTTATTTTTCAACTATTGAAGGAAGTAAAAATGTTAGGAATAAAATGGAAATTAGTCGGGGTAAACTTTCTTTCTGTGTATATATATTTTTGAAGGTTAATTTGGTTCTAAAATATTTATAAATAAGGCTTGGAAACCGAAATTAATTTGATTTTTTTAAATCATAGCAGTATCCTGAAGATGATCATTTCTTTTTGAAAGACATTGACTATTATAAGATGAGTAATTGGAGATGAAATGTTCTGATTTTGTGCAAATCTTTATTGAACAATATGTGGAATATTTTAATTTTAGATCTCAATTTTGTTCAATCTATATGATTTTTATCTTTTGAATACATTTGATTAAGCATATGGGAATACTTAATATTTTAGATCATAATTGGTAAACATATGATGATGGATTATTATATTTCATATATAGGTGTTTAGAGGAAATTTACTGATTTGATTTTAACGGTTGTTTTGATTATGATGGTGCATTACTTTAAAATGACTAGAATGCTTCATGGATCTATCAATATTTTATTTAGTGCATTGGTAAACCTGTAAGATAATAAAAACAATTATATTTTTAAAACAATATAACAACATTATAGAACACTCAAGTATTTTTGAATAAAAACCATAAGATGGTTATGATTAATATAACCATATAATATTAATCAATATCTTAACTAATATGAAATGCATAATTAATTAAGATAATAATAATATTTTATCCTAACATTCCCCCTTTAATTGTGCATTGTCTCAAGGGATGAGGAGAGGAATTCTCTGAACAACTCAAACTTGTCACTGCAAGTGACTTCGTGAAGATATCTACCCGTTGTTCAAGTTGTTGGAAAAAATTGAAGCTGGATGTTGTGCTTCAACACATTCTTGTGTATAAAATGAACCTATACCTCAATGTGCTTTGTTATTTCATGAAACACTAGATTGTGAACAAGTTTGAGAACACCTTCATTGTCAACATACATGGTAGTTGGTTTTTCCTGTGGTATTCCAAGTCCTTCTAGTATGTGACATAGCCAAATCACTTCACATATAGCTTCTCCTGTAGAATGATACTTGACTTCTATGGAAGAATGAGAAACAAAGTGTTGTTTCTTGCTTCCCCATGATATTGTTCCAGATCCCATAAAGAACACAAATCCTGAAGTGGATTTTTTGTCATCAATATTTCCTCCATGATCTGAATTCGAATATCTGGACAAGAAGAAGTTTACATTCTTATTGTATTCTACACCAAGATCCACTAATCCTTTAAGATATCTCAAGATGTGCCTTGCTACTTTCCAATGACACACTTTGGGTTCCTACATGAACTTGGATAGATAGCTTACTGCAAAGTTAATATCTGGTCTAGTGTAGGTCAGGTAAATGAGACTCCTAATCAACTACCAATAGAGAGTGGCACTTACACTTACCTCAGAGATGGATCTGAATGAGATAACTATAATCTGTTCTCCATGGGTGTAGAAATTGGTGTGTAATCCATCATCCTGAATTTATCAAGCATTGTATTGGTATATTTCATCTAAGAAACAAAGATGTGATTCTCTTTTTGCTATAATTCCAATCCAAGACAATAGTGCATTAGCCCGAGATCTATCATGTTGAACAATCGATTAAGATCTTTCTTTGTTGCATCGATCATCTTCATTGAACTACCAGTGATGACTAGATCATTGACATAGACAACAAAAATCACAATCTCCCCCCTTGATTTTTGAGGTAAATATTGGGATCGTATGGATTTATAAAAATCCATGTTGTACGAGATGCTCATCAATTTTGATGTACCATGCCCGGGGTACCTATTTAAGGCCATACAGAGATTTCCTGAGTGCATACCTTTTCTTCTTGACCAGGTACTACATATCCCTCAAGTTGAGTCATGTAGACTTCTTCTTGTAAATATCCATGGAAATTTTTACATCACTCTAATGGAATTTACAACCAAAAAAATGTGCAGCTAGAGTAAATATCATCCCGATCGTTTTGATCTTAGCTGTGGGAGAAAATGTCTCCTCATAGTCAATGACTTCTTTTTGTGGATACCCCTTTCTACTAGTCTTTCTTTATACTTTTCCACTGTCCCATCTTCTTTGTACTTTGTTTTAAATATCCATCGGCATCCAATGGGTTTCTTCCCTGGTGGAAGATTGATAAGTTTTCAAGTGTTATTTTTCATCACTAATTGATATTTACAATCCATGGCATATTTCCAAGCTTTTGACTAGAGAGATTCCTAGACTGTAGAGGGCTCATCAAATTCAATAACTCTACTCATCAAAGAAAATTTAACTTGTTATCTTGCTTTACTACGAGTTGTGGTCTAGGAGTGGATGTATCTGGTGGAGCATCCATTCTTGCATCTCGTAATGTGCTAGTATACCACTTGGGAATACACTAAACTATTATAGTGGGTCATGGTTCTATCTGATCAACACCATCATCTCCATCTTCACTTTCATCATCTAAGGAAACATCAGCTTCAAGTTTTACAATTGGTGAAAAATCTACATCTTGTGGGTCTAGAGGAGGAGACTTTTCTTCCTTCTTCTAAAAAACTCAACATATCTAGTGGTGTAGACTTTTCTTGTCTTCAGATCCATCAATCTGTACCCAAGATTCTCTTTGTTGTACCTAATGAAGATGAGTTTCTGTGACTTCATGTCTATTTTCTTTCTATTCTACTTAGGTATGTGTATGCTTTCTTTGCATCCAAATACTCTAAGGTGTGCAATAGATGGTTTCCATTTTGACCATGTTTCTTGTGGCATTACTTTGTTAAGAGAAAATGTGGGCACTCTATTCAACAAATAAACATTTGTTTTCTTTACAAGTCCAAAGTCATCAATCGTACATTGCACCATTTCCATGATAATATGATTTCTTCTCTCAACAACACCATTTTGTTATGGTGTGTGTGGAGGAATTTTTCAACGAATCCTATGAGTTTGTAGGTAGTCTTTGAACTCATTATCTTGGTGAATTCCCCCTCTTAATCGAGCAAGAGTTATGATGTGACAACCAGTTTGTTCTCAACATGAGATACTTTAAACTTCTTGAAATTTTCAAAAGCTTCACTTTTCTTGCGAAGACAAAAAATTCACATTTTTCTTGAATAGTAAATCAACACAAAGCATGAAGTCATGAAACCCATAATGACTTTGTTGCATCAGACCGAAATATTGGTATGAACCAGTCAATTTTTCCATGAGCTCGAAACATACTCTTCCGGAACAAGGATATGTGTTGTTTTCCTACTAGGCAGTGAGGACACTTGTCTGTATCCTTTTGAAGAGATGGTAGCCCATGTACCATATTACACCAGAAAAGTGTCTTGAGATACTTGAAACTTACATGACCAAGTCTCCAATGCCACAACTATATTAAGGTAGAGTTCTCAGCCATAAGTGCTTGACCATATCTCTGTGAAAAAAATCAAGTTGGAACATGCATCCCACATTGGAGGATTTTGCAACTATTTTCAAGCCTCTTGATTTGTCTCAAATCAAACATGTTTTCTTGCCGGAATGACTATCAAAGTCAATTTTTAGGTTGTGATCAAGGAGTTGACTGATTGAAAGTAAATTCTTTTTCAACCCAGGGACATATAAGACATCTGATAGTCTACAGTTTCTTGAACTAAGGGGTAGAGAAATTTTCCCAATCCCTAAAGCGTATATGAAGAATCATCACTCAACGTAACACATTTTTTCAAAGGTGTGTCCCTCATTGAAGTAAACTATTCTCTATGGCTGATCATGTGTCGAGTGGCTCCCGAATCAACATACTAGACATCATAAGATGATGTGGAAGGTTAACTTGATCTAATCTTTGTATAAGAAGTGTTCATTATCCGAATGTTCTTCTTGCTCAACAATATTTCCTTACTTGATGGGGTCTTCTTTTCAATTCCCCTTTTTATGCCCTTGGTTGTTGTTAGAACATCCCTTGTAATATTTTTGTTGTGGATGTCTAGAGTTGCTTGATGAACATTTCTTGTAAGTATTATACTAATAATCTTGTAAGTCATGCCCTCTTTTACAAATTGGAAATTACTTCTTCCGTTGTTTATCCTGTGATATTGATTCGATGTTGGGAATTTTGATAGGAATTAGGTTTTCATTTACCTTTTCCTTTCCATTTTTTATTTGAAGAAAGTGCCCACTCCTCTTCATCATCCTTATTGTGCATGGCTTCCTCTTGTTGCAATAGGTTTACTAGCTTGTCAAAACTAACTGTCGTATCTGACAGGTTTAGTGTTATGACACAAATATTGTATGAAGAAGGGATTTATCTCAAACTAATGGGAATGAGAGCATCATCTTTGACCGCTTCTTCTAGGGCTATAAGTGAAGCCCTCAACTATGCAAATCTTCTTAAGAAAGCTTTTATTTTCTCATTCTGTTTGAACTTCAATGTGTGTAATTGACTCTGTAAATTCAATATGACATTCTTGTTTTTGGCCTCGTACACCATGCTCAACTTATCCCATGCTTCTTTGGCTATTGTGGCATCACGAATGTGGGGTTACACATTGTTGGAAACTCCAAACAAGATGATGAGTTTGGCTTTATGATCTACTCTATCAAATTGTTGTTTTGTTGGATCAAGTAGCTAATCTCGGTCATAGTACCGATCACAACAGTCAAATCTCTTCAAACTCAAGTTGTGTTTTAATTTTTGTCTTCCATGTAGCATAGTTTCTTCCTCTGAGTAGTTGTGAATTAGGAAGAACACATTGGGGGCATTGGTGCCCATTTTTTAGAAATCACTGATAGGGTTTGGCTCTTATCACTCCAGGTATAAGGTCTCCAAATTAATATAACGTCAATACAATATACCAAACCTCTCTATATATACACCCTTCCGATATACTCGGAGGTACGTGGAAGAAGCTCGCCCTTTCTATATACCGGTGGTACATGAAAGAGGCATTAATGTACGTGAAAGAATTCAATACATGGTACCAAGATAGTAATGAAAGGGGTTTGTGTGATTATTGACACCAGCTCAAAGAAATATCCTCCTACGTGCGCGTAACTTTGCTATATACTCAGATAATTTGTCAGTCCGGATTTATGTCGTGTAATCATTCACAGACAGATGGAATGGTTCATAGTGTGTGCACTATGACCTTATTACTCCCTATCAATTTAAAGGGTCCATGCCAATATGATGTTGTTGTAGCTATATTAGGCATTAAGTGTAGTAGTAATCATGACGGGTTTACTCGAAAGTGATTCCCCAGGCCCCGTATATATCGAACGTTGTGAATGAGATCTAGGATTTCGTGAGTGTTTTGAACAAATTATTTTTACTATTTTTTATTACAACTTTCTACAAGTTTTTGAGCAGTTACAATATTTTTGGTTGACTATGGCAACCTAAAAATTAGTACAATATATTTAAGCATGTAATTACATTCAAAAATTTATAATCATTGAACGAGGAAAAAAAAGTTGTTTGGTGGGCCCCGTGGCCCTCTGAGCCCAATACGACCCAAAATGTAAAGAATTACAAAAACCAGCTGAAAATGCAATTTTTAGCTATCTCATCATTTACAAAAAAATTCAAAATTAAAACATAGGCCTAATAAGAGAAAAAAATTACCCTAAAATAGGGTTTTTCTCGCTAAAAATTTGGAGGCCTGTTTAGCTGTAACTAGCAGTTTAGAGGTGGTATTCTTCTTAAAATCTCCTCTAAATTTGGTGGTTTTTCAAAATTTTCACTAAATTTCAAAAATAAAAAAACTTGTATTGTTTTGTGTGATTCGAACCATGCACTTCCCACTCCTAAGCCACTTCCACTTATCCAACTCAAAGCACTATGTGCACTTGGCATATGAAAAGAACAAACTTGTATTTAAATAAAGGAAAATTTGACTCACCTCTTAACAATGGTGACTTGGCAGAGGGTCCACGTGGAGATGCATGTGTGGAATGCAAATTTAGGGCTTCTACGTGCTAAGAAACTAGATCTGAAACTCTTCCTTTAGCCACTGCTATGTTATTTATTCACACCTTTTTATTATTTTCCTTTGATTTTGTTGATGCTTCTTTGTTTTTGAATGCAGGTCGTCGTGGATGCTTTCACCATGTTTTGTTTTGAGTAGGTCTACATTGCTGGAGGAGAGAACATAGTGCTCTTGGAGGACAACTTTGGCATGGAGGATGTAGAGGGTAGAGTGAATATTTCCATGGTTGTGTGTAGGTCGCAAACCGACGATGTCTAGAGGAGTTCACATTTGATTATTATTTGTTGTCTTTTGTGTTGTTTGCGTGCAGGTTGTATATCAACACAGTCCAAGTGATGGAGGAGGAGCTTGTAGAGCTTGTGGAGTAGGGGTATCAGGAGAAAATAGTACACATTCAATAAAATAAAGGTCATTGGTTGCTTGTTGATGTGTGTAACATATCAAACTAAATGTAGCTCACCTCCCATAATGTAAAGCTTGAAGGCAGGATTTTCCAAATGCTTGGTCACGGTCATGAGTTGGTGGGGGCTTGGTGAGCATGAATCAGTATAGAAAAACAACACAGTCCTCCAAATTTGATAGTACAGATATATTATCTGTAACTAAAATAATTTAAAGACAAAACCCCGATGGGGAAATTTATTTTGTGTATTGTCAATTCCAGGAAACCAATTTGCCTAGTGTAGAAAGCACCAAGGTAAAAAAATTGATTTACATTTACCTGGATTACAAACAAAAGGTCGTGTGTGACTATAGGGAGATGTGAGAATCTGTTGGAGGTAGCACAAGCTCTCCAAAGAAGTAGATTTATTCTCCACAAATTCTCCTTCCTCTACAACCTTCTCCAACCTTTCTAGGAGCTTCAATTCACTCTGGTACCAAATGTAATTTCACAAAACATGGATGGTAGCCTATGAATTATATTAATGTGAAATCAACTATTTACACAAGAGAAAGCTACAATATATATGTATTGCACAACCGAATACAATCAATAAAGGATGTTGCATAGCAGTACACTTGTAAGCTAATGCAAACAATTATAATGTTAAAATAATATAACAACATTATAACGGGACTGAAGCACTTTTGAATAAAAACAATAAGATGGTTATGATTAATATAACGATATAATATTAATAAATAACCTAACTAATATGCAATGCATAATTAATTAAGATAATAATAATATTTTATCCTAATAATTTTGATCTCAAGATAAATGTAAATTGATAGCTATGTTGTCTTTCTATTTGAATCATGACTCTTGTTAAGATGTTGTTTTAGTGATCATTGTACATTTTCATAAATGCCAAATATGTTTCTCTTCATCATGTCTATTTTCATTCTTGTCTTATCACTTGTTTAAGTATTTTTATATGTTAATATTTTTGTGTTTTTCTTTTATTTTTTTTTTTTTGTACTCAAGATCATTACATCATTTAATAAGTAAACAACGAGTAAGAGATCATAAATTTATCACTTATAGAATTCACCTTTTGAAGAGGTCACCTATTTAATATGTATCACTCTGTCGGATAAGGTTGATATAAAAATTCTTCATGTGATAAATAAGTTTAGTTGCTATGTGATTATCATTTATATAAATGTGATAAATTTTTATAAAGGATGCCATCATCACTATTATTTAATATTGCATTGTCTTGTTGTGTCTTTTTTTTGCGTTTCTTCATTCTTTTGTTTTATTATGTATATCCTCTTTGCTGCTAAGAAATAGAAGTTTCCCAGATCTTAGGTTGACTCATTATTAACCTATAATAAACTACCCATGCTTAAGCCATTATTTAGCATAACTATGATTACACTAGTCCGATTCCATCTTGACCGTTTGTGTTAGGAAAAATTCTTGATTAGTTTTTGGTCTACTTTTTATCGACAATAGAGTTCATCTATAAACATAATACTAAGATATTTCCTTCTTCTATAGCTAAAAATTTGGAATCCAACTTAGGAGTGATAGATCTTAGCACCTCCTATACCAAAATATATTCTTTCACATCTTCTCCTAATCCTCTAATGGTTTTGACAATTTTATCAACTCGAGAAGATATGCACCAATGGATTCTTATTCTTTAATCTTCAAACTTTCAAACTAGTTCTCGATAAATATGTATATTTTCCAAATTCACCTTATAATCACCTTCATAGATCACTTGTATCTTGTCCCACATATCCTTTGCTATATTACATTGCATCACCTTCACAAAATTTCACTTTACTAAACAACATAAGATAGCATTCATAGCTTTAGAATTGTCATTACTAGCCTTCTTAGTTGTTACATTAGTTAGAGGGTTTTGACGAAATGTGTATCCATCTAAAAATTATTTCCATATTTCAATTCCCAAATGCATGATGTGAGTTATCATCCCGATACTCCAATAAGCATATTTTTCCCATCAAACATAGGTACTTTTCTAGTAGAGGAACAACTTTGTTGTCTTGCCATTTCTATACTTTAAAGGATCACCTTAAGCTTGTTAATCTTGCTTAAAAATACCTTCTATGATACAAATTTTCAGAATTAAAACCACCGAGGGGGATAAATTAGTGTGCGATAAAAATTTTCATCCACTTATACAATTTTAATAATTATCCATTAAGAATGCATCCACAAGAACATAAGCATACAAGATAAAATGATAGTGTAATAACACAATGACACCAGATGCAAGTGGGAAACCATAAAAGGGGAAAAACCATTGAAATAATAACTTTACTAGATCTATGAATAAAATTTATTTGAGCTCCAAAGCAACCAAGAGCACTAAACCCTAGGTTTAGTGAGGCACCAACCCTACAAGGAACACTAACCCTTGATTTTAGTATAACACCAACCCTACAAGGAGGCACTAACCCCAAGGATGGCTCAACACCAACCAAAGCCACTAGATCTATTTTTCACCACTAATTTTTTTATTGTGAAAACTGAAGATGACATAATTAATCTCACTCTCCCTCCACCTCCTTAAATTTTTCTCACTATATCCACTTGCTCTATATATTCTTCACGAAGATGAACTAGGTCCAATGAAATATCTATATAACACCTATAAATACTCTAGAACATCATATAATAATATTTTCCTTATATTATAGGTCATAATGACCTATTATACCTTCATTTATCTTCCCTCTAGTGACAATTCTCCTCTCTTGAAAAACTAGCTCAACTGAGCTTTCTAATTTTCTTTTATACATGTTTCTTCATTATAACTCATCAAGTTCATAAATAATACAGTAAAATCACTCCCAAAATAATAATAAATGATAAAGTAAATAAATCATATGACCATATAGTTTTCCACCATCTATTAGAACCATCTAGACCTCCATTAGGACTCAAGAATCCCTAAAACACCAAAACAAGAAACTCACCACAAAGGGAATGTTCTAGAGAAAACCCAATTCCAAATAATTACTGAACATACTTAGAAATGTTTTTAAGACTTTAACAACCTCCAGCAACCCCTGAAACAATTTGTAACAACTTTTCATGCCATGAAACGTACTTAAGACCATGCACAATCAAGCACCCTCGAACCAATCTTCGTAAACAAGCCATAACTTCACCAAATGACTTAAAGAACAAAATTTTGATATAAAAATAGAAATATAATTGCCTTGGGGTCATCATCAAACTAAAACCATGCCACAAATAATATATTATAACCTCTATAATACCTCTTCAACTAGACTCGCCTCAAACTACCCAAAATAGGCCTAACAAAATAGGGCACAACAAAGCTCCTAGAATATTAACCATGATCTTAAACCATTATGAACATAAAAAAATCTCTCATACTTATTTAAATGATAAATTAGTCACTAATTCCAAAGGTCAACTTTAACAAAAACTAATCTTTTCTAAAAACTTACAAATTTGAGTTACGTCCACACATGACCCAAATCTCTAAATCAAACTCATAAAAATATGGAAGAGTCATATATAACTTCCAATAATAAAATTTAGTCAAATAATAAATTTTTGGCTATTACGACAAATATATCTGAATTCGCTACATAGCAAGGGTTTTAAGCGGGTTTAAAAGGTGTTTACCTTCTTAACGATTGTTCATAAAAACTGAAAATAAAATGACCTAATTCCACATGGAAATATTATTAATGGACATATTAAAATATCTCTAAGATATTTATTCCTCATGAAAATCATACACTCTCCAACGAGCATTAGAAACTTAACTTTGAGCTCAAATTCTCACCTTTACGAACTTGGTTTTGGTAAAAATGGCATAACTTGAAAAATATTCAACAAAAATACCATAAAATTGTAAAAAAATCATATCAACCATCCACATACTCTCCAATGATAACTTTTTCCCAAATATGCTCATAAATGTTGACTCCACTCTCTCCATAGCATGATTTCTCTAGGACTAGGTCTAGGAATAAACCTAAAAATAATGTCAAACACCTATACCAATACTATAAGACACTTGTGAGTGCCTCTACACATCATAATAATGATTCACATGATCTCCCCATACATATCAAGATGCTATATTCTTCACTTCATCATGAGTTAACTCAAACTAATCTTTAGGCCTTAAGAATGAGCACCTAAAACATGTTTGTTTCACTAAATTTGACCTCAACGTCACTTTTCCAACCTTGTAAACCTACTAGGAACTTCAACACACTGGATGAAATCATAATGCCATCCTTTATACCTCTGAATTCCACCATACTAAAATAAGAAACCACACACAATCACTAGTACCAAATAATCTCAATAGGAAACCAACTTGATTTGACAATACCAATAAAGCTTCATGTCTCTTACCTCTTTTGACATCATAGAAACTCAATGAAAATAATGATAACATCATGATTTGACATTAATGAAAACACCATGCCAAAAATATTTTATTTGCACTTTGGGATATGCTCATGATATCTTTATGTTCCTCCAAACCCCACCATACCGACCCCCTATAAATTCATTGGTTATATCAATATTTATTGGCACTAAATAAAATGTTATCGAGTTCTAAAAGTTCCTTGAACATATTGTTTAAGGTAGTTTTTGATTAGGTTTTATTAATATACAAAGTACCTAAAACTTAAATAAGAAGGGTTTATCAATACTTGCAAGGACAACAGTCCACAATGTTAGGATGATAGAATGTGGACAATGTGAAAACTCTCCACCTTTTTCCAAGTGAGAAGACATGTTAAAAAGATAGATAAAAAATGAGATATTAAAAAAATATGATCTTTTTTTGCTCGACAATTGTCAATCCCGGAAGCTAAAGGGACTTCATTGAACTATTTCAACTATTCCGATTAATAAAGTTGATTTGACAATGATAATGATATGAATGATAAAAAGATATAGTTCAAAATTCAATATGAACATGAATATTTTTTCAACTTTGTAAATGGCCCAAGTGATGGTTGTGGCAATCTCAAAGTCCTCGAAGTAGTCATATAAGAAATCCTCAATCGCTTCTCGCACTTCTTGAAGTATTTAGAGATTCTATTCAATGTCTTCAAAAATTTTTGTGAATTTTATGGTTCATGAGGTGAGTTTATGGAGGGTGTAAAACTTATCCCACACGAAGGGCTGCTAGATGCTTAAAAGATCATATATACTAGTGATAGGATGAGATAGACATAATTCATCTATAAAAGATACATTCTTGCAAATAACTTATTAGATCAAAATAATATTGATAAAAATATGATATATGAAAAAATTATTATTAATGGTAGGGATCGACGGTGATCACAGATCTACCGTGATAAGAGACAAAATGTTTGTTTAGATAAAATATGAAAAAATAGATAGAAATGAATGCAAGAAGGAAAGTGATGCTGAAAAATAAAAATATGAAGACCATATGAGTCTCAAAACTTAGAAATAAATATTCAAATGTTTTTATTAGGATTAAATATAAATTGAATGGCTATGGACATGGATTATCAGCCATTGGGATCAAAGACAATCTCGTATAAAATGTTTCCTATGATAAAATGATTAATAAAATAGACACTGGTAAAAGATAAAGAGGCTTTATAATATAAATACGAGCTATAGAGGATCTATACGCTTATATGGTTCTACGGAAACAGAGGTTTGGGATTGTTTAGGAATATAATTTAATAACAAAAGGTTGAAGGAGTAATTAAAGGTGATTGGGGGTTGATGGTGACCCCTTTGGATATTACAGTTCATAAAAGTTGGTTTAGGTAAAGAAAACAAGATATATAACTCAAAAGGGGATGCAGGATGATATATATTACAAACTATACAATGAAAATGATATAAAATAAATTGATACAATGATAAAAATAGGGTACTAACCTTGTTGAATAATCGAAGGTGATGAAACTCCCAAGAGACTATCGATTCTCCGAATAGACCATTTGAGGATTTGAAACCATGTATTGGTGATTTTTTGAATAAAATGTAAATTTATAAAACCCTAAGATGTTTATGAGTCAAGTATGATAAATATATAGTAAATTACATATTTAACAAAAGCAATAATCTAAAGAAATATGAAACCTTAAGTGCAAGATAGGGAATAGAAGACTTAGCTGATGTTACAATAAACCCCAAAGCTTTTAGGGCTGGAAGAGTAATGAGCATGATGAGAAGACTATCACAACCACACTCAAAAATTATATAACTACCGAGATGAGCACGGACTAGGGTGCTGGACCAAAGTGTGAAGGCGCCTAGGTGTCAAAGACCTTTGTTGGGTGCATGTGACTATGTAGGACCTCAAACATTGTTTTTCTTGTGTCTCCATGTGATCGTTAACCTTCATTGTTGGTCTTACGTATATCACTATATAATCACATAATTCACTTGTAACTTGAAAAATCCCAAAAAAATGTAAAGCCCACTTTCCTGTAGACACTATTCGATCATCTGATCCTGACACTATTAGTCACATTTCGGATATTAGTATGTTTTGATTAGTATGATGGTTAGATGTTAGATCATGGATTAATATTGATCTGGATTCAGATATTTTGCTTGAGGATCATTGAGACATTTTTATTATTATGTGGATGATGATATACTAGTTGACATGGACAGGTTATTGATGTTAATTTTAGACATGTGACATTGATTATTATGAATAGCTCTAGTATATAATATCTGGATGATGATATCTATGGATGATGATATAGTTACAAATTGAATTTTAATGATAAATATGGATGATGAAGTTCTTGATGAATTGATATTTTGTGATTCGGATTTAATGTTTATATATCATTTGGATGTTTTGATATGGCCACGAGGCCAAAGGAGGTATTTTACATTTTGCAGGTTAAAAATCACAACAATGTCGGGGGACTGGAGACTAACCATATTGGAATTCAGTGTGAAATCAACAAGGTCACCATGGCAATCGTGTGTTTGATTGTGTCTTTAGTTGTTAGGATTTCCCATGGGGGATTTCCATTATTGTGACCATAGGGGCATATGTGTGTTTTTATTATGTGTTCCTTTTTAATTATTGTTGTGTGTATTTTATTTGTAATTTTCTTTTGTTTTAATTATTTTTAAAGTGATAGTATTATGTGGGAGTCATATAGTTAAAATTTAATTAAATTAAATGGGATGTGGAATGTGAAATTAAATGTTTTTGCCTTGGTTGAAAATGAAATTTGATTTATATATTTTATAACCTTATGGTAATTAAATAAATCTTATGCCAAAAGGTTGTCATAAATAAATGTCATAGAAGTTAATGCATTTTAGAAGAGTGTGTAAGTTACCAAGTATGGGTTGTGTAAGAGGTTGTAAGGCTAATTTTGGAAGGTCAAACACTCCTTCCTCTTTGAAATTCGAATTTGGCCTTGAAGGACAAATTTGGAGGCTTGTGGGACAAGTTAAACTTGTCCCACACCTCTCAAAAACCTCCACCAACCATGATTATAATTTTAGAGTCAAAAGCAACTTATTTTATTATGTTTTGGCATGATTTTATGAAAGAAGTGATTGCACTTACCTTACAAATTTTAAATGCATTTTCCTTTTGGGTATGGGTTGAGTTTGTGTATGTAAGTAATTTTGTCATTCACATTCATTGTGATGTATTTGCTTTTGATGTGATTTCATTTTGGGATGAGGAAAAATGATGTGGCATCCCACTTGGAATCCACATCATCCTCTTCCATCCTCTCCTTTAAAATGGAATTTCTTCCTCTTTTAGAGGTTGTTGAAACCTTGCCATTTGCTTCTTGGGGTCAAATTTTTCTCTTGCATTGGGAGCTTGTTCTTGTGGAAGGAGCTTGGACTGATTTGCATGCTTTGCAATTGCTATTTTGGGACTGATTTGAGCAACAAGAATCTGTTGTTTGAAAGCAAATCTCCATTATGGAGAGGTAGGCTCTAATTCTTTTAAATTGTTGTTTTCCCCTTCTTGCATGCAAAACATTGAATGGTATTGTGTTTGCATTCTTTGAGGGATGGGTAGAATGCCTAGGACATGGTGTAAAAAGAGAAGACTATGGGGTTTCAAATGGGGGGGCATAAGGAAATTGTCATTGGCATTTGTTCTTTGTGGAGGGAGTGTTGGTTTGGGATCCACCTAGGAAAGGAAATAGCTTGCATTTCCTACTTCTTGGGGGGGCATAAGGGATAAATTTGGGGGCATAAGGAGGGGTTGGGAGATATAAGGTTTATGGGATTTGATTGAGTTTATGGTGGGTTGCTTTTGGTGGATGCCCAATTCCAACATGGGAGGCATAAGGAGACCCCCATAGTTCTTGCTCTTGATTGGCTTGCTTGCTTGGAGAAGGAGCCTTTGTTTTGATTGAAATTGTTGTTGTAGTTGAGAATTACATCTTTGTGTTTGTGAATGTATGATTGTATGTGAAGAAGCTATGTTGTCATGTGTTGTTTTATCATGTTCCATTCCAATATGGTTGGGGCTCGGGGGCCAATGTGGAAAGATGGCTTCTATTTTCCCATTGGATGTCTTGGTTGGGTGGAGAGCGTTGCCTTTCCCCTTCCTTGTTGTGATGAGAAGAATGAAGATGAAGAACTTAGCTTGCTGCTGTTTGGAGAAGAAAGACAATAGTTTGACAGTCATCCTTTTTGTAAATTTTAAATGTAATCCTTCCCACTTCAAGTGGATGCATGTAATTGATTTGAGATGGAAATGTTTACCATGTAATTTGAAAGTTGTAATTGATTGTGAAATGTAAATGATATCCTAGGTTTTGTATTTGAAAAGAGAAAGAGTCACTTTCCCTTCCTCTGTTTTAAAAAGAAGAATATGATACAGTTTGTAATTTTCAATTTAGAATGTAAAGAAAGGAGATCAATTGTAAGATTGTTTAAATTCAATAAAGGAATCAAAGTTCTCTTGATATACCTTGTTGCAATATTGTTTTTGGAGATAGATGAATGAAATACATTACTTTCCCAATTGCATTGTTATCTTGGAAATCACATGATCAAGTTAAATTCGCAACTATTCTTGGAAAGAAAAAAAAAAAAAAATTGGATCTTTGAAATGAGTTGATAAAAGTTAGAAATCAACATTGCATATTGTATACATGTCTTTGTTGAATCAATTGGATGTCTTAGAAATGAAATGGATATGTTTTCCTTAATTGAAAATTACATAATAAATTGTAAATTCATGGAGAAGAGAACTCTGTTTTAAGTTCATAATTTTGGCATCTTCCTTTTTAAACAAAATGAGCAGTTCAACTTTATACTCAAAAATAAATTATGAAACTTGAAATTCACACTTAGGAAGACTTGAGAAATCTAAATTTGCTAAAACAGTCAAGAATAAATCTCCAAAACTCAAAGAGTTTCAATTCGGAGTTTGCATGGTCATTTTTCCCATCAACTGTCGAAAAATTGAAAACTTGTATAAATTGATTAAATTGACATACTTAAAACATTTTAATTCTTCCCTAAGTTGATCCTCCATGTCTGTTTGACATGTTGAGTGGAAGAAGAGTTCAAATTTTATCAAATTGAACAAATATTACAAGTAGGAAAAATTGCCAGTTTTAAAATTATAATCCCTACAGATCGATTTCTTAAAATTGACCCTAAAAACTTTACAAAATTATAAAATTGATGAATTCTATGCAAAGAGGACTCGAGAGATCTTTCTGAAAGTCCTCGTTTTCCTAAAATGGAGTTTCCTATCAAAAGTTGTGGCCATTTGAAGTTTTACTTCAAAATGGCCATCCCAAACCAAAAATAAATTAATTCAACCTTAGAAAAATTTAAATTTTGAACTTTGGAAAAATTTCCTAAAAATTTCTGTGGCCCCGCCAACCTCTCATCCTATCAAAAGTTTCCACATGGCACCTTGGAGGGGCATGCCCTTAATAAAAACTTAACTTTTTGAAAATTTTGTCTTGGGAAAATTTTCCCAATTTTCCCCGCAACCCCTCGGCCCCGCACCAATCACGTGTTGACACATGGTAGGAGGCCCATGGATTTAAAAATGAAAAATTAACTTTTTTCCCTTTTGGAAAAATTTCACTTTTTCCACCGCCGGCCCGCGACCACTCACAAAGTGCCACGTGGCCATTTGAGCAAGTGCGGAGGCATGGAGGAAAATTTTCCTTTGGAAAATTGAGACTTTGGTTTTGGGAAAAATTTCAAATTTTTCCCCATGACCCGCTCTCTCGCATCAATCACGTGATGACATGTGGCATTTGGGAAAATTTTCCCAATTTTCTCCCTATCCCCGTGGACCTCCAAGGGAAAATTTTCCCCAAAAACTCTGTCCGGCCATAACTTGAGTTTTACAAGGAGTTAGGAGGACTTCTTTATATGGTTGGAAAGGTGAGGAAATTTCCTATCCAATGAGCCTAGTTTAGAAAAGTTTTGATAATTATAAGTGTGTGAGAAATCTAGTTGAAGTTCAGGGCTTGATAGAGAGCAGGCCTGGGGATAAATTTCTCCCTGAACCTTAATAAAACTTGTAACCTCCAAATTGGAACCTTGTAAACTTGTTATAAGATAAAGATGGAAATATTGTGTTTGGTTAATCAGAATCTATTCCGGAACCTATTGGTTTCAAACTAGTATCTTGCTACTTGTTTGTAGACCCTTCTTAAAAAAAAAATTATTCCATAATTTTCCTAGTTTGTTTCTTGGTCTCAAGTGGTAGTTGAAGCAGGCATCACACTTGGTATCAGAGAAAAGGTTCAAAAGCTTGGACTATTGGGCACACTCGAAACATTGAGACTTGAAACCTAAAACTAGCAAATTGATAATCTAGAAAACAAAACTAATTGAAAATTAAACATGTTAGTAAACTTAGAAAACTGAAGGAAACTCAAGGTAATGAACTAACTCCCACTCTGGTCTATGCAGGGAGCTCAGACGGAGCAAGAGGAATGTTCACAGAGGCTCAGAGTCACCACCACCATCTCCACCACCGCCACCATCACCACTAGACCAGGGTTTAGCAGCTATCCTACAACATATTTTACAGACCCTTTAGGATGTTAATGCTGCCTTACGCAGAGGATCAGTAGGAGGGCGCTCAGGCAGACAGGATAGAGATACTTCCATTGAGGGACATGCACCTCCTCCACATGGTGAGGAAGATGGAGGAGAGAATTTTCATGGAGAGTCAGCTAGAGCAGAGTCTCCTTTGAGGGGACATGGTGACCATATTTTAGGACAAAGAGAGAGGTCTTGAGCCCTAGGATTGGGGACAGGTAGGCAAGAGAGGCCCAGAGGCCGTCAGACCATAGCTATGGATCACATTAGGGAGATCCTAAAGCTTAGGCCAACACAGTATTCTAGTGACACAGGAGGATTCCAAGCAGAGGCCTGGCTGGTTAGCTTGAGCGGTTGCTTCAAGCTATGTCCTTGTTCTAGCAACACGAAAGCTCGTGTTGCGATCCATCTACTGAAGGATGGAGCTGGAGTATGGTGGAGGACAGAGGAGCAGAAGCTCCATATAGATTCAGAGACAGTCACTTGGGAGTTGTTTGAGGAGAGATTCAGGAGTAGATACTTGCCATGAAGATTCATACAGTAGAGGATCGATGAGTTCCATGACCTTCGACAGGCTTCCCTTACAGTGGCCGAGTATGAGAGTAGGTTCCTGGACCTACTATAGTACGTTGATTACATGCAGGATGAGCAGGTACGGATCCACAGGTTCATTTGGGGCCTTAATATAGACATTGGAGGTGCAGTTTGGATCCACTGCCCATAGACATTAGCAGAGGCCGTTGAGAAGGCCTACATTACAGAGGAGACTCGGGGTAAAACCCAACAGGCTAGAGACCGGGTCAGGAGCCGTATTCAGCAGTTACAGGATAGTAGATCGAGGGGGTTAGCTCCTCCTCCTCGTGGTGGTCAGCATTCTTCATAGTCATCTTTCAGACCACAACAGCAGCAGAGTCCCACCCACCATTTAGGCCTCCTCAGAGAGCTGATGCACAGAGAGGTCACAGTATGGGGCCTCCTCCTAGGGGACCCACCAGGACACAGGGTGGAGCTAGAGCTCAGTCGGTAGGAGCTCGACCACAGAGGCCACAACAGACTATAGCTAGATCATCAGGATCCACAACACCTACCTCTAGGGCACCTTCTGGTAGTGTCACTCCTTGGAGAGGTTCAGGGGGTTGCTTCGGGTGTGGAGTAGCGGGACACTTTTGGAGAGATTGCCCCCAGAACCCTAATAAGGGTAAGGCACCCATCTCAGAGCCTATAGTCAGAGACATGGGATGGAGTCACAGATCTACGTAGTGGTTGAGAACTGCCAAAGCCGAGCACCAGAGCACGGTCATTGAGACTACAGGTAGCATTGGAGGTGTTCCTACTTCTATATTGTTTGATTCTGGTTCTTCTGATTCATTTATTGCACCATCCTTGGTAGAGTGATGTAGGTTGGTGGCTATTAGATAGGGTCATAGTTGGGATGTTGAGATGGCTTCAGAGTCAAAGTCTCGAGACTCCTTAGTAAAGGAGTGTGTTGTTAACTGGGACCTTTCACCACCACTTTAGATCTCGCATACTTCCTTTTTGGGCTCGTATGGAGTCATTTTAGGCATGGATTGGTTGTCTGCACATAGGGCAGGATGGATTGCTATCATAAGACTATATCTTGTGCAGATGATCTTGGAGTTGAGTCGGTGATTTCTGGGGTCAAGAGACTGTTTCTATTCACACTATCTCTGCTATGCAGCTCAAGTGGTGTGTGCGACGGGGTTGTCGATGTATGCAGTCACAGTCAATGACCGGACAGAGGATGGATCTAGTGGGCCATCACTAGATGACCATCCCATTTTGAGAGAGTATGCATATGTTTTCCCAGGGGAGCTACCGGGGATGCCACCCCCACGTGAGATTGATTTCCATATTGATCTGTTTCGTGAGCAGAGCCTATCTCATGAGCTCCTTATCGGATGACCACCCTAGAGCTCTATGAGCTCAAGTTACAGCTGGAGGGCCTTCTAGAGAAAGGCCTTATCCATCCTAGTGTATCCCCTTGGGGTGCACCGGTTATATTTGTTAAGAAGAAGGATGGATCCTTGCGGTTGTGCATAGACTATCGCCAGTTGAATAAGGTAACGATCAAGAATCGTTATCCCCTACCTCACATTGATGACTTGTTTGATCAAATGAAGGGAGCCACGGTGTTCTCTAAGATTGATCTCAAGTCTGGGTACCATCAGTTGAGGATTACAGAGGTAGACATCCATAAGACTGCTTTTCATACGAGGTATGGGCACTATGAGTTCACAGTGGTGCCTTTCGGTTTGACAAATGCCCCGCAGTGTTTATGAGTTTGATGAATGGGGTATTCAGGACCTTTTTAGATCACTTCATGCTCATTTTTCTTGATGACATTCTGATTTACTCACGTACACGTGAGGAGCATGAGGGGCACCTTCACAGGTTCTTCAGTGTCTTCGTGAGCAGCAACTTTATGGGAACTTGGAGAAGTGTGCTTTCTTTCAGTCAGAGATTCAGTACTTGGGCCATATCATCTCAGGTGAAGGAATCAGTCGATCCTTCCAAGATTAGAGCCATTATGGATTGGCCAGTACCCACTACAGTGACAGAGGTGCGCAGCTTCATGGGGTTAGCAGGTTACTATAGGAGATTTGTTCAGGATTTCTCTAGGATAGCACACCCCATCACTTCCCTTCAGTGGAAAGGGAAGAAGTTTGTTTGGTCAGACAGGTGTGAGTAGGCCTTCAGGACACTGAAGGAATATCTCACTTCAGCACCCATTCTTGCAGTGCCAGATCCACATGGTGAGTTCTTTGTATGCACAGATGCTTTGTTGGCAGGCCTTGGAGGTGTTCTTATGCAGGAGGGTAGAGTTGTAGCTTTTGAGTCTCGCAAACTCAAGGATCACGAGCTTAATTATCCTACCCATGATCTTGAGCTTGCGGTAGTTGTGCATGCTTTAGTTCGATGGAGACACTTTCTTCTTGGTCAGAGATTCACACTCAGGATAGATCATTTGAGTCTTTGCCACCTTTTCACGTAACCCAATCTAAACACTCGTTAGAGACGTTGGATGGAGTTGCTTTGTGAGTATGACATGGAGATAGAGCATGTGAAGGGGAAGGAGAATGTGGTTGCAGAGATGCCCTTAGTAGACGGAGGAATTTGAGCATGGCTACTTTAGTGAGCACAGATTTACGGAGCAGATCCTTTAACAACTTCCTCTTGACAGTTTCTACATCAGTATCCGAGCAAGAGATTGAGTCCTGCAGACCCTCGAGGGGAAATTTGATGGTTTCTCACTAGAGGTAGATGGTCTTCTTAGGCACAAATGTCATATTTATGTTCCTAGAGATGGAGGCTTGAGGTAGGACATCTTGACAGAGGCACATCGTGCACCCTATTCAGCCCATCCTGGGGTGAAGAAGATGCACGCCACCTGAGATTATATCACGGAGAGGACTTCGCAGGATATCAGCTTTGTGTCACACTGTTTAGAGTGCCAAAAAGTGAAGGGAGCATCGCATCCATGCCTTCTCTATCCTCATGCTATACCGGAGTGGAAATGGGACACCATTTCCATGGATTTCATTGTTGGGTTACCAATGTCGAGATATCACCACGACGCCATCATGGTCACGGTTGATAAATTGACAAAAGTAGCTCAATTTTCCCAGTGAAGACCACCTATAAAGCTAGTGCGGTGGCATGTGTTTACTTGGATGAGATTGTTAGGTTGCATGGGATTCGTGGAAGATCATTTGTGACCGCGATCCTTTATACACTTCACATTTCTGGACTACCATGTAGTATGTTCTCGGGATGAAGATTAACTTCAGCACAACTTATCACCCTGAGACGGATGGACAGACTGAGAGGGTGAATCAGATGTTGGAGGATATGCTCAGGATGTACGTGATGGATTACCAATCTAAGTGGGAGGAGTATCTCGTATCTTGTGGAATTTACATACAATAATAGTTTCCAGAGTTCTATGGGCATGGCTCCTTTTCGTGCCTTGTATGGGAGTGCAGACACCCCTTAATTGGGATAGGTTGGAGGATAGAGTATCTCTTGGACCAGATCTCTTACGGCAGGACATGGAGCAGCAGGTAGTGTTGATCGGCAGAGATCACAGGAGGCATAGGATAGGCAAAAGAAGTATGCTGATCAACATAGAACCGAGCGTAATTTTGATGTGGGCATGAAGGTTTTCCTTTGTGTTAGGCCACATAAGAGCCCAATCCATTATGAAAATGGTTCTAAGTTAGCTCCGTTGGTTCATTGGACCTTTTGAGATCTTGGAGCGTATCGCCCGTTGGCCTACCGTCCCAGCATTGCCACCACTTGTCTCGCATGCATGATGTGTTTCATGTTTCTGTTCTTAGGAGATATATCACAGATCCTTCTCATGTGCTGGATTGGACATCATTGCAGGTGCAGGATCAGGGACAGTTGATGGTGGAGCCCATCCGTATCATAGATCGCAGGACCCTGGGCCTTTGAGGTAGAGAGAGATTGATCAGGTAATGCGTGTGCAAAGTGGGACAGATATGATGAGACTGCAGCCACTTGGGAGGATGCTACTGCTTTACGAGTATAGTTTCCACATTTGTTTCAGTGACTTCCAGGAGGAAGTCGAGTCTAAGGGGAGGGGGATGTAGTGCCCACTTTCCTTAGACACTATTCAGATACTGATCCTGACACTATTAGTCACATTTCGGATATTAGTATGTTTTGATTAGTATGATGGTTAGATGTTAGATCATGGATTAATATTGATCTGGATTCAGATATTTTTCTTGAGGATCATTGAGACATTTTTATTATTATGTGGATGATGATATACTAGTTGATGATGACATATGGACATGGGTTATTGATGTTAATTTTAGACATGTGACATTGATTATTATGAATAGCTCTAGTATATAAATCTATTGGATGATGATATAGTTACAAATTGAATTTTAATGATAAATATTGAATCTTGATATTGTTGTGATTCGGATTTAATGTTTATATATCATTTGGATGTTTTGATATGGCCACGAGGCCGAAGGAGGTATTTTGCATTTTGCAGGTTAAAAATCACAACAATGTCGGGGGACTGGAGACTAACCATATTGGAATTCAGTGTGAAATCAACAAGGTCACCATGGCAACTGTGTTTGATTGTGTGTTTAGTTGTTAGGATTTCCCATGGGGGGATTTCCATTATTGTGACCATAGGGGCATATGTGTGTTTTTATTATGTGTTCCCTTTTTAATTATTGTTGTGTGTATTTTATTTGTAATGTGCTTTTGTTTTAATTATTTTTAAAGTGATAGTATTATGTGGGAGTCATATAGTTAAAATTTAATTAAATTAAATGGGATGTGGAATGTGAAATTAAATGTTTTTGCCTTGGTTGAAAATGAAATTTGATTTATATATTTTATAACCTTATGGTAATTAAATAAATCTTATGCCAAAAGGTTGTCATAAATAAATGTCATAGAAGTTAATGCATTTTAGAAGAGTGTGTAAGTTACCAAGTATGGGTTGTGTAAGAGGTTGTAAGGCTGATTTTGGAAGGTCAAACACTCCTTCCTCTTTGAAATTCGAATTTGGCCTTGAAGGACAAATTTGGAGGCTTGTGGGACAAGTTAAACTTGTCCCACACCTCTCAAAAACCTCCACCAACCATGATTATAATTTTAGAGTCAAAAGCAACTTATTTTATTATGTTTTGGCATGATTTTATGAAAGAAGTGATTGCACTTACCTTACAAATTTTAAATGCATTTTCCTTTTGGGTATGGGTTGAGTTTGTGTATGTAAGTAATTTTGTCATTCACATTCATTGTGATGTATTTTCTTTTGATGTGATTTCATTTTGGGATGAGGAAAAATGATGTGGCATCCCACTTGGAATCCACATCATCCTCTTCCATCCTCTCCTTTAAAATGGAATTTCTTCCTCTTTTGGAGGTTGTTGAAACCTTGCCATTTGCTTCTTGGGGTCAAATTTTTCTCTTGCATTGGGAGCTTGTTCTTGTGGAAGGAGCTTGGACTGATTTGCATGCTTTGCATTTGCTGTTTTGGGACTGATTTGAGCAACAAGAATCTACTGTTTGAAAGCAAATCTCCATTATGGAGAGGTAGGCTCTAATTCTTTTAAATTGTTGTTTTCCCCTTCTTGCATGCAAAACATTGAATGGTATTGTGTTTGCATTCTTTGAGGGATGGGTAGAATGCCTAGGACATGGTGTAAAAAGAGAAGACTATGGGGTTTCAAATGGGGGGCATAAGGAAATTGTCATTGGCATTTGTTCTTTGTGGAGGGAGTGTTGGTTTGGGATCCACCTAGGAAAGGAAATAGCTTGCATTTCCTACTTTGGGGGGGGATAAGGAGGGGTTGGGAGATATAAGGTTTATGGGATTTGATTGAGTTTATGGTGGGTTGCTTTTGGTGGATGCCCAATTCCAACATGGGAGGCATAAGGAGACCCCCATAGTTCTTGCTCTTGATTGGCTTGCTTGCTTGGAGAAGGAGCCTTTGTTTTGATTGAAATTGTTGTTGTAGTTGAGAATTACATCTTTGTGTTTGTGAATGTATGCTTGTATGTGAAGAAGCTATGTTGCCATGTGTTGTTTTATCATGTTCCATTCCAATATGGTTGGGGCTCGGGGGCCAATGTGGAAAGATGGCTTCTCTTTTCCCATTGGATGTCTTGGTTGGGTGGAGAGCGTTGCCTTTCCCCCTTCCTTGTTGTGATGAGAAGAATGAAGATGAAGAACTTAGCTTGTTGTTGTTTGGAGAAGAAAGACAACAGTTTGACAGTCATCCTTTTTGTAAATTTTAAATGTAATCCTTCCCACTTCAAGTGGATGCATGTAATTGATTTGAGACGGAAATGTTTACCGTGTAATTTGAAAGTTGTAATTGATTGTGAAATGTAAATGATATCCTAGGTTTTGTATTTGAAAAGAGAAAGAGTCACTTTCCCTTCCTCTATTTTAAAAAGAAGAATATGATACAGTTTGTAATTTTCAATTTAGAATGTAAAGAAAGGAGATCAATTGTAAGATTGTTTAAATTCAATAAAGGAATCGAAGTTCTCTTGATATACCTTGTTGCAATATTGTTGTTGGAGATAGATGAATGAAATACATTACTTTCCCAATTGCATTGTTATCTTGGAAATCACATGACTGTTAAATTCACAATTCTATTTTGGAAAAAAAAAAAAAATTTGGATCTTTGAAATGAGTTGATAAAAGTTAGAAATCAACATTGCATACTGTATACATGTCTTTTTGAATCAATTGGATGTCTTAGAAATGAAATGGATATGTTTTCCTTAATTGAAAATTGCATAATAAATTGTAAATTCATGGAGAAGAGAACTCTGTTTTAAGTTCATAATTTTGGCATCTTCCTTTTTAAAAAAATGAGTAGTTTGACTTTATACTCAAAAATAAATTACGAAACTTGAAATTCACACTTAGGAAGACTTGAGAAATCTAAATTCGCTAAAACAGTCAAGAATAAATCTCCAAAACTCAAAGAGTTTCAATTCGGAGCTTGCATGGTCGTTTTTCCCGTCAACTGTCGGAAAATTGAAAACTTGTATAAATTGATTAAATTGACATACTTAAAACATTTTAATTCTTCCCTAAGTCGATCCTCCATGTCTGTTTGACATGTTGAGTGGAAGAAGAGTTCAAATTTTATCAAATTGAACAAATATTACAAGTAGGAAAAATTGCCAGTTTTAAAATTAAAATCCCTGCAGATAGATTTCTTAAAATTGACCCTCAAAACTTTACAAAATTATAAAATTGATGATTTCTGTGCAAAGAGGACTCGAGAGCTTTCCGGAAAGTCCTCGTTTGCCTAAAATGGAGTTTCCTATCAAAAGTTGTGGCCATTTGAAGTTTTACTTCAAAATGGCCATCCCAAACCAAAAATAAATTAATTCAACCTTAGAAAAATTTAAATTTTGATTTTTGGAAAAATTTCCTAAAAATTTCCACGGCCCCACCAACCTCTCATCCTATCAGAAGTTGCCACGTGGCACCTTGGAGGGGCATGCCCTTAATAAAAACTTAACTTTTTGAAAATTTTGTCTTGGGAAAATTTTCCCAATTTTCCCCATAACCCCTCGGCCCCACACCAATCACGTGTTGACACGTGGTAGGGGGCCCATGGATTTAAAAATGAAAACTTAACTTTTTTCCCTTTTGGAAAAATTTCACTTTTTCCACCGCCGGCCCGCGGCCAATCACAAAGTGCCACGTGGCCATTTGAGCAAGTGCGGAGGCATGGAGGAAAATTTTCCTTTGGAAAATTGAGACTTTGGTTTTGGGAAAAATTTCAAATTTTTCCCCATGACCCGCTCTCCCACATCAATCATGTGATGACACGTGGCATTTGGGAAAATTTTCCCAATTTTCTCCTTATCCCGTGAGACCTCCAAGGGAAAATTTTCCCCAAAAACTCCGTCCGGCCATAACTTGAGTTTTACAAGGAGTTAGGAGGAATTCTTTATATGGTTGGAAAGGTGAGGAAATTTCCTATCCAATGAGCCTAGTTTAGAAAAGTTTTGATAAGGCTAAGTATATGATAAATCTAGTTGAAGTTCAGGGCTTGATAGAGAGCAGGCCTGGCGATAAATTTCTCCCTGAACCTTAATAAAACTTGTAACCTCCAAATTGGAAATTTGTAAACTTGTTATAAGATAAAGATGGAAATCTTGTGTTTGGTTAATCAGAATCTATTTCAGAACCTATTGGTTTCAAACTAGTATCTTGCTACTTGTTTGTAGACCCTTCTTAAAAAAAAAATTATTCCATAATTTTCCTAGTTTGTTTCTTGGTCTCAAGTGGTAGTTGAAGCAGGCATCACAAAAAATCAAATCCTAAAGAGAAAAATATGTAAATAGGGATTCAGACTGACCCCAGAGGTCACCCGAAAGAGTGAACTTACAAATATACACCACACTATATTTCAAATTCTATCTATTTCTTGTTTGTGTGCATAAATCATGCCTTAGGAATCTCTTGTGCAAGATCCACTTGATAGCGGGTGATATCTAGATGTATTGTTGTAGATAGATGCGTGGATAAAAAAATGAACCTACCCTCCTATGCATGTATGTAGAAAATGTAGTCCCTTGTCCCTTGAATGGAAGATAGATGAATTATTTGATGTTCTTTATATGCCTTTGGATGTAAGATTAGGTGATGATAATAGATGCTTAGAGCTTGGTCCTTTATTTTGGTCACATAGCTTTGTATTTATATGATTCCCTTATTTTAATTTTGTAATTGAAAACTAAAAGGTTTACCCCATAACAAGACAAGGTGCCCAAAAGACAAAAGAGGCCCAAAAGAAATGGGTAAGATACAAAGAGGATGGGGGTACTTATAGGGGACGAGGGTTCCTTGATGCTGGTGTCCTGGCTGGACTTTAGTGTCTAAAGTCATGAAAAATAAAGACATAAAGAATTTACTTGCCTATAAGGTTTGAAATAATTGAAATAAAACTAGAGAAAAAGTAAAAAGGCCAAAAGATAATCACAATTACTAGTTTTCTTGATTAGGAATCATATAAATGCAAGTATGTTCTTAGGACCGAGAAATATACGCAAGTACATGATTTTATGTCCACATTTTCCCCCACTTTATTTTTTTGAGTGAATACTCAATAACATAAAGTAGATAAAAGATGCACACCTTTTATTCCTTGTAGATTGATAGTAAAAGTGTGTCAAGGAGACAAGTGAAATTATGGAGTGATAAAAATGAAGCATGGAAGCCAAGAAACCGGAAGTGACCCTATTGGTGAATCATATGAGTTATATTGTGTTGTAATTGTTATTGTGTTTGGTGTTGTGCTTGTGACTAATCTTTATTGTAAGGAAGGACTTGTAAAAAGAAGAGAAAAAGAGTAGTCAAAGTCATGTATTATGAAAACTCTATAAAAGCATGAAAAACTATGTAAATGTGTAAAATAATAAATGAAAAAGTGTGCACCTAATATTTGATGAGTGAAAGGGATAGAAAATGTCCTAAACTACTAAATAAGAGTGATTTTTCTAGGCAATCTCATGCGAGGAATGAGTTTTATGGGTGATCACATTCCAAGAACAATTATTTGGGGTGATCTCACACTACGATAGAAGAGTGTTAGGGAGAAAGGTTTGGTTTTATTATCCATCCATGACTTCTTCTTGAATATGTACACAACTCTAGATGGTGTGATCCTTCTTTATTCTATTTTATTCTAGTTTTATCCATTTTGATCCAAGCAAAAATAAGATAGAATGTATTGTGATTGCTCGAGGACTGTGGCTGTACATTTATGAAAACAAATATGTAAAATGCTAACAACTATGTTTATATGAGAAAGTAACTATAACTACACTTGGTGATAGGTGTTTGTAAAGGTCGAAGTGCCTAAGCACTAGTGTTTGTATCTAGGTGCTGGTGATTTTAATAAACTAAGGACCCAAGTTAGATTTTGGGTCATTATGAGACTATAACTCTATTTTGTTCCTGTACTATTCATGTCTGAATTGAAGCTCTAAGGTGTTGTATGGGGTGATTAATTCATCCAATGTATTCTCTACTCATTTGGGGTGGATGTGACATCTTTGAAAGTATGTCACCCAAAAGAGATGACCATAATCTGATCTAAAATTGATACCATATAGGGGAGGGAATGTTCATGGTAGAAACCAAGGAACATACAAACAAAGTAGCTAGGACATGTGTTAGTACAATCGAGACAAATATGCATATAAAATAAAGTGTGTAATCTAGCAAGTAAGAAGACAATGTAGACCGTGAAAAGAGGGTTTCAAACATGGGACATCACTAAAAATGTCACAAGAAAATTAGGTCCAAGAGGCCAAAATCATAAAAGAAATGAACATACAAGACATAGGGCAAAGCCAAAAACATTGGCATAAAATGGAAAAAATGACAAATAGTCTATTAGACAACCATGGTGGCAAATACTTATCTCAAATCAAATGTTACGCATGAATCACCCATTAGCATGTTAGAAAGATAAAGAGTATATCAAAGCATGTATAGATCAAATGGAAAGTAGTGTGTGTTATTAATAATAGGAGGTAGTATAAAATAAAATAATAAAACCTATGGTGTGTAAGAAATTAAATGCCCCCAATAGCCTCGGTGGGATTGGTAAGAGGTATAGTGTCAAACATAAATGTTACATATATATATATATATATATATATATATATATATATATGGTTTGCATTCACAACTAGATAATAATATAATGCGCATGTGTATATGATAAATATAATAATATACTAATTATTTGACTAGCATAGTAAGTAAACCGCACATGTGAGTATAACCAAGAAAGAATATTTGCATCCAAGATATGCATATGTATGAGTGTGAGTGACATGAAATGGAATGGTATGCAATGTGAATGTGATAGTAGCAACGTGGCCCCGAGTGGATGTGTATGAATGCATATGAGATGAGATTAATTTATAATAGACCAATCTACACTCAATAATGAACCATAGAACAAGAGTTCTTCATTGGGAAATGGTTTGAACTATGTGCTAGATAAATAGATCAAGGAAGCATAGATCATAGATTGTATAAGAGGATAGTATGATATGTGACAATAAAATGCTATAAATATGTATCATGAATCCCAGAGCATGAAATTTGTATTATGTGTGGTTTATGAAAGTAGCATTATCTCAACCATAAAGTGTAAATCTGAGCACAAGAGTGTTTTATAGGTAAATGGTTTTATAATGTGTGCTAGAGAAATAGGCTAATGAAGCATTACGCATAAAGAGCATGAATGTGGTGAGGTTCCTTTCAGATTTATATCTGTAGTAGTCAAGCATGAACCATGGAACTAGAGTGTGTTATAGGGTAATGATGATACAAAGTATGTAGCAAAGGGGTTGCAAGTGCTCACAAAGATGAAACATGAAGCGTGAAGCGTTAAGTGTGATAGTAGATGTTAGAGAAAATTTATAGTACTAGAAGGGGGGAAGTTTGATGCCCTCAAGTATGTAAATGATGGAGAGATACATGAATATGTAAGATAGATATTGTGGTCATGATGGAGCTCAAAATGTATCTTAAGAAAGTATACTATTATCACAATGGGTTATGGGAGAAAGAGTAGGATCAGAGCTAGATTTTAGGTTGAAAGGAGGAAATAAAAAGAGGTCATCTAGGGTTTGTTGGTCTTTCTTAGTCAATGGTTTCTTATTTGGGATTTTTAACACTATAGAATACTTGTGAGGAGGATGAGTTAAACTAGTTCGAGAGGTGGTTTCTTAGTTTGAATTGGTGATGTTGTAGATGGCTTATTAGGAGGAGGTGATGGAGGACATGCCTTTATAGGTTATTTCATAGTTGGAATGGGTTGCATAGGCATATTTTGATTGACCAAAGAAGGAAAATTGGAAGTGATGGTATGATGCTCATTAGACATAGAAAAATCATATTTAGGAACCTAGTGTTATGTAGCAATTGGAGATGTAGAAAAATTTTGTATAGAAAATGAAATGAGACCATAATGCTTAAGGTGTCCAATTATTTATTTAAGAGCATAACAAGCATTTTCAGTATGTCAATTGATTCGATACTAATTTTAATATGGATGACCTTGATATCTTAGAAGACGATAAAGATGATAACAATGAGTATATGACAAGATGGTCAATTGATGAGTAAGTAGTTGAGGAATAATATCTTGATGCCTAGCATTGAATTAAAATTTTAGAGGTGTGGGTAAGACTTGGGGCTCAATGATATGAGTACATGTAGAAGACATAGAATTAGGATGATGAGAATGAGATGTAGAAGGAGATATAGTATGCGCTTGAGAAGCATCCTTGATATTTTAAATTTTAGATTTGAGTGATGTTATTGTGGATTCCATAGCCTAAAATTTATCTTGAAATAAAGAATGTAAATCTTTAATTGACTTGCAAATCGATTGATTGGGATTAGGACAAAGAGAGTCATCAGAAAGATGATCAAAGATAAAAATGACTTAAGGTGGTGTATCATTAGGAAGATACATATTGTTTAGGGCCTTTAGAATAACATATTTTTAAGATGGGTGCATTTGAATAAATTACTGTAAGAAGACTTAAGGAATATTAGGATCCATGAAAGAAGAATCGATAGAATAAGGACATGAATGATCGATTATGAGTGGGGTTCATAAAATTATTTAATAAATATTTATATTTGTAAAACCCTAAGATATTTCAAAGTCATGTATGCTAAATAAAATTGAAGTATAGATTTTTCAACCCAATAAGATAAAAAATATGAAACCCTAAGTGCAAAGAGAGGGAAAAGAAGACTTAGTTGATTTGAAATAAATCCTAAAATGTTTTGGGATGGAAGACTAATGAACAGGGTGAGAAGACTGCCATAACCATACTAGAAAAATTATCAAACTACTATATCAATTTGTAATAGGGTGCTTAGAGTGGGTTGAAGGTACGAGAGACCTTTGTTGGGCACCTTTGAAATTGAAGGACCTCGAAACTAATTTTTTATGTCTCCAAGTGGTCACCGACCTTCATTTTTGGTCGTTTGTATGTCACTAGATGATCAAAAAATTATCTTGTAACCTACAAAACAAATGAAATCCTATAAAACCCTAAAACATATCAAATCATAAAAACAAAAAGATTGAAATAGGGATTCAGACTGACCCTAGAGGTTTCCTAATAGAGTGAACTTATGATTGAGCACTACACTACATCTTAAAATCCATGTAGTTCTTGTGCACATGTGTAGAAATTGTGCCCTAGGAAGTTCTTGTGCAATATGTAATTGATAACAAGTGATAGCTAGATGTACCACTGTAAATATATGTGTGGATGAAAAAATGAACTTTCCCTCACATGCATGTATGTAGAAAATACAGTCCCTTGTCACTTGAATGAAATCTATATGGATGCCTTGATGCTCTTAGAATGCCTTTGGATGTAAGCTTAGGTGACGATAATATATATCAAAGCTTGGTCCTTTATTTTGGTCACATAGTTTTGTATTTATATGATTCCCTTGTTTGAATTTTGTAATTGACAACTAAAAGTCTGACCCATAAGAAAACAAGGTGTCCAAAAGATAAAAGAGGCCCAAAAGATGTGAGTAAGATACAAAGATGTTGGGGGAAATAAAAGGGGATGAGGGCACCTATGTGCTAGTATCCTCACTGATTATTAGTGTTTAAAGTCATAAAAGATAAATCAATAAAGCATTGACATGGATATGGAGTTCAAAAGACTAGAAAGAAAACCAGAGACAAAGAAAAAAGGCCAAAGATACCTATCAATTCCAAGTTTTATCCCTTAGGAGTCATATGAATGAAAGTATGTGATTAGGACTTAGAAATGTACCCAATTTCGTAATTTTATATCTCTGATTGATCTTAAGCATTGTGATGTTATCTTAAGGTGAAACAATTTTTCCTCACATAAATTTTTTGATAAATGGAGAAGGGAGATAGAGATTAGTTAAATATAATCGACAACATTCAAAATGATCTCTGGTGATCATGGATTTCGTTAATTTAACCATAGAGGTTAAAACCAACAAGAGGAAGAATGGAAAATTGTTAAAACCACTTGCCATTTGGGATATTAAGTTATTTAGAAACATTAGGAGGTTGAGGATTCAACTTGTAAGAGGTTACAGGATTAGGATAAGTATGGTGAAATAGGTTTATATTTCTTAAAGTGGTTAGAGGAGTGTAAATGGATTTGTATGTAGTTAAAGAGAATTTACGAAGTTAAATTAAATGATACTTAATATATAGATAATAAGATAGGTAATGATAATTTTATTGTTGTGTGTTGGGTCAACTAGGGGTGAAAAAAGGGTTTCTACATTTTCCCCTTTATATGAGCTTCGTGTAGACAAGTTGCAAGACAAAAAATAGTGCAAGGATACCCTAGTTTCATGATAAGGATATTGTGATATTTATTCCCCTAAGCCAATGATTGACTATGTTTTTCATTAGATTGAAGATATTTTATTGTTTTGCATAGGGTTTCTTTAAGATGCTCTAGGATCTTGATTGTAGTATGAAATGACAAAGTTGTAGGAGTTTGCAATGACAATATTAAACTTGGAAAACACTTTGTAGGGGACATGTAATGTGAACTACATATAAATGTGTGTTGCAGAAATGCTACTAGGTGGAGAAGGTCTAAGGGGAGTGCTTTCATGAGGATGTGTTGAGATGTGAAACCAAAGGGTCAAAGGAAACATCTATGGGGTGTGAAAATTTTGATATATGGTCAAAGGAAAGGGTTTTGACAGTTTGTTAAGCATCAAAGAAAAGGTAGGAAGCATTTGATAAAAAAATTATGTAATAAGGGAGGTCTAGGTTACCAAAATTGATTTTTAATGTAAAAAGGTCTAAAATCACCGATGATTGTAGATCATTGACATTGGGACAGAAAAT
The DNA here is from genome assembly GCA_018340775.1 of Taxus wallichiana var. yunnanensis. Taxonomy (NCBI): domain Eukaryota; kingdom Viridiplantae; phylum Streptophyta; class Pinopsida; order Cupressales; family Taxaceae; genus Taxus; species Taxus wallichiana. The sequence goes on along the minus strand of CM031244.1, from coordinate 209,158,135 downwards.
CGGCCGCGATTAATGGTCACTAGTGATTCCTAAAATGAAAAATATATAAGCCAACCATTAGATAAAATAGTTCATTTATGATGTCTTTAAGTGTGAATTGAGAGCTTTAAATAGTGATTTTTGAGTGATTATAGAGAGATAGAGCCTAACATTAGTAACAGGAAGAGGAAAAGGACCGGGAGAGGGTAAGTAATCTTTTTTTTGTGTTTTGTTTTGAGTTTTTTTTTTGAAAAATTTTGGGGTCATAACACTAGATCGGTGTTTATCTTACGATCAACGGTGATCATCCAAGTCCTAAAAAAATATGTTTATGTAATCATCGTTGATTAGAAATTGGTGGAAATTAGTGTGATTTTTATAAAGTTAGTAACTAATGTATTTGTTTTTGTGTTTTTGCGCAGGCGAGGAGACTATCTATCTCTAAGATAGGGTTCTAGAGATGTTTGATACGATCGATTTGATGTGACTAATGCGGAGTGGAATCATGTGGCTTTTATTGGATTATGAGGTTTTCACCACTACTAGAAGATTCTTCAATTCTTGGGATTGATGACATCACTAATCAATAGATGGGATCCAGTACGAGACATTTTGGTTCCCGACTAGTGAGATGAAGATTACACTAGAGGATGTATACATGATCCCTAGGATACCTATTAAGGGTGACCATGTGGTGACAATCACTCGAGAGGCCCATCTTGATATAATAGGACAATTATATGGTGATGATGTTGGGGAGATAGGGTCTATGATAGGGGCTTTCATATTGAGCCCCTGTTATAATGCATATGTGTCGGGTAACCAGTTGATGTCAATTATTATGTTGGCTATATCATGTTATGGATACAAGATTTGGGGTGTTAGGTTTCCATGGAAACTTACCGTGTGGTTGGAGAGATTATGGAGCACAAGAATATATACTCTTGCACTTTCACACTATTGTCTTAGGTTTACCATGAGCTTTTCATGTTTGTTAGATAATGAAGATTTAGATTGGATGTAGGGTGTTTTCTACACTATTAGGCCTATGAGAACATTATTATCGTGATGCCATGGGGATACCATGTATGGTGAGTGATCCAAACTAAATATGTGGTAGGATTTTTGAGACAATGTTTTGATTGGTTGAGGGATGATGGGGTTGAGAGAAACCAAAATTATTATTCAGATAGATTATGGATATTTTATGTAGATCCTGTGGTTTAGAGACCTTATGTGAGGTATCATGAATGGTCGGGATGGATGTAGAGTTAGCATGGTTGAGGAGGGTAAGGTGGGTGTGGGGAGGAGACTAGATAAGCTAAAGTTCATATAGTTTCCTCGAGTGTGGTGAAAATTTTGAATTTCAAGTAGATTCCCAATGAGCTAATAGTATATTGACAAGATTATGTAGAGATATATTTACCTACACTATTAGTAGATGAGGCGGGGATGGATTAGGAGGAAAGAGAGCTAGAGGATATTAAGGAGGATGATGTTGGGGTGGATGAGGGTTTCTATTCTTGATGGGCATAGTTGTAGGCTGCTAATAGAGATAGTGTTTGTAGGATGTGGTAGGGGTTGGTGAGGAGAAGAAAGGTGATGGTGGAGACAAGATGTCTAGGTTGTAAGAATCTCATTATATTTTACATGTGGAGAGTGATAGACTAGTGGTGGAGTGTGACAACACTCACTAGGACCATGATAGGTTGTAGCGGGAGATAGATTTGATCCATGTAGAACATGATACATATTTGTAATAGTGAGAAAAATATTGCCAAAAGTGGAACGTCTTAAGCTGAATTATGTAAAGGTGGGTACATCATCGAGGTAGCTAGTATTGTGGCCTAGGGATTAGGTCTTGCTATGGAGAAAGAATTGGTACTTGCGGGAGGAGTGCCGGTGATAGGAGGGAATATGGGGCCTTTTGGATTTGTGAAATTTGAGTAGTATAGAGCACTTAGAGAGGAGAAGAGATATTATGAGTTCTTGGCTATGGATTTCCTCATTTTATGGATCACAAAGTGAATGAGCATCGATCATATATATGGGAAACATCAACAATAAATAAAAATGTGACACAACCATAGAGAGATTTGGGGCCGAGGCATGGACTCACCTGGAGGCCAAGGGGAGAGCGTGTATCAAATTGTTATTTTACCACATGATATGTGGATTTAGTATATGATTTGGATACATATGGTTTTGTATATGATCCTTTTTAATGCATTTTGTATAGACATATGTATATATATATATATATATATATATATATATAAAATTATAATGATGTTTTGGGATTCATGTGTTGAATGATTATTTTGATGTTGATATCCATGATGCAATTTTGAAATAGTTTTGGATATATTTTATTGATGTTAGATGTGATGTTGACATAATGTTTAGATTTATACATGTTGATTTTGATATTTTATCTGATTTTTGTTAGTGACTTGGAATACGAGATCTTGGTATATTTTTTAAAAGGTACTTTAAAAATCACGATTAAGAATAATATGTGAACAGTTTGTTTTCTATACTAGATTTGATGCATATATAACATGATGGTAAAATACTTATTGTTGATTACAAGTTTGAGCTAACCATCTTCCAATGATATTGATGTAAGTGATGGGTTTAAATGTGGGAGGAGTGGGAAAGCTAATTTTGAATGAGGGACATAATTCGGAACTCTCTATAGACTTTGTAGATTTGGAAAAAGCATTGAATTCAAAGAAGGAGAACATGAATTTTCCAAGTAAGGATGACAAGGATGATCCTATGGTGGAGACCACATGGGCTGAAAGGATGGTTTGAAAATACTTGGACAAAAGGCTTTGGAAGGGTTGTAGCCTTATTAAGAAAAGGGTAGTCTCTCTCTTAAAATAATAGAGATTCTCTTAGATAGAACCAAGGTGTCTATGGAATGTGCATTATTTTTTAAATGTTTGGGTTCTCAACCCAACATTAACGTATTTCATGGTTGGGCCAAGAGACAATGTGCATCGAATGGACCAATAGATGTAAATACCTATGCTAATGGTTATTTTATGGTTACACTCTCTAGAAAAAATGAAGTGGCTAAAATATTGTCGAAGGACCTTGTTTTATTGGAAAGTCCCACATGTTGGTCCAGAAATGGGAACCGAATTTCAATCATTTTGAAAAAATTATTTATGAGTTCCTTATCTTGGTTAGCCTTCCTTGTCTTCCTCTTGAGTTTTGGGAACTAGAGGTCCTTATAGGAATTACCAAAATTTTGGGATTTCCTATAATAATTTATCCTGTTACCAAAGATAGGACAAGACTAACCCATGTAATATTTTGTGTCAATATGTGACAAGATGCATCTATGGAGGAAACTATTAAAATGCTATTAAAGCTTGGGGATTGGGTGCAAAGATTTGAATATGAACCATCCCCTTTTTCCCGTAGAAAATTTAATATAGTATGGAATGATTTCAGAGGATTCCATCTATAAAACAAATAGGAACCAAATCCCAAACAACCTCCACACATCAACAACAAGAAAAATCAAGAATAGAGGAAGGTTGGGAAAACTGGATAATTGGTTAGCTCTAGTAAATCACCGAGCAAGAAGTCATTAAGAAAACTAAGCCATATTCCCAAAATCTAGATGAATCTTAGGGATAAAATTCTACTATCAAGGAAGAACAAGATAAAACAGAGCCAGATAATGAGGAGACATAGGATGTTTATTCTCCTAAATCAAAAATATCTGAAACAAAGTTTATTTCTGAGTCCAAGGGAAACTATGCCTTGAAGGTGGCCCTTGGAACTTCTTTTGAGGAGGTTTAATATATTGAATTTTTTTTTTTGGGAAAAGACAATAAGATATCATCACTACCTTGAATGAATTTTAAATATTTATGGGTATGGGTGGGGTGATTCTGGATACTCTAGATGTTATGTTATCTCCCGCAACACCGATAAATAGAAGAATCCAAATACTAGAAGAAACTCCATAGAAAACATTGGGAAAGAGTCAACTTCTAATGGGAGGAAAACAAACAAGGAAAATAGAGAAACTTCAGCAAAGAAGGAAGTGGAAATTTTTTTACAGAGAGGTCGTTAGTGTTCTCCCAAGAAAATAGAAATAAATGATTTTGTTATCATGGAACATAAGATGGTTGAACAAACCCGATAAACATAGAATAGTGAAATATATGAGGAACAAACATAAACCCAATATTATGATGATATAAGAAACTAAGACGACCCTTAATAGATTTAAAGAGGTGA